>JAPMOQ010008753.1:0-12364 GCA_026543055.1 Argiope trifasciata | reverse complement strand
TTGAGAAAAATCAGAATAAATATTAACTTATAATAAAAATACATAGTAGTAACCTCTGAATAATACGGCTGTTTGAACTCAAATTTGTAGTATTGTGCGTACTGATATCAAACTTCATATATAGTTAATTACTAAGAAAATATTTAATTAATAGAAGTACCACGTTCAATCTTTTAACAAAAATTCATTTCAAGGAAAATTTCAACAATTATTTGAAATAGAAGAATAAAATCATTTTATCAGAATATATATCTTCTTTGATCTTACTTTAGTATTCTCATGAATTCTTTTCTGCATTATTTTAACATTTTTTTTATTTTAGAATGATTGCATTTAATTGAGAAAATATTATACGTTTTATCTTACGAAGATGAGTACTTGTGGCTGTATGGATAAGTGAAAAACGATAACGAAAATATTCGAACTGCTGCAGATTAAGAATGATTTGTAATTAAATTCTTATTTTACCTTTTGTGTAATATATTTAAAGGTCATATTCAGACAATGTAAGACATTACATCTATGTAATGGCTATTCTAATCATGTAATACAAGACAGTTACAATAAACAATGATTTCCAAGGGAATTTGGTTACCTAGTAATAGTAAAAACATAAGGAATTCCATGAAAAGATTGAAAAAAGTTGCAATTTGCTCTAAGATGTAATTCGTTAATTTTCAATAATGCAATTTGTTCTGAGGATTACGTTTCATTAAACAGTTTTATCTTACTTTTGTATCATAAATTTAGTTACAGGTACCGAGAAGTTTTCCAAGTTCAAGAAAATCTTTTAATACACATATGTAGAATATATTCATGGGAAAAGTCAAAATTTATTTAATTTATATTGAAAATACATGACGACAACCCCCTGATAACACGGCTGTTTGATTTCAAGCTTGTAGTATTTTGCTACTGGTATCAAATTTCATTAAAAATTAACTCCCATTCCATGAAAAGGCATCTCTTGATAAAAATATTATATTTGATTTCTTATCCAAGGTAAATATTTCTCCGTAGAAAATTTCAACAATTTTTTGACATAGTAATACTTAGAAAATTGTTTTTTGTCAGAATATATTTGCACTTTGAAGTTAGTTTAGTATGTTCCTCGCTTCTATTCTGCATTATTTTAAAATTTTTGTAATTTTAGAATTATTTCATTTAGTTGAGAAAATATTTACATTTTATTATACGAAAATGAATACTTGTGAAGTTCGCTTTAAATAGTTTAACAACAAAACGATATTAATGCTTTTTATAAAGATAAATACCTGATTGTCTTAATGTTTCTGGTCTCTCATTGCAGCCTTAGGTATTGAATTGTCTTAAGGCGAAGATACATTTAGAATCATAGATTCTGCATAGCAACTAAATCTGAACTATTATTTACTTTACATTGATCGAATATTTACCCTCCTCACTTCCTTATTATTTGTTTTCAAGCCATTTCACAGCTCAAAACCATTAAAAAATAAGTTTGACATAAAGAAAGAGATATTCCGAATAATTCACCTTTTAGTGACAAACAGAGATTAATGCCAATGTTTAATTTCTATTTTATCACTTATACATCAATTATCCTCGGTTCTTACAATAAAATAAAAGAATTAATTTAAGAATTTAATTTTGAGAGCGTTAATGCTGTGCATTTTAATGGCCTTGCACCGATTGCATTTATTGTTCTAGGAAACCAATTCAATGGCATTAAATTCCCCGAAAGCGTAAAGCCATGAATTGGCTTAGTAATCTATCTTATAATTGAACATTGTGTTCCTTGGTGCTCTAACTTTGAATTCTAATTTCCCATACATATATAAAATAATTTAAAAAATAATTTTCAAGTATCAACAATACAAATAAATTATATGATGAAACATTTGATGGAAAAGGAAAATACTTTGAATTTTTACAATAAAATAGAATTATAAAAATATTTCCAAACAATTTCTTGCAGCACAATTAAATGTTCAACATTAAAAATCCATTTGTTTAGATACTTAGAAATATATAGAATTTTTTTGTGAATTAATAATTAAATATATTATTATTAAAAATTTCAAAATAATGTCATTTTTCTAATTAAATAAAAGCTTCAAAACAGTGTGCAAAATGTTATTTCAACACTCTTATTTATATTTAGCTCAAATTTGGCAGCTGTATGTCAATCTCTCTTGTGCAACTGCACACACACACACGCACATACACACTCCTGCACTATTAGCAGATACATAAAAAAAAAGCCTGTATGGCTGGCCGATTGAATTCGATTCTACTTTCGGCTATATGGCTTCCAAGCATGAGGTAAATAAATTTTGGGAAAAGGACGAATAATGTTTATAACTATAATATATATATTTTTACAAAGAAAATTCTGACTCACTTTCGATCCTAAATGTAAGATTCAAACTTTATTCATTTAGCTTTTTATGATGTGTAGTTATGAAATTGCATTCAGTTGTAGAGGCTGGGTATTGTTAGGTTTTGTTCAAAAATTGATAGAAATCTACTAATTTGCTAAAAAGTCTGTATTTCAAATTTTAAGCCATCTCACTTAAAACATTCTTGAGTTATCGAGCTCATATTTAGGCAAATAGTGCGGCAGACAAACAAACATAGTTCCCAAAAATGTTTTTCGTATTTGGAAAGATATAAAACCTGGATAATGATCGACATCTTGATTCCGAGTTTTTTAAAAATTATTACAGAATAATTTCAATTTATTTTCTTCGTACAGGACAAATTAAAAACGCTGACATTTCAATATATTTTTAAAGTTTGAGCGATACATTTAAAGCACTTAAAATCCTTAAGATCGAAAAAACATGCATTATAGAAATGCATTCTTACCCATAAAGAAAAACTGTTTCCCTTAAAAATTTTAGTTTAGATAAATATAAATATTTAAAGATAGCTTCCCGTTGGAAGCTTTATTTTATTATTCATAATATTTCTTCATTCTAAATGTGTCTAAGTGTTTTATACAAAGAACTATAATATTTACGGAATTTCTATTAACGCACTAATAATTGATAATTTTCACATGGAATTTTTTTTAAAGTAGTAAGATTAAAAAAAAATATTTCAATACTTAAAAATTATTTCAGATAAATAGAGATGATTGATTTTCATTTCTTTGCAAAAGCCAAGATTTTTTTTATTATTTCCGTATGAAGTAAACTAAACTTTGTAAAATTTTATTGAATCTGTTTTTGTTTCATCACATCAAAATTGCAAGAATCTATTTAAAGTGCATATAAAAATCAAGACTTTTTATTATCTTTCTTAATAAGTATGTGGCATTAATTTAATTAAATTTCATTTCGTCAGTTAGATATTTTCTTTCAATTTATACAAATTGAAATAAAAGTAAAATTGAGAACTTTGAAAATAAAAACTTACGAGTTTTAATCACACTCACTACGATCAATACTAATAAAAAATTGCTTCATATTTACCTTGCTATCTGTTATCGAAACTTCTTCTTCGATTTTATCATTTTATATATCATCAATGAAAGTGAAAGCGAATATAAAATGTGATGCAGTTGGTTATAAAGTCGGTCAAAGCATTAATTGTTCATTGGGGATGAAAATAATATGAATTGTAAGTTTTAATATTTTATCGGAAACATATATTTCATATTCTCTTCTTCGCTCCTGTTTTCATTCGAATTTAACCTCTTAATTTGTTTTTGTATAATAATATAAAAATAAAATTTTTATACAAGTTAAATAATTTTATATAAATGTAATTCAAATATGAAACTGTTACTAAATTTTCAATCATTACATAAAAAATCATCTCAAATCAAAAGGGGAAATATCGAACACGTCACTCAATAAATGATAATTAATAAAAGTCTTACATGTAAAATCTTAAAATAATCCAGTGTACCAATAGTGAAATTCATAGGAATAATTTACAATCACTTGGATTGTTAAAAAATTATTCGGATTTAATCATCTGGATTGCCTATTCCATATACCAAATTAGCCCGTTACTAAGTTGCTATACTTAGACATCAATTTTCAAGAGAGGCAGAAGGTTTATTTCTTTTCTTCAAAAAAAAGTTGAGAGAAAACGAAAACTGCTTGATTTTAATGAGCCTTCTGCTCAAAAACGCATCGATTTCAATATTCTTCAGTGTTTTTTTTTCCATTTGAGCAAAGAGGATTTTTTTCAACATTTGTTTGCATTGTTAGCACTATTGAATCCTTACATTCAATTTACTTCTTTCTAGTAGAATACAATACCATTTCGTTACCAGATTTTTCAAATATCTGATTTGTGGATTTCCCTTTGGATTTCTTGGCAGATCATGGATAATTTTGCTTCAAAAATCAATAATTTTAATTAAATAAGTTTTCTTTTTTATTTGCAAACATTTTTTTATCACCATTCTCAATTTAACGTATTTAAAATAACAAAAATGAGAAAAAAAAGTTTTTCGGTGTTTAATAATTCTATCGATGAGAACACAAAAATAATGAACTAGAAATGCAATCTTGCTTTTGAGCATTTTAGAAAAAAGAAAATACACTAATAATTTAAGAATAAACTTCACTCGACAGTTGGAAATTTTCAAGTAAGAAAATTTTTGATTTAACATTATATTAAATGTAATGCTAAGCATTAAGATGCTAAATCTATATAATGAAATGATTTAATATCTTCATGTTTAACCACATTTTTATTTTATCAAAGTAATTCTTTTAAATCATAAACTTTGTCTTAGTAATACACATTTTGTTATTTTCATAAGATAATATAGCTTCCATGGTTTTCAAAAAAAATCTTCATTGTAATATCTTGTAAGGTCTCAGCTTCGAGATCCAATTGTACCTAGGAGATGTCATTTAAGTGGATCTGGTGTACGTTAAATCCGTTCAAACCAAACATCCTCCTACTGATGTGGGAGATATCAGCTCTTGTATAATCCTAGTCATCTAATCTCGGTTCGAAATTAAGAGGTCCATTCAAAAGCCGACGTAGGGCTGCTATAAAAGGAGACGTTGATATAACTACACAATCATTGGAACATATTAATAAATTAGTAGATACCATATATAAAATAAAAAGACAAATATAAATATTTTAGGGATGTTTCGAAGAATTTTTCTTAAAACTGATTTTTTTTTGTTTATTTATTTTTATTCCAGCTAAAATGCAGAATTATAGACATGAAAATTATTTTAAATACAAATTCGTGGCAATTAGGGTGTACATTACATAGTGTTTGTTTATTAAATGTATCGATTAATTAGTTTTAAAATACTTTTAAACTATAAATAACTAACATTCAATATTAATAGGCTTATTATTATTTTAAATCTAATCATCACGATATTTTTATTAATTAATTAAACGAATGAAAAGTTAAATTAAGTACCATCGCTGACTCAAGAAATGAGTGGGCTCTTCGAAGAAAATTTTACAAATGATTAATTTCTAACATTCCGGAATACCAACATTATTCATGAATGTCATAATACTATTTTATGTTTTCTTCTGGGGTCCTGGCACAAGGGTAACGTGTCTTTCCCGTTATCTGGGCTTCCTGGGTTCGAGTCACGGTTCGGACATGGTTGTTACTCTGTGTTTTGTCAGTGAGGCGTGTGAACGTGCACCCCTGTAAAAAGGGGTTGTGCAAGCAAATGTGTGTGTCATCTTCATTTGAGCTACAAGTCAGACTTCTGCCTTCTGGGTGCTCAGGGGTCTTTACCCTCAGTAGCTACTGCAACCCCTTTCCGTGGAAACACGAATATGGCAACCTCATGTTTTCTTCTGTAGTATTTTTATTTCCTACAAAATTTCTTTTAAAACTATTGCTTGGATATTTGGCATGATACGGTAATTATTTTTAGTTCACAATAGTGTTAAATATTAACTTAGTGTTCATATTTAAATTAAATATTAAATTAGTTATAAATTAGTGTTAAATATTAATCTTTAACTATTTTATTTTCATTTTTTTTTCTGTTGAGATTGCATGTTTGTCCTTGAAATATATTGCCATATTTATTCAACTAATAATTCCTGTAATGTTTGAATAGTTTATAGATTGTATGTAATTCATATATCGAATTATAATATATGTTAATGACATTTTTAGCATATTACTTGAAAGATTTTGTTACTTGATACATAACCCATATAACACCGCATGAGGAAAAATAATGCTAACTTTTCAAAATGTAAACTTAATTAAATATTATTAAAACATTTAATAATATTTAAAAATTACTAGGAGGATAGGTAACGATTTTTTGTTAGAATGATTATCATAATATTTTGTATTAAATATTAATCCTGAATTATTTCATTTTCTCCAGTGTTTATTGAGTTGTATCGTTACACCTGAAAGATATATTTATTCCACTAAGAGCCCCGGCAATGTTTGAGTTGTTTATGGATGATACGTAAGTTTTGAATTGAATTATATTGTATGTTAACATTTTCAACGCTACCAGCGACGTATCTCGTTTTTCAGATATTAACAATTACAAGCTTCTGTGGGCAAAACTGTGTCTCTTATATCAGTTTAGATAGGTTGAACTTTCTGATACATATCGGAAAAATTCCTTTAAGACCTTTACCTAGTGTAAGAGGTTACCTTAGCCCACAGAAACCTATAATTGGAAGTATCTGAAAAACGACTTATCTCATCAGAAGCGTTTAAAGTATTAATGACTTAATTTTAACACGTTACTTGAAAAATCACCACATAAGGAGGAATATACACCGCCATTGAGGAAGAACAATATACCATCATACGAGAAAGAATAATATCCACTTTTCAAAGTAAAAATATAACCAAAGATTCCATGCAATATAAACTAACGAAATTTTGTATAATTATTTAAAGTAAAAAAAATACAACTATTTTTTATTTCTCTTTTATTTCATTGCAATTTTTGGCAATGCGTTTATTGATCTTAAAATATCACAACTAAGACCAATAAAAGCATTGCCAAAAACTGCATCTTGCTTAACATTATATATAACTAAATCTTCAAATATACTTTAAAAAAGCTGAAATTTCTAATATTAAGCTTTTGTGAACAAAATTTAAAGCAGTAATACAATAAATATTATTTATTTATTGAAAAAATTACCTATTGGCAGTCTTTAAAAATCACCTGGCTTAATTGATATCCAGATTTTTATTAAAAGAATACGATACATAATTTAGACGATAAAAGGACTTTGCATAGTTTAATATTTTATACTTAATTTTTTTACGTCAAAGGCACACATGAAAAGATTTGAATTTCTAGAACCAAAAGGTTTATGAACAAAGTCATCATCAAAATCCTTATATTTATTTTGTAAAATGTGGACTTTCACCATTTGGCGAAACGCAATCAAGTGGAACTAAATTATTATCATTATTTTTAAAAGTATATATATATTGAGAAAGTAAAATAATTGGAATAATTAATATATATGTAGTCATAAAATTTCAAAAGATAATTTTATATTAAATTGGTAAAAGATCCAAATAAAGGAAACAATCCATTCAGTGTTATGTAATAAAAGACTGTAAACTGTGATAGGTATCAAATAAAATTTCAAACGCAAGGAGCTAAATATGAGTTCATGAAACACCCTCTTCACAAGAGAAATAAAATGTCACTAATAAAGCTTTAAGAAGAACCAGAAAAAAAAAATATTAATTTTTT
This sequence comes from Argiope trifasciata, assembly GCA_026543055.1. NCBI lineage: Eukaryota > Metazoa > Arthropoda > Arachnida > Araneae > Araneidae > Argiope > Argiope trifasciata. Next base: position 4,679 of record JAPMOQ010008753.1, on the reverse strand, counting down.
TTTCCTTCTAAAAATAAAATTAAAAATTAAAAATAAAGGAGAGAGTTCTTAGGTGATTACAATTTTGTTACGATAGCTGAAAATGATAAAGATAGGAATAATAATGAGATAGCGTGAGGCCTGGGATCCAAGGGGCGAAATAAAATAAAATGGCTGAAACCGAAGGGAAGGAAAAAGGGGCATTAAAAATAAAAAAAAGGCCAGCTACTTTCCACTCTGATGCTTCTAAGTTAAGTGGGACTGTAATTATATATATGGAAAAGCTAAAGGAGAATGTGAAGCCAAGGCTGCTGTGTCGATCATTAATTCAAACGCATTGCGAGAAATTTCCGTTGTAACAATCGTTTTCATTTTTTCTTTTTCACTGTTTTATTTAATATTATTATTATTATATTTTTTTGTCTTTCTCACTTACTTTATTATTATTTTTTTATCTTCTGAGAGAATTTAGCATGTCATAATACTCTTTCACTCTTTTTATTTTTTTTACTCTCCAAACGAGCTGAGATATTCTACATTAACATACGTGTCCACTCCTGTGTAGTTATTTATTTATGAATATCTTTTTCTTTCATGCAGTAAACTGTGGAAATATTTAAAAATTTACTGGAAAAAAATCAAATTGTTGTGGAAGAGAGAGGATAGGAGGAAAAAATAATAAATGTAAAGAATTTGTGTGAGTTCATCTTACAGAATTGGAATGTTATTAGTTGACTCGTTATCATAACGTGCATTTAAGCGTCTTTTGATGGGTTAAATTTTAGACTTTGATGGTAATAATAGCTGAAATTATCTTTTATTGTGACAAATATAGTTAAGCATTAATAAAGGAAATCTATTTGTAATAGATTAACAAATAATTATTTTCAAAATGATCACCAAAACATTGCTTATTATTTAAACAATTGTGCAATCTATTCATAAAAAGAGATGATTAAATTTTTGATCGGAATATATTTTCTTAACTATTTTAACCAGCTTACTTACATTTGTTGAGAAACTATGAATAAGCCTTTTATAAAACTCGAAGAAAAACATTTTATTGTTTTATGTAGACAACTATTCATACTATAAATTGATTGAGTGATATCAATATTTTTTTTTATTGATTACTCTGAAACGATATTTTTATTAAAAGTTGTGAATGAATCTGGTTTGATTAATTGGTTTGAAGCGTCATTATAATCGAATTCATTGATGATTTTCTATGTTATAATCGAATGATTTAGTTTGTATTTTATGTAGTTAATCTTTATGATAAATTAATGATAATTTTTTGGAGAACTTAATTAATGTATTTGCAATAGAATTCTTAAGAAAAAAATAGTTTATAAAATTTTTACTGAAAGAAATTTAGTAAATTTTAAACACCTGTTTCCTATTATTAAGATAAATTTACTTTTAATTGCAATTTTCTGAAACTGAAAATGTTTCATAAAAACCTTCATATAAATTCTGCCTCAATCTCATCAATCTGAATGGCATTTTTATATCAATACTAAGATATAAAGAATAACAATTTTTTTAATCCATAAAAGAATGTTCAACGTGATACAATATTCCATGCAATTATTATATAAATATACGATTGTAATGATCATTTTAATGCTAAAGATTTGATTTAATTATAAAATAAAATTTAGAATTGGTCGTTACACGGTTTTATTATTATATTTAGAAACTATGCTCCTAAAATCTCAAAAATTTACTCAAGTGAATTAGTAATGCATCGATTTTAATCTTAATATTTATTAATATATTATGTATTTATTATATAAAATCATGTTACTTAATCTTATAATAAGTCTAGAAAATGGTTAAATTTACAAGAAAAAATTCTAATCAAATTTATATTTATTTGTTTATTTGAAAACATGAATTATAATGAAATAAGATATTGTAAATTAAAATAATAATAATAATTAGTAACTGAATAATAATGATCTAGAAAGAATTTATTAAAATAAATTAATGGAAAATAATGTAACAATTAATGAAATAAATTTTAAATTATTACTGACATAATAAATACATAAAAGCAGAATAAAGGAACGGAATTGTGGAACTTGCTCTCTATAGATCATTTACTACCCCTAGTTTGAAGGTTTACTGGAATTTTATTACATTTGGCAGGGAAATTCGGCGTACATCTAGAAGGGTGTCTGAACGCAGCTGTGGTCGGTTATTTCTGACTTCAATTATTTCTTTCAGCAAATACTATCGCACCTCTGCAAATAATATTAGTGAAATTTTATAAAAGAATTTGAAAGTCCAATGTTGTGGTTCATTTGTAAACCCAAATTTTGCTTATTTAGCTGCGTCCCCGGACGAGCTAATTGGTGATGACAGAGTTGCAGAAGTGAAATGCATAGAATTCTGTAAAAATATTATTCAAAGGAATCAAAACGAACAAATTTCTATTTTGCAATTTAAATAAAGGTGGTAATATAACAATAATTAAAAATAACAAATATTATTGTAAGTGCAGGGCTAGCTGCGTATAACACAAAAAAGCTTTTGTTTATTGAATGAGAATTCGGGATCCTTCTGCTATTATAGAGGTCCAAAAGAAGAAAATTTTAGAAAACACGATATTCCATAGTTTTTATTCCTCTGATATTTAAAAAATTGTATTTTTTATATATAATTCAGAAAATTGATTTTGCATTGTCTGTATTTTTTTAGTAAAAATTTTATTTATTTGATCTTGCAGTTACGAGATCTTGTACATATACTTATCTTATTCATATATCTTGCAATAAATGATAATTATTAACAAAAATTAAAACTGTTTTCATCTGAAAAATAAACAGCAGAGTTAAATTAATTAGAAAAAAGAAGTAAGATATAAGAAAATATATATTTGTTTTATTTACTAACATTTGAACATTTTTATATTTCTGTATGAATTGTCTTGAGAATAGTTATCACCAACGTTCATAAAAGTGAAAACCTGTATGCGTCAGTTTTTATATTACAATAATTCCCAAAGCAATATCTTTATTGAGAAATTAGCCGATTTTGGCGACCAGCAATTCGCCAGTATAAAATATTTCTTAGTCTCTTTATTGATTTCTCTTCAAAATATTCTCTATTAAAGTTTTTGAAAGTTATGATTCAGTCATACTATTAATGTGCAGCCCTTAAACAGTTCTTTTCATTGTATCATTTATCTCTTACCAATTTCTGTCAGAACCCATAAAATTTGCACATTAAATTAGCTTGGACATATTAAACTGCTATTAATATAATTTTTTTTTTCCAAAACCAAGCACTTCTCTTTTTCCAATGAAAATATGAAAACTGACTTCTTAAATATGAAAATTGAATGCAGAGTTGCTGAACATTGAAAGTTGTATACACAAAGCAGAATAATTTTCATAATTTATATAATATTTTAAAGATCTATTCAACAAAACTTTCTCTGATTTACCTTAAAATTTATTTTTTAGTTTACTTTCCAAACGTTTAAATGATGCAATATTATATCTTAGATCGAATGCGTTATTTAATACACAGGGAATTAAATAGGATAGTTAGTACGATTAATAGAATGGTTATTAGAATATTTGATTATTAAATAGAATGATTAGTTCGTTCGACACAATTATCATTCTATAGATTTTATTTCTTTCGTAATTATATTTATTTTCTGAGAAAAAAAATAGATTGATATTGCTTACTTAAATAGTAATATTTTTAAAACCACAGAAATAAGGAAAGTTTGTCAATTAAAGAAAATGGTTCCACAAAATACAGCACTAATTTTTTAAGCTCAAATGGAACATTGGTTTTGATGTGCAAGCTCATATCAACATATAAAATCTGAACTAAAATTTGATATTTTATGAACTGTAGCATTTCCTTTTTTATTCTTTTGTTCCTCAAGATATAAAAGTACGAAGCCTTAATTTTTCTATTGCTTGGCATCTTTTTATACTAATGATTATCTTTTTGCTTTAATCTTTTCCAATTTCAATTAAAGATAATGTTTATAACTGCTTTCGGAGATCTACAATATAACTCTTGAAATTCAGTAAATAATTTTAATTCCAATGTAAGCCCTTTTTGGAGAACCTCTTCCACAAAAAAAGGATAACCTGAGGTTATCTTTAAAGTATTTGAGTAAATTTCTACTATAATAAGTATCAAATCATTGTCAATAAAATTTACTTTCGTAGGATGTAACATGTTTTGCTGCTTAATTTCAAGCTGTCTAAATTCTATCTTTCCTTTTCTAAAACATACAACATTTATTAAATTTCATTACACTTTATTTTTTTTAAAAATAGGATGGCATTCTATTAATTAAAGTGCTTAAAAGTTGATTCTGAATTAACAGCTTCAACATCTATGCATAATTACATTAATTTAATAATACTTGGACATATGTGATTGATTTCGTGGGACATGAGGATTTGTCTTTTGAGTTGGCCAGCGAAGAGTTATTAAATAAAATAAATAGATAATACTTCTAGATAATAGATAATAATAGATAAAATTAATCCATTACTTAATTCAAGTATAATCTGAATTAAAATTAACTGACTCTATCGTTACCATACAATATACTTTGTAGAAAATGAAACCGACTCAACAACGGCAGCTGTAACATAGGAAAGAAAATTGAAAGCGATGATAAATTTCTTACACGAAGAAATGTCTTATATATATATATA
>JAPMOQ010008750.1:13125-26213 GCA_026543055.1 Argiope trifasciata | reverse complement strand
CAACATTCCGAGATCCACAGTATCAAGAGTGTGCCGAGAGTATGAAACTTCAGGCATCACATCCCATCACGGACAGCGCAGTCGGCGACCACCTGCACTTAACGACCGAGACCGCCGACGTCTGTGTAGAATGGTCAATGTTAATAGACACGCAACACTTCGTCAAATAACTGCAGGAATCAATGTGGGACGTACGGGGGACTTATAGGACTGTGCGGCGAAATTTGTCTTCCTTGGGCTATGACAACAGAAGACCGACTTACTGACAGCTTTTACTGACAGCACGACATCGCATGCAGCGATTTTCCTGGGCTCGTGAGCATATCGACTGTCCCTAGACCAGTGGAAAACCGCGGCGTGGTCGGATGAGTCACGATTTCAGTTGTTACGAGCTGATTGTAGAGTTCGAGTGTGGCGCAGACCCCACGAAGCCATGGACCCAAACTATCAGCAATGCCCTGTTCAAGCTGGTGGTGGCTGCATAATGGTGTGGGCTGTTTTTACATAGCATGGACTCGGTCCTCTGGTGCAACTGAACCGATCATTGAATGGAAATGGTTATGTTCAGCTGCTTGCAGATCACTTGCAGCCATTCATGGACTTCACGTACCCACTCAACGATGGGATTTTTATGGATGACAATGCGCCATGTCACCGGGCCAGAACTGTCCGCGATTGGTTTGAAGAACATTCCGGACAATTCCAGCGCATGATCTGGCCACCTAGATCGCCCGATATGAATCCCATCGAGCATTTATGGGACATCATCGAAAGGTCCGTTCATGCCCAAACTCCTGCACCATCCACACTTTCACAATTATGAACGTCTCTACAGACAGCATGGCTCAATATTCCTGTAGAGGACTTCCAACAACTTGTGGACTCCATGACATGTCGAGTTGTTGCACTTCGCCGGGCAAAAGGAGGACCGACACGATATTAACAGTCGTCCCATGACTTTTGTCACTTCAGTGTATATATATTTTAACCTTTAAATATTTATGAATAATCTGCCAGAAAAAAGTAATTTTTCTCTTTTAAAATTTTGTCATTGTATTAAATATCTTAAAATATCAGTAATAAATAGTATATGTCACTAATTGAAACATGTAGAAATTTATCTGCATTTAGAGAATTTATAACCACGCATAAATTAATTTATAGAACGATGACAACCTAAAATACAATTAATGGTTTTGCATATAATCTATATCTATACTTATAATAAAGCTCAATGTGTGTGTGTGTGTTTGCGCTCTACAAGCCAGACCGTTGAACTTACAGCTACCAAATTTGGTACATGTATACCTTGGAGGTCAGGAATGTGCACCTAGGAATCCTTTTTTCGAATTTTTAATTACAATATGAATTAATTAAAATTTAAGCGAAATTTCGACGTTTTTCCTCCATAACTTCCGAAAATATTATCGCACAAACATGATTTTTACATCCATTTAAAGATAAAAAAGTAGCTTTCTTATGGTATCAAAAGTTTTAATGTGTAACTTAAGCTTCTATTTTAAACGAATTTTTAAAGAAATATTTTAACCATGCTAAAAAGCACGTGACTGGATAAAATAAAAGAAAACAATGATCACGCATTAAATCTAAAGAAATGCAACACTTTTAGCATGTGACTGGATGAAATTAAATAAATATAAAATGTGATATTTTCTAAAAAAATGCAAAGCAAAGGTTTCTATAATCGTTTGCAATATCTAAATAATTAACTTCTAACAAATCTTCTTTATTTTCGGTAAACGCTTGAATCAGGCAATGCATTTGTGAATAATGAGTTTTAGATTTCTTCATACTTTGCTCTGTGAGCCATATTTTACAAGATATTTTTATCAATATTTCAAATAAAAGTTGCTACATCATTCAGTATTGTAAATCAATAATTAAAACTGACTGATGTATGAAATTAAAGAATATTATTAGGAAAACGTGTTCTTTTATATATAATATTAATTTCAGACCAATCTATGTCCGGAATTACTTGAAGGCTAATGAATAGGTGATTTAATTGAAAATTTTAGAACTCATTACTCATGGCGAACCAGCTGGTCGCCAAAGGCGGCTTGTATTTAATATTTCTAGTATATAATTTTGTATTATTGTATGAATCTTCTATGATAAATAGCGCTAAAATTCGACAAAATTAAGTAGTCTATTTTTATTTTATAGGCAAACGTTAAGGAAAGTTGATTACTTGACGAAAATATTACTTTTTCAAAATTCAGTATTCTTAATTTTTGAATTGTTTTCATTATTTTTACAACATAAATTCCTTAGAAATTATATTTGAGATTTAATTTCAGTTTTGTATAATTACGTTTGCAAGCTATTTTTAAAAAAATTTAAAATACTATTTTTCCAAAGTCAAAATTTTGGTAGAATATTTTTACAAAAAATACGCTTGATAATTTTTTTTTCATTCAAAGTTGGTGTAAAATTTTTCAATTAGTTTTGAAACTAAAGAATATGAAATATGTTCATTAAAAATATTTTACAATTGTTTTTATACAATGCGAAATAATTTATGTTATTTATCAGTTTAATTTCAGTACATAAAGTTTCGATGGACATGTATGTTATTAGTTCGGGAACACGGTTTCACGTTTCTGTAGTTCTTTGAAAGATTTTGAAAAAATTATTTTGCAAATTTTAGAACAAACTTTTTCCCTTTTCTAAACCAAAAAAAAATCCATATTTCTTCCAAAATTTATTTCTGACTTTTAGCCGCTATATTATTGTTTCATACTTATTTCAATTCACTATTAGAAGACCAATTTGCTTTTTATCTTAAGCACCCCCCCCCAAATGCATATTTCTTCCAATATCCCTTTTTGGGTTTTAGCCGATACATTATTGTTTCATAGTCATTTCGATTTGCTATTAGGAGTCTATTTTGCTTTTAACCTTTCTTAACCCAAAAAATTCTATATTTCTTCAAATAATCATTTTCGGCTTTTAACCGAATATGCCATTATTTCAATTTATTTTAAGCAAAAATTCAAAAATACAATAAATTTCATAACATTTTTCAAAAAGCTTCATTCCGACTTTAGATACATATATAAAACATGACATTATTTAAAAATTAAATATATCAAGATATAAAGTAAGCATAAAATTACTTTACCTCATAAACGCTTGAAACTTTACATTCGAAATACACAGGAACCAAAACATAGCACGCCGTTATCATTCCTAGTATCCATGGGACAAATATTGTACCCAATAGAGGTCCAAATCTGTAAGATTCAGATGAGGTACCTAACATCAAAATTGACGATACTGTTGTAGCAGTTATGGACATTATTACAGGTATTTTAGAAGCAGATCTTCCTGCAAAAAAATATTCATCCATCGTTTTTTGACGACCTCTAGAGAATCGAAAAAAAATTCCTATAGCAGAAGGAATCAGAAGTGACATTATAATAATAATAGAATCGGTAATTCCAAGCTGCTGATCGAAGTTCATTTTCTTTTAAATTTAAAAACGTGCTATCTTCAGTGTAATTAAAGTGAAAAAAAAAATTCTTAGAGAAGTTGATGGCTATGCTTCTATTCTTATCAGAGCAATTATCGATATTCAAAGAATGCACATAAAAGAATGAACGTTGGAGTAGGTCTTTGTTATTTTTAATGAACGTGTCATAAGTTATGTAATTCTGAAAGATAATGTCTCATTCATTAAGATATATTTGTGATGTGTCCTTTTTCCTCTCTTATTGAAAAAGTAATGAGCATATATTACTACATTTATGAAAAAAGTGCTGTAAGGGACGGGGCTGATTTATGGCACTGAGTTATGTTCACACATTTCTGCATTATGTAAGATTTTAACTAAGCATTTCATTCAACTGCAACAATTGCAGTTGAATCTAATATCTACAAAATATCTATTTTCTTAAAAATTAAATTTATTTTTGCATTTATCATTTGTTTAATGGTCATGAGGTAGTGTGTATTCTAAGATGATCCTTAAAAATTACTTTTTTTGAAATAAATATGGAATTTAGAGATGATTTCTGCAGATATTTGTTTTTGCTTCGCAATCAAATTTGTAATGTTTGGAAAGAAAAAAATCAAAGAAATTGTTTGTACTTATCCTTTGAATATACTGAACTCAATTTCATCTAAAGGTAGGGGTGATTCAGTTTTGAATTTTACTATCAGCATTATTATCATGTGAGAATATATTGTTGTTTTGGTTTAAAGTTTTTAAAGCATCAAAATCTGTAAGCAACAAATTGGTGATTTACCGCTTGAGAACCGCAGAACGTTCATTTTTTTGGTTAGGAGGGTTTGACGTTCGAAATCGCGTAGGTCAGTGAATAAAACATAAATTTCATTTTCAAATTTATCTTAACTGGTAAAAAATGTTTTGGAACTCTCAGCAATCCCGAATTTTTTTTCACCGTAGCAAATCCAATGGATTTATAAATGACACACCTTTGGAATCATCTACTATGCATGCGCAGATGGTTTTCGTTATATCTCGTAAACTATATCAGCTAGAGAAATGGGGTTTTCATCTTAGTAATTCTACAGGGCTATAAAAGCAAGCTGTCAAAAAATATTCTAACATGATAATTTGAAATTTGCCATTGCAGATTTCATTTTCATTTTTTCTCCAAAATTCTGAATTTCCAGATTTTTATTAAGGCTCATAAATTTATTCGAATTTTCCTGATTAGATTTAAATTTTCATTATGAAAGCGAAATTAAAATTTTTCACAATTGTAGAAATTTTATATTTTTAATTGCAACCTTATAGAAACAAACATTACATACTAGCCGCCTTTGGCGACCAGCTGGTTCGCCTTGAGTAAAGCGTTCTAAAATGTTCAATTAAATCACATATTCATTAGCCTTGAAGTAATTCCGGGCATTGATTGACCTGAAATTAATATTTTCTTTAAGATGATGGACGGAAAGTTCTAAAAGTACACCTTTTCATAATAAAATTCTTTAATTTTATAATCAGTCAGTTTTAACAATCGGTTATTCTTCCAAAATATTTTTAAAAAATTCAATGATGTTGCCAAAATATTAAATATGTTTTTTTAAAGAAAGCGTGAAAGGGAAAAAATGTATTCAATTAATGATACAGATATTGCAAACGATTACATAAATATGCCATTAAGTCGGGATTTCAATGCATATCCTGTCTAAATTCAATCAGGTTTACCGTAAATAAAGAAGATTTTTTGAGTTAATGATATAGATATTGCAAATGATTATAGAAACCTTTGCTTTGCATTTATTTTTTTAAGAAAATATCACATTTTATATTTATTTTATTTTATCCAGTCACGTGTTAAAAGTATCATTTCTTTAGACTTGATTTACGATGATTTTTTTTTTAATTATTATTTCAACTTCCGTCATTGTTTTCTTTTATTTATTCAGTCACGTGCTCAAAAAACATGGTCAAAATATTTATTTAAAAATTCGTTAAAAATAGAGGCTTAAGTTATACATTAAAACACTGATACCATTAGAAAGCTAATTTTTTTTATCTTTAAATTGATGTAAAAATCCTGTTTGTGCAATAATATTTTCGGAAGTTATAGTGCAAAAACGTCGAAATTTCGCTTAAATTTTAATTAATTCAAATTCTAATTAAAAATTCGAAAAAAGGGCTCCGAGGTGCACATTCCGGACCTCCAAGGTATACATGTACCAAATTTGGTAGTTGTAGGTCCAACGGTCTGGCCTGTAGAGCGCTAACACACACACACACACACGCACACACACACACACATTGAGCTTTATTATAAGTATAGATTTCTTTAGCAAATATTTGGGTTTTTTTATTACTATCGGAAATTGCACTGTTAGTAGAAGGTATTGTGAATAATAATTGCGACTTTAAGCAATTATGTATCTATTTGGATCATGTAAAATTCAATATAATTTTAATGATTTATGTTCGGAATTTTAATAATCATTTTCTCAATAGTTAAATTCTTACAGAATTTATGAAATATGCCACGCTTAACGCTGACAATTTGGAAACAGGAATTAAATTATCTCCTCATAGCTATGTTTTACTAAAGCTGAAATCTTCTAATCTGAAATCTAGTAAATTTGAAGAATATTCACCATTTTAGAATTGATAAATTTTAATAATATAAATTTAACTGAGGTGCAATTTATACAGATTTTTTTATATTTCTCTAATAATTTTTTTGCATACTTTTCAATGTTTTTTTTACTCCTGAAATTCAAAACAAGTTTCATTGTTTCATTAATTAGTCTCATAATTTTTTTCCATTGATGACAGCCAAGAAAGAAAGAGTCATTTTTTTTCAGATAGTGAAGTTAGAGTATTCTGAATACAACATGGCATTATTAGGCGGATCGAGAAACTTCTGCTCTAATTAAGCGTATTTCAATTAATATTGGACTAGTCGTTGAAATTCCCGAAGTTTCTAGTATTATTTATTTTGTCACCAAATTTGTCGCCAAGCTCTGGGATTATTGGCTCGGCACCCGAGCAGCATCCAATACTGATGATTGTTAATAGGTCTTTCTAGTGATAGAACTAATGCTAAGAAACAGCATAACAGGTTTGTAATAATATGTTTTTAAACTACTTAATCCAAAAAAATAAGCAAAAACGACAGTTTTCCTTCAAAATATTTTATTTATTATTTAGAATATTTATTGAATGATATGAATCACAATACCTTGTATATGAGATACATACAATTTAAAATGAGATTAATGATTTTATGCGGATTGACAGAAAACTCATGCTATCAACTTAAAATTCCAAAGGCTAAAATATTTAAGTGACATTTATACAGACAAATTCGTGTTGTTAAGAAGATGCTTTGCTTCCTGTCAAATGTAAAATTTCTATTTCTGATGACTTTTTCATGAAGTAACGTGCAACAGGAGCTAGGCATTTGGAATCTGAAGGTATCACATTTTTATCCCATCCTAAAATGAAAGACATAGTGAAATTTATGAAAAAATAGACAATAAATATTGAGCATATTGATGCTTATGATAAGTAAAAAATGCTTACAAAATTATTCCACATTAAAAAATATTTCTTAGTAGGAAATGAAAATCAGATATAAATATTTTAGAGTATTTATTATCTGCTGAGACTGTCATTTAGTTTTGAAGACAAATTAAATAACTGTAATGAAATATTTTTATTGGTATAATAAATAAGTATATCTTTCTACAAAAAAAATCGTTTGCGCCAGTAGAACATAGTGCCAATTGAAAAAGTACAGAGATAAGTTGTTCCACTAAACGATTTAAGATGTCCGAATATAATGAAAAGGTTGATTTCTGTTAAAAGTTACATTTTAAATAATTATTTTATTGGATAGACTAGTCTTTAAGCCATCAAAAACATGTTTACTTTTGTTTCTACGTTTGTTCGTAGTCAAGATATTAATATTTTTATAATGATCAATAAACCAGAAGTGGACTTTTAAATAAACGAAAGGACCGATTTAAAGGGCCAAAAACATGTTAAAAATTTGCACAAACACAAATTTAGTTTTAAATACGAAAAATTTATTATTTGAAATATTAACATTCTATTTCTAATTTTGAATAGTCTTAGAAATATGACAAGGTATATATTTTTTCTAAAAAAGTCCTCCGAACGTGTTCGGATACCTTAAATTCTTGTGTTTTTGGAAAGAGTGCAATATTTTGTAATTACCACGTATAGAGTAACCTTCATGAATTACCTTCATGTAATTACCATGTATAGGGTAAAAAATTAACCCATCTGACACAAATTAAAAAAAACTCTTCATGAATATGTTTACATGTGATTAATTATAAATGAATCTTGTTTTCAGAGGGATTATTTTCTAATAAATTGATTCTTTTTTATAAGCAGATTTGCATCTTTCCAGATAAAAAAAAATTCATGTTTTGATGCAAATGATCAATCATGCTTTGCAAATTATGTTTCTTACCTGTTACTAAAACTGTAGCAAAGACAACACAGAAGGTGAAAAGAATAGTAAACAGCGGAATCCATAAGTAGCTTATTCTATATAACACAAATGCTGGACTGAAAGTGAAATATAAAATTAAGTAAACAAAGATTATACTTCACTAATGCTAAGCAATAAAATCAAGGTTCATCTTTCAAAATATTGTTTCATTTAAATCATGCCTTTTTTACAAAGTCAAAAATTCTAAGTTTATGAGAATTTATATTTAAGGAGGAAACTACACATCTTTTAGCTTTTGTGAATAACTAATAGAATTTTTTTAAAAATAGCTCGTTGATTTGAATTAATTGATTGTTAAGAAACTCTATCAGTAGGTATATGATAAATAAACTCGACAATGAGAAACGACATTTTATTCCATGTATATATCAGAAAACATAAAGGGCATATAAAAAAATCAATAACATGTACAGTTAAATTAAACTGTGGCATTACCAAAAGCGCTCTCCGTCTAACATTCCGCCATTTCTCAATACAGAAAACATCACAAAAATTTATAAATTTTCGATTGGACATTAAAAAAAATTTTTTTCTTCCAAAATTAATTTTATTCTTCACTTAATGGTTGCTATAGACCTGAAAATTGTGTAAAACGTGAAATAATGTATAAAAATCGCTTGTGACTGATATGGAATACATATTTTTTGTAACAGAACAGCAGTATATTGCATCTAAAAAATCATCACGTAACAAACCTATGCTCTCTACAAGAGGGATCTTACAGTTCTATGTTATTGTGATCTTGTATTTACGCCTCATGTTTTGGAAATGAAGTGCCATTAGAAAATCCCATAGAATATTTATTAATCATGAAATATGTAAAATATATTAATTTAATAATAATTTTATTCATCTAAAAAACCCTTAAAAATTTGAAATGTGTATATATTATCAATAATTTTTACATTAAGTTGCGCCAAAAATTAATAAATTTTACACTATAATTTTTTAAATGAGTTATTTGATGCAGGAAGATACATTTGGTTGATAGATCCTTATAGATGCCATATATATTTTTGATAGAAGCATATTTGAGAGCCATATTTAAGGAATTTAGATACAACGGTCACAAAATATAATTTCATTAACCTGCAAAATTGAAATAAGGGGCTTTTGTGAACTAATGAACAGCAATATTGAGCATTAATGATTGAAAATTGTTGTATGAGCTGATAGTTCAGATTCCTTCTCCATTATGCTAATAGTAGGTTTAATAATATGATCCTGTCGATACTGCTACGTTCAGTGGTGGCTGGGTGGTCATCTGTATGCAAGTAGAAGAAATAGGGTTAATATGTGAAGAATATGATTGGGTGGTGTTGTTCATATATTTGAAACACAACCACGTGATTTGGAGAACTTAAGGTGTGCGTACACACTTGAAACTACGAAAATCGTTCAAAATATCGAATATTTTTTTATTTCTTCAAAATATTTTTTGATCCTTTAGCTTTCAAATGATACCAAGATGCTGACTATTTTCGCAATATTTCTCGAGTTGTAAGGAGTTTTCTTGAGATACTTTCACTAAAAACTTTAGTTTTGGTTTTTGAAACTCATTCTACGAAGAATGATATTTTGCATTTAGGTTGCTTCATTAAAAGAATCGGAACTCTACAAAAAATAGATCAAATATAATTATTTACATGTCAAAATAATCTATATGAAACAGCGGATGTTTGTGTCTAAATTAAAGTTATATTTAAAAAAACAAATTTTAAATACTATTTAAAGTTTAAAATTATGCAAAAAAAATCTCGCTTTTTTTATTCATCGTTAGTGAAAAAATTGTTTAAGAAAATTTATGTATTTTTATAACTTGATTGAGGCAGACAACATGAGGACTAATATCAAGCATAATTTCCAATTAAAAGTGTGTGTTTGTATGAATTAGAATTTAAAATATCCTGTTAAAAATATGCTAAATAGCTCATTAAATATTAATTAATTAATAATTACTGTAATATGTTTTTTTCATCGAAATGAGTTTAAACTTATATTAATGATCTACTGCGTAAAAATTAGATTTTTAAAGTTAAAAGTTTTTAAAAAAATCTTCAAGTGTGTACGTACACCTTTCGTTGATATTGGCTGATATTTCTCCACAAGAACTTACTGCCATCGAAACTAGAAGAGATTTAAAGCGATTAATGAAGAGAAATTAGTGACCAGAAATGCATTTCTAATAATTTGGCAGTGTAATTATAAGAACTACAACAAATGACAAGCAGGACAAAACTAAAATAAACTGTTATAAACAAAATACTGTTTGAAATAATATGTTTTGAAAATATATTCTTTATACTTTAAACTATCGAATTCTTCTAATATCCATTGTTCAAGATAGATTAAATTTATTTCTTATATATTTTCAAATAATAAAATAGATTTTAATTTTATTATATTTTCCAGAAACAATTGGAAAGGTTTATTTAGAATTTATTGTATTGTTGGAAATTTTTATATTATTTTGCTAAAATTATATCATGTTTATGTTTTCATTCTCGAATTTCTAATACTAAAAATGTATTTTAAAATAATTTAAATGCTGTTAAATCACTAAAATATATTAAATCATTTCATCCAAGTTGTACACATATCATAAAATATATTCAATTCATTTCCTAATCCTCAGCTATCGGCATCTCTTCCCAAACTTTTAAATTTCCAATTCGCATCTTACAAATTTAAGGTATAAAATTCATTTTTATTTTTATTTAGAGAAATAATTTCTTGTCAGTCAGGAAAGAAAAAAAAAGCCTATACACTCAACCTCGATGAATCATCAGTTACTAAGGTGGTACACGGGTTGGCAGCAGAACATTCCATCGAAGAGTTCCCAAATAAATGTGTAATGTTGGTATAATTCAAACAGCCTGATAGTTCTAAGGGTAATGCTTCACTTTTATGTCCGCCAAGAATGGTTCCTAAGCCAAGCCAAGCTGAAAATGCAAATCCGATCACAAGTCCAAACATTATAATCTAGAAAAATAAATTTAGAAATAATTATTCAACTACTTCATATCAAGTTTCAATAATAGAACCTAGTTATTTTTAATAGATCCATTTTTCTATGTAATGTAAACGAATCATTCTTTTCTTATAAAAATTATTAGTAGTGATACAACTTTAATGTTTGTTTGTGCGTTGGCGCTCTTCTGAAGAAACCGTAGATCTACCAAATTTATCACATGTATACTTTTTGTGATGAGAATGTGTAAATTGGAGAGATTTTTTTGAAATGCTAATAAATTAGGAATAAATGAGAAATTGGACACATTTTTGCTGCAGCTTTCGAAAATATTGTCGCACAAAGATTTATTTAGCATCATTTTAAAAGTTAAAAACATCTTTTTAATGCAAACAATTTAGTTGACCTGCGATTTTTTTTATTTTCAAAATTAAAAAAATTATAATTTTTAGCAATACATTTCATCATTGAAATTAAATTTTTTTTTCATTTTTTAATAAAATAATTAAACATATTTTTTTCCATTGTTGAAAGTTGCCAAAGAAAGATTTTATTGAAGTTTACCCAAAGTTAAGAAAATGATGTTACAGTATAGCTTGAACCAATATTCAATATTAAGATACATTTGTCAGGCAATTTTAAGTTCCTAATAACAATATATTTATCAATGAATTTGATTCCAGCAGGAAGATATGCATACAGGAATCTAAACCAACGTAGGGCTATAAAAATATTTATTCTAATATAATATTTAATATTTATTACTATTTATAATAAAATTTATTCTAATATAATATTTAATATTTATTAATATTTATAATAATGTTTATCCGAATATAATATTTAAAATTACTTGCCTATGAAAGTCATGGTCACTAAGCTGTGTAAAAACAGAATTAATGGATATTGAATGCCATCAATTTTCTTCGGCGAACTAATCTAATGATTACAATGAAGAAGAGTCCTTTTTGCAAATGAAAATCAAAGGAAAAGATGTGCGACTATAAAAATCATTTGTTTTTTAATATAATTGAATTATCTAACTTTATTTTTTGTTAAGATGCAAATAAAATAGCTTTTTTTAAATAGTCTAATCGAAGAAAAGTAATGGATATATATATATAAATTGGGAGATACAAATTTTTTAAACATCTCAAAAACAGACATTACTTTTTAAAATTATACTGTTTTTTAAATATTCACAAAAGTAACAGATTTATGATTTAAAAAATGAAAGGAAATTAAAATAATGATTCTTTTCGTGTAATCCATTAGCCTTGGGTTTTTTTTTCTTCTCAAAAACAAAAAAGTACTAATAATGCTCCTTAGAAAGGCATTAAAACTTTTCTCATTACTTGAATTTTTTACTAGTTGAAACGAAAATATCAAAATATTCTACTCGAAAAAAACAATCTCTGGCGATTTTTAAATACCTTACTACAATTTACGTCATATATTAATCATGAATTCAGAAAAAATCAGCCATTACTTTATCTGTGGCCTTTCTAGTCAGGACTCCTATAAAGAAGATGGCAACAGTTGGACCTTCCACCACGCTCAGGAATGTCAGCGTAATCTGGACAACACTTTGAAATTTAGATATGAGGAAGCATATACAAATGCAGAGAATGCCATAAAACAATGCTGCAACAACAAAAAATCTAAAATAAAAATGCATCTCAAACTTTTATGTATTATTATAATATACAATGAATATATATTACAATAATATGTACTAAAATATATTTATAATATATTTTATTCACAATATCCTACAAACATATTAATATTTTTGATGTAGACATTTGTAAATCTCGTGTACATTTTTATAAATAGGAAAAATTTGCTAAATTTGGAAAAAAATACCAACAGATATCAATAACGCAACTCCAATTCTGTAAAATATTATGCCCGTGAAATATACTTATACTGATGTTGCAATTACATAAATGTGGTTTGAGGAATGATTTCTTAAAGAAAATGCTACACATCACCATTTTGTAAACAATTTTTAGCATTCAAATACCATTATTCACCTATTTTCACAAAAAACAAACAAACTAGTGCTTTATAATATATAATATAGTGCTTTATAATATATAATATAG
>JAPMOQ010008750.1:0-13115 GCA_026543055.1 Argiope trifasciata | reverse complement strand
ATAATATAGTGCTTTATAATATATAATATAGTGCTTTATAATATATACATTATAGTGCTTTATAATGTATACATCATAGTGCTTTATAATATAGTGCTAGGTTTGTGGAATGATTTCTTAAAGAAAATGCTACACATCACCATTTTGTAAACAATTTTTAGTATTTAAATACCATTATTCAAATATTTTCACAAAAAAACAAAAAAACCAAGTGTTTTATAATATTTTAATGTAAGCTGTAAAATCTTGGAGAGAAAAACAAACGAGAATCCAGGAAGAATGCTAGAAAGAATCAAAGGCGAAAGGTAAAGTCAGGTGGTTCAACGAACTATAGTGATATTGTTCTAACAACAGGTGTCTAACTTGGATAATTTAATGAGGTTAGTGTTGTGTGCTAAAGGAATAGATCATAAAGTCTTTATCATCATCGCTATTTCTCATGAACTAAAAGTAGAACAAATAAGGAACATAAAATAAGTTAAATGTTGATACAAGAAGAATAAAAAATTACATTAATTACATTTTGCGAATATATATATATATATATATATAATACATTGTATAAGTTGCTATTTATATTTGTGTTGTGATTAACATTTTGGACCGATGTATTAGATTGAAAAAAATAGTCTCAATTGTACTTAAAGACATTCTCGGTTTGTTTTTAAGAAACTAGTACTAATAGTTTGATACAATTTTTATGTTATTTTATTCATGTTTCAAAATGTATTATTAAAACAATATTTTAAATATAAATAAACTGTAAAAATATTTATTATTTTATTACATAAAATTATTTTTTTTCCTCTTTATATTTAGGATTACGGAAAATGCTCCAAACTAAGCAACAGTGTTTTTAAATTTTCGAATTATATAAAATGTAAAAACAAAAAATAAACATTCGTATTTCAGTCTGTTTTCATTAAAAAAATGTCCGGAAAGAAAGTCGTTTCAGAGAAATCACCTCTTAGAGTCTAGATAAGCATGCTAATAATGCTTAGATATAAAGCAATTTTGCGACAATAATCTTTTGCACTTGGGAAGAGGGTGAAGGGTGGTGGCCGATTAAATACAGTTAGATCAGTATTGCAAATCAATATTCATATAGCGAATTTCCTACCATCCTGGATGATCATGTCGTTTCTAATACCTGGCGATCATTTTTTTCTGATTATTTTATCACTGAACATGTGTACCATGACAACAACTGTTCTGCTCTTCGTACCGAATGTGTTCTTGTCCTCAGAATATTAGTTTTATGACACATACTTTTTTAATGCCAATGATGTGGATGGTTCTTTGGAAGCTCCTAAGCTCGGGGGTCTTTCATCTACAAATTGACTAATTTGATGGATAAGTGTCAGACAAAATATATTGAGCGTAATTTTAAATTTTCTTTAAGGGTCATGGGTTGAATGGGAACTTATTTCTAACTATTGTTTTAATATGATGCAAGACGAACAAACTAAAAAAAGGCACAAACAAACAAGAAAAAAAAGAAGTTAACAACCTGAGAAGATTAGCTTTAATTTACTTGAATTAAAACTAATTTAATCCAAATAAAAATATGTATACAAATTTAGAGTCTCCCGGGATTCGAAATCACAATCTCTTGACTACGAAACTAGCTTTATAACCATTCTGCTATGGAGATTCGACACTTAGTTTTCTAGAAGATATACCTGTTCTTAACAGATAAATAATCTCTTGCCCCCTCCTCCATCTTTTCTCAATTTTACTAATACTAAAAGGGCCCATTCAACGAAATTACAGCGGGAGTCTGAGACACCTAAATATCACAGTTAAATTTCCATCCGCTTTTATAAAATGGGATTGATTGAATACCTATGGTTTGAATTTTTTATATATTTATTTTGTTTGCTAGAGATATTCACTCAATTTTAACCATAAATTAATATCTCTCCTTCTTTCATAAATTCTATAAATATTGAAAGGTCCTAAACACCCGTTGAATGAAATTACAGCGGGGGTCTGAGACACCTGAATATCACAATTAAATTTCTTCTCGCTTTTGTAAAATATGATTGTCTGAATACCAGTGGCATGAACTTTGTTTATTAGCTATATTCACTCAAATTGATTTGAAGGAGAGTCAGGAAGTTTTAGGATAATTCTCAAAGGTTGTCTGAACACACATATATTTACTTATACCAGTTATAAGAAGTTCCCTTTTACATAACAAATCCTTAAGAACGCAGGCTATCATTGTGTGTTTCGAGGGATAAAATTTTTTTCTTAATTTTGAAAGATAAATTCAGATGTTCCAGAGTTCTGAGATGTTTTGGCTCGAATGGTGTTAGGAGTCAGAGAAATTAAGCACCTACTGAGATCCGTTACTAAACAGCCAACACCACTATTTGCATTTATTCTTCCCTCAATAAAAATGCATCTCGTTATTGGAGATCTGATACTTGATCTAACATAAGACCACTTAACTTTTACTGACTGTAAATTATTTATTATATATTAAGTGAAATGTACTCACATAATCCTTTAGCAATGAACACTAGCTTAGAATCGCTTAGATCAAAAGGATAAAGAGGTTCCAAGAAATCGACAACAGTTACTGTGGACAAAGAGTTTAGTGCAGAAGAAATAGTACTAAGAGAACCGCTGAAAACTCCAGCGAAGCTCAGACCAACTAGGCCTGGAATTCCTTGCATCCTTGTAACGATAAAGTAAGGTACTAACTGAAAAGCAAGAAAAATATTTAAAAAAATGTAACGAAAAGCAGTTTCAAAATTTTACTGCCCATATGCATAACATTAGCTATCATATGAAAACAGTAATATTACAATAGTATTTTCCAACTAGGTTAAAGCAACAGGAAGGTTTACAAGAAATTTTTTTGCATACTCCTTGAAAAAAAATTCTGTCATGGTCCCTTTCATCGCATTAAAGCATGACCTTGGACAATGTCTTAAAGCATGACCTTGGACAATGTCCTTGTCTATGTACTTGACGCTACATAGACACACCACAAAGGTACACAGATTTATATTACTAACACTAGCTGGACTATGGTTGAGTATTTAAAGACCATCACCCGCCACGGCCATGGTACAACCATTTTCACGGGAAGTACATCTCGTCATCGAAAAGAGCTAGTCCACCTCCACCATTTCCATACCTAGCCAGAGGTGCCCCTCGGAGGGAGTTCATCGTATTGTAAAGATAATCAAGAATGCCTTTTAAACTTTTTAAAATTCCTTTAAATCAAAATTTGATTCCTAAGTACAATTTTAATAAAAGAATATTATACGATTTACTTTTATCTAAAATGGGGCATTTTTGAGTTACCATATCTGTATACAGTCCAATGTATAGACCAATAAAAGACGGACAATTACCCAATCAAATATTTTGTTCAAATTTTGATACAGATTTTCATTTTTAGTGTTAAAATGTAAAAATATTTATTAATCCGGCGTTTTACATTTTGTAGTTATCGTATTCACTTGCATTCGAAAAGACTCCTGTAATATGTTTAAATCATTATGAAACTTTTCAGAAATTAGAAAATACTAGTTTATGTTTACAAAAATATTGTTTTCATAAAAATTTTATATAAATTAATGTATTTAAAAATTTATTGGTGAATAGTTAATCGTTTAAAAATAGTATATATATATATATATATATATATAAAGAGAGAGAGAGAGTATCTTTGCGATAGTTTCAACCTGGTTAATGACTTAAATTAATTAAGAAAAATAATGACTTAAAAATAATGTTCTTATATGATAACTTGAAATTTGCGATCGTAGATTTCTCTTTTACTTTTCTAATCTTTCTTTTTTTAAATGTTTTACTGTGCAAAAGTTGTCATCCAAAAATTATTCATTTTTTCATCACTTATTCAAATGGTTTCTATAAAATAAAAGTTTAAATGTCTTTAAAAAATAAAATACGTCTACTCATTTTAAAAGATTCATTTACTTACCTGATCATATTTTTTTAATTCAGGCTCCACTGTTACAGGATCACACATGTAAAATACTGAATATAAGACTACTCCTAAGAGACTACATGTGACAAAGAGAAGGATTACCGGAATAACACTCCATCGTAAAGCTCTATAGAATAAATGTTCATGTAAGTCTTTAGATTTCAGTGATTTGATTTTATTATTAAAATAATGCCGAGTTTACACTCGACCAGTTAAAGGACATATAGTAGGCAGCGTGCGCCTAGAAAACCTAAAAGTCAGTCGGAACAATATGCCTCTGGATTGTTTTTTTTTTCTTACTGAGCCTGCGTTTGTAGAATTTGTCGGGTGTTTTTTTCAGCATGAAAAAATTGATAATCTATCATAGATTAATTCCGACATATTTTTGCCCTTTTTTTTTCTGATGACAGGTTGTGATTTTTTTCCACTTTATTTGCGCTTTTTTCTATAGTTTTCCAAATTTAAATATGCAAATCTTGCTTTATTTGACCATTTTATTTTTGCAAATATCCATCACTTTATTACGATACGCAGTCAAAAAGAAAAATTCAGGAACGTCAAAACGACAATTTAAACCAACATAGAATACCCTAAATCTATCTTAAGCAATTGTGGCAAACATAATTCGGTCCCTTTTTGCGCATACGCTGCTTACTGGCACAGTATAAACTTGACATTAAGTTAAGTAAAAGTAATTATTACAAATTTCATTCTTTTTTATTATTTCATATAAATTCCTTGTTTACTGAAATCCCCATTAATGAGAAAAGATGTGTTTATGCTTGTTTATATGCATGTATGTTGAGGATGGTTTACAACAACAATAATAATCTAAATCTGAAGAGCAGAAAATGGTATCACCTACGACTTAGCTTTTTGACATTTGCTCATACTGAGGGCTCTTTGAACCTCAATTTGACTTGTCCCGTAGACTCCAATTCCAAAGCTAAGCCCTCGAGCGACAACATTCCAGAAGGTATATCTTGTCGTCAAATCAAATGTTGTGCTATAATAAAACAAAAGGACATTGTTAACATTAATTATTTACCACAATTACTTTTTAAAAATTAGTAACACAAGATCGGTATGCTTCTAATTTGAATTATTCGTACTCTTTGAAATGTCGATTTCCTGAATTATCCATTAGCGGTTTCTATTCTTACGTTTGTTTAATAGCGAATTACTGCTTGTTGCTGTTATTATAAACAGTAACACACACAAACAAAAGTATAAAGTTAAGTAAAAAATATTAAAATATGCTTTACTACTGCACATTTGTATTATGTGTTAGATTAACCGCAAATATTTCTTATTGAGCCTATTGAACTTTTTCACAACACATCCACCTAACGGATTTGGAATTTCAGTAATAATATTTATTTTCAATGATCCGGGTATTCCGGGTTCGAGTCCCGTTCGGACATGGATGTTGTTCTGTGCTCTATCTGTGAGGTGTATGAATGTTCTTCCTGTAAAAACGTGTTGTGCAAGCGAATGTGAGCATGAATTAGCCAAGTAAGTCTTAGTTGGCGCTACTGAAAAAATAAGTGATTCTCACTGGATTTGACAGCATGTCTTAAAAAATTCTTTTAAAAAATTTCAAAAAAATGCCACATTTTTTAAATTTTATTATTAAACCGAAGGAAACGAAAAAAAGACAAAACATGTACGTTTTAAGTCGAATTTTTAATTTTTCATGGGTGTAAAAGCATTTAGTTTTAATATTAGTTTACTATCCCGAGTTATCGCGGGCGAATAAAAGAAAGTTAAGAAGTAATCTTTGTATTATAGTTTTTGAAACAAGGGACAACACAGATACTTGACACTCTATACACGGGTATCTGGTCTCTTTTTTTGCTAGTTTTCATTTGCTATCTCTTTTGAGGGAGCGCTGAGTGCAGTGTCTTGTTGGATTTGATTTTTTTTTTCGTAGCAGGAATCAATATCTGAAAAATCATTGCTTTTGCTGTCTTGTATGATTACCATTATTTTACTTTTTATCAGCGCAACTATCATTTTTTATACATTACTATACAATAGGAAAACACGTGTGAAGCTCAGCCAAAAAAACAGCGAAACTAACAAAACTTGACAAACTGTCAATAAAAACTGAATATTTCCTTTCACTTCCTCCAGACCAAGTAAAACTACCATAAAACTAATCACGGTGAGAAATTCTGCTTCACCCGAGTTTTCTCGGGATAATGATTAACTGTAATATATACGAACCCGAGATAACTCGTGATAATTAGGCAAGCAGTTAAATAGATGACACATAATTTTCAGCGGATTTGTTAAGTGCCTTAACCCAATTTCTTTCACATTTAGGATAGTTAAAATGTATAACGAAACAGTTCCGTATTTCATCTGGAACAGCTGCAAATAAAGAAGTAAAAGAAAGCAAACTATCATATTTACTCGAACAATTTAATCCTGTTTCCAGATTCGGCCCGTCTCACCACTTCTCCTACTCCACCAACTTCGGTGATCCCGAAAGTATACACCACGATTATGTAGACAAACATTAAAATACCCTGGAAAACATCGGACCACAAGACAGCTTTCAGACCTCCCTGTAAACAGAAAAGATAGATTACTTTTTTATTCTGTTTCATACGAAGTATAAAAAATTATAATGAGAGACATCAAGTGTGTGATGAATTTTGATGTTTTGCATTAGTCAGAATCATTAAAGAAGTGAGGATAATCTGCTTATCCTGAATAATAGCTCTATCATAAGTGATTTTTAACCGAAATACAACTGGAAATGGAAAGAATAAAAATTAAGCAATCACCTAAATACTCTGTAGTTACTTGACAAATGATTAATTGCATGTAATTACTCTGAGTAATTACAGATTAAATACTGAGAAATTAAGTGAACACATAATCCCTCCGTAATTACGCAAAAAACGAGTAATGACAGGTCCAAGAGAAAGTTTTCAAAAAAATTTCAAACTACCTTTACATTGCGGATCTCGATGTTTAAAACTTATAATAATCAACTAGATACAATAGCTTCAAACAGCTTATAAATGTCAACATCTGAATTTTAATCACCATAAAGCAGTAAAAAGTGCAGGTCAGTCCACACACAGTGATAATTATTTCTGTAGATACATCAGTTACGGCAGTCAAAGCCAGTACGGAAGCATATAGAACTGAAGACATGTAGAGAACCTAAAAGAAATTAAACAAAAGCATTTTAACTCACTTCTTAGTTACATTCACTGATATGGGTAATATGAAAAAAAAAATCTTATAATACATACCATTTGAATAATGAATAAAGTCGAAACTGTGTACTTTGTGCATTTACCAAATCTCATTTCAAGAAACTGAAAGAAAAAATGCAATATCTACACATGAAGTCTCCTGGAAGATTTTGTAAATTTAAACCAGAAAAATTCGAGAGATACTTAATTGACATTGGAGATATTTGTACCATATAGTAGGACATTTATTTGAGAAAGTTATATCAAAATAAAAAAGGAGTTTTATAAAAGCGATTTTAATTATTTTTCTACTACGATTCCCACAGGCAGAAAACAGCAGTATCTGTGTTTTGCACTTATCTACGTGTGTGCGAAAAATCCCAAACTGTACATACGCAAAACGCTTCGTTTATCACGTGATAGTGAAAATTTAGTAATGTAATCTCATATCGGGTGCAGGCTAGGTTTATATTTAAAGTTAAACTTTCCTCTATTCAATACATTTGGCACTTGTTCTTAAGGTTAACAAGGATCAAAACAAATATAATCATCAAATCTCCTTAATAATGGCAGTAGACATCTTTGTTTATCGTTAATAGTTTTCTGATTCATTTTTAGTTCATCAAAGAATATAATTCGAACCTCAGACTGCCACACTTAAAATATAACTTGCAAATATTCTTGCAAACAAGAATTTAATTCTTTTCAAAAATAGGAGGATATGAACCAAAACTTTATTTCTTTTCAAATATAAGAAAGAAAAATTTCGTATATGCAGTTCAAATTTCGATTTATTTCAAAAAAAACAAATATCATTTTTTAAAGTTGTTTAGAGTATAGTTAATTGTCAGTCCAGAAATTATGATTAATTAAAAAGGTTTTTCTTGGTAACTCTGTTTTCTTCAACAAAATCGAAAAATTCGAAAAAATAAGGTAGTTATCAACCAGTTAATGCTTTTCAAGACAAATATAGTTCCAATTCTTTTCGTCTAAAAACTTTGTACTTAAAATGCTAAAAATTTTGGTGAAATTAAAAAAATCATCAAAAATATATTTCCAAATATGTAGATTTAGATTTTTATTCCTTATTTAATTAAGATTACATCTATAATATCACATTTTGTCCGTATTTTCGACATTTACAATGTTTAAACTCAGAGTTAAGTTTTTTCCTTTCAGATTACTATCATTTTTTAAAAATTTATTATCATTTTATTTAAATTTCAATCTAATTTAGAGTAATTTATAATTGCTTAAAATTTTAATAAAATTTAAAAAAAAATCACTTTTTAGTTCACATTTCTACCTTTCAAATATATTTTTTCCAAAAGTGGAAATCTTAAGCAAAAATTATAGCTTGTAGAGAATCAACCGTTTCACTTACATTCCTTTTCTTATTAGTGCACATACACATTTTAAAACCAGTAAAGATAAGAAAGTTAGAAAAACAGCTTTTCATGACATGCAGCATTGCCTCTTGAGAAAATAATGACGATGAAAATGGGGTTTTATAGCTCTTCTGATTTTAAATCATCTAATGGCTTTTTATAATTTATATGAAAAGAAGAGAAAAATGAAAAACAAGTTAACTCTCATAATATATCTTTAATTATTATCTCATTTCCCAAAATATAATTCCGTTATGTAAAAGAAATGAATTTTCATTCTAACTAATGCGATACAATCTGTTGAGAAAGATATAAAATGAATATAAATAGGTGATATAAACCCTTTGATCACATGTTCCCAAAATTTCAAATGTATCAAAAGAGATAAAAATGTCATTAAATTGGTTTTTACTAAAATAAATTAAAATTGAACCTTTCAGCGTTTATATGGAGCTTAGAACACCTCAACGTGAACGTCATATAATATTTCCTTTCTAGAGCAGAAAATATCAACTATGCAATAACAAATATTCCTATTCTTATTAGTACATAACTCCCAACAATATTGTTGCATAATTTTCATGATTGTGAACAGCATATTGAAGATTGAACAACATCGTGAAGATATATAATGGTACAGTATTTTGTGCTTGGAGTAGTCATAAAAATTTTATTTTAATGCAATTAATTTAAATATTTATATTTTAGATTCAAACATGCAATTTAATGTGTTGATATATTATTTAAAACTCCAAAACTAATACATTAAATGATCTTAAATTGACATAGCATTCTTTAAAAATTATTAATTATTTATTCATTACCTTTTCTGTATCAGACAATGTAGGAATCGTTTCGTTTACATATAAATTCACTTTGTTTCTACTGAATTTGGATCTATATTCAAATGTTGCACACAAATATTAATTAAAATTCACCGTGATTTCATAGTGAATAATTAGTTTCCTCCAAATTGGTAAGCATGCACATTCCTTTAGTAAAAATACTTCAATAATTATGTAAACGATTTCAGTATGAGATAAAACATTTTGAGATATATTTAAAAAACATCACTTTCATTGCTTGTTCCTTATTTTAACCCTCTTGCCACCGACAATATAGAAACCGTTTCATTTATAAGTAAGTCCTTCGCTGCAAGAGTATTTGAATATATTTGAAAATTTAAAGCAAAAATACTATTTTAGGAAAAATTATCTGAGCAAAAAGATAATACTTTAGTAAAAATTACCTTAGCAACAATACTATTTGACCAAAAATTGCCTAAGCAAAAATATTACTTGAGAAAAAAATTACCTAAGCAAAAATACTACTTTATCAAAAAAGTATTTCAGTTGAAAATAACTCCTTTTGCAAGAATTACCTCAGCCAAAAATACTACTTTTGCAAAAATTATCTAAACAATAATACTCCGTTGATTGGTGATTGAGGCAAGCGATTTTTATAAATATTTATGAAACATAACTTTATTTACTTACTTCATAGATACTCGTTACATTGCACTCGAAGTATACCGGCAAGAAGATATACGAGGATGCAAGCATTCCTATTGCTACTGCCAATCCAAGAATTGTATATTGTGAACCATAGCGATAAACCTCGGCTGGGACGCCAACCATAAGAACTCCAGAGGTAAGCGAAACAGAAATGGACATTATAACCGGTAGCATGGGAGATGATTTCTCAGCCATTAGATACTCGTGTGTCGTTTTTTGGCGATTTCCTGTGAATCGGAATACAATTCCTGTGCCAACAGATATCAAAAGCATCATGCCGATCATAACATAATCTAAAATACCAAGATTAACTATCGCAACCATGTTACTATTATAACAATAACAGTGAAATAAATAGTACTGTTTAATCGCAGATGACTGGAAAATTTGAAGAATTAACAATATGTTTGTCAGAGCTTATCTGAAGGAAAATAAACCTTACTCCCGATTTGCAGCTTCCAGTCAAGAAAATCTATTCATCCTTTGCATTTGCATATCGATCAATGAGCAGTTTATGTATTGCTACTTATCAGACAGAGAAGATATGATACAGAGAAATAAATAATGGATGATTATTTATATTGCGCGGAAACTCTTTACAGTGTTGATGTTTTCAGATATAAATATTTAGATTGAAAACTCTTTGGAAAATATTTTTTTTCTTTTTTCTCTCTCCCGCACATCCCGCGTTATGATGAAACTGGAGAATTTTATTTTTTCTGCCTTTTGGGCACAATGGAAAATCTTACAACTCCATAATCTGTATTGACATGTACCATTTTTGAAGTATTATTAACTATTATTCTGTAAAATTATTCATACTCAAGCAAAGCACAGGGAGTTTTCTTTCTTAATCTTTCTTCTTTTTTCTTTCTAGCATATTTATATTAATAATAAAAGTGAATGTTTGTATATGAGTTTGTCTTTATTTATGTGTGTGTGTGTTGCCCCTCTGTAAACCCAAACCGTTTGAATGTGCAAATTTGATGAATATATGCAGTAGAGATTGAGAATATGCTCCTAGGAATTGTAAATTTTTTATTGCTTAAAATTAAGCAAATTTTGGCGTATCACAATGATAACTTTTGAAAATATTACAGCATGAAATTAATTTGTATATGATTTTAGAATAGAAAAAAAAATATTTTTATTGATATAAATTTACTAATTGTGCAAATTTTTTTCCAATTTTTTTGCCTGATACCCTTTTATTTATCTATTTATTTATTTATCAAATTTCCAATAACTTATTGTACTAGTTTCCTTCACCATCGGGTTTGTTCACCTAATTTGACATTTTGGGTTATTAAATATTACATCCAAAATGTATTAATCTAATTATTTAACAAACTGTAATATACGAATTTAAATGAAAAAGTCAAAATAAATTACAGTTATTACAAAACTAAAAAAATGTACATGCATGGAAATAAAAACTGAATTGAAAAATTCAGTTTTGGAATTAATGCATAAAGAAGGCTTTTTTTAAGAATTAAAGTTCTAGATTCTCTTCCTTTAATGTCAATTTTAACTTTGGCAAAAACAAGCAAATTTGATAATTTTGATCGACGAATTTTATTTTCATAACATTAAAAACTATTATAAAGTGTGTGTTACATTAAAAAAATATTGAAAAGGAGCTAAATATAGTACGAATATTGAATTTATGTTTTAAAAAGTTTTTTCAATTTTAAAATAATACAAAAATTCCTCTGAGATAATAGTTTTGGAAAATATGTTATCAATTTCCATAGATAAGACATGAAGATTACCTATTTGGAAAAGGTTTATGCTATTTTCCTGCCGATCAAATTTAGTTGTTGGACGTCTATTTCTTGATTAAAGTCCTCTTTTTTAAGAGCGAATAGAACTTCTGGGGAATCTTATATAGTCCATTCCGAATAAAATTTTGCAGCTTTAGCAGTGTATTGAAGGAATTGGAATTATAACAACATGCAATGGAGTTGTCTGAAATGCTCCTGTTATGATTTATTTATATTTGACTGTTATCGTTTGAGAATAAGCAATATTAGAGATTTCTGAGCCATATACACTGAAGTGACAAAAGCCATGGGATGACTGTTAATATCGTGTCGGTCCTCCTTTTGCCCGGCGAAGTGCAACAACTCGACGTGTCATGGAGTCCACAAGTCGTTGGAAATCCTCTGTAGGAATATTGAGCCACGCTGTCTGTATAGACGTCCATAATTGTGAAAGTGTGGATGATGCAGGAGTTTGGGCACGAACGGACCTTTCGATGATGTCCCATAAATGCTCGATGGGATTCATATCGGGCGATCTAGGTGGCCAGATCATGCGCTGGAATTGACCGGAATGTTCTTCAAACCAATCGCGAACAGTTCTGGCCAGGTGACATGGCGCATTGTCATCCATAAAAATCCCATCGTTGTGTGGGTACGTGAAGTCCATGAATGGCTGCAAGTGATCTGCAAGCAGCTGAACATAACCATTTCCAGTCAATGATCGGTTCAGTTGCACCAGAGGACCGAGTCCATGTCATGTAAAAACAGCCCACACCATTATGCAGCCACCACCAGCTTGAACAGGGCCTTGCTGATAGTTTGGGTCCATGGCTTCGTGGGGTCTGCGCCACACTCGAACTCTACCATCAGCTCGTAACAACTAAAATCGTGACTCATCTGACCACGCCACGGTTTTCCACTGGTCTAAGGACCAGTCGATATGCTCACGAGCCCAGAGGAGTCGCTGCAGGCGATGGCGTGCTGTCAGTAAAGGCACTCGAGTCGCTCTTCTGCTGTCATAGCCCAAGGAAGACAAATTCCGCCGCACAGTCCTATCGAGCACGTCCCCCGTACGTCCCACATTGATTCCTGCAGTTATTTGACGGAGTGTTGCGTGTCTATTAACATTGACCATTCTACACAGACGTCGGTGGTCTCGGTCGTTAAGTGCAGGTGGTCGCCCACTGCGCTGTCCATGATGGGATGTGATGCCTGAAATTTCATACTCTCGGCACACTCTTGATACTGTGGATCTCGGAATGTTG
>JAPMOQ010008742.1:0-13417 GCA_026543055.1 Argiope trifasciata | reverse complement strand
CCTATTTCTAATATGAAATAGATATAAAATATTTACTGTTTAAAACAATATTTATTTTGTTTATATAAGAATTCTTTTTCCTTTACTCCATTAACTTCTCCCATTATTCAGGAAGTCTCATGATGTTTTCTTTCCAAAAACTGTTGCGTTTTGCACAAGAAATAACCCATGAAGTGTACTTATATTTAAAACGTTTATTTCGAAGAGAAATTTTAAAGGACAGAAAGAAATAATAATCAGATGGGGCGAGACAAATAGAGTATACAGGAAGTGGTAAAACATTCTAAAACATAATGGAATCTAAAATTTTCTTCGTGTAGCAAAAAATAATATAAGCTTGATGAGAGGAACTGATTATTCTTCTAATAATAAGTGTCGATGTTTACATTAGGGTGTCAAATAAATATCTCTCCTATTTCTAATATGAAATAACTATACAATATTTACTGTTTAACCCTTTTTTTATCGACGGTACTTAAAAGTACCATTTAAATCTAGCTTATATTTTTACTATATGACTATTTTTGATTATTGTATTCTACAGAACACGGATAATGTAACCCAAATAACATAAAGTTAATATAAACTAAAAGTAGGAATTAAAACTTTTTAATTAACAATTAAATTAATTAAGATATTTCTGTGAATTACATTTTTTCCTTGGTTCTGCGAGATTATTCTGCAAGAAAGCTAAACTACGGGTGCAAAAATGGTTGAAAAATGGATGACAATAAAGGGTTAAGATATTATTTATTTTGTTATAATTCTTTTACTTCATTACCTTCTCCCATCTCTGAGGAAGTCTCATTATGTTTTCTTTCTAAATCTGTGGCTTTTTCGGCAAGAATAACCCAAGAGGTGTGCTTTTATTTCATTGATGGATTTAAAGTGCTTATCGCGAAGAGAATTTAAGGACAGAAAGAAATAATAATTAGATGGAACGATATAAGAGAATATACAGGATGCGGTAAAATATTCTAAGACATAATAGGATCTAGAATTTTCTTCGTGTAGTAAAAAATAACATAATAACATATATCTATATATACATTAGGGTGTCCCATAAGTATATCTCCTATTTCTAATATGAAATAAATATACAATATTTATTGTTTAACCCTTTATATATTGACGGTACTTAAAAGTACCATTCAAATCTAGCTTATATTTTTACTGTATGACTACGTTTGCTGATTGTATTCCAAAGAACACGGATAATGTAACCCTAATAACTAAAAGCAGGAATTAAAATATTTAATTAACAATTAAATTAAATTAAGATATTTCTGTTAATTACAGTTTTTTCTTGGATTCTCTGGAATTATTCTGCAAGAAAACTAAACTACGGGTGCAAAAATGGGTGAAAAATTGATGGTAAAATAATTCGGTAAATAAAGGGTTAAGATATTATTTATTTTGTTATATAAGAATTCTTTTACTCCATCACCTTCTTACATCTCTCAGGAAGTCGCATTATGTTTTTTTCCAAATCCTGCTGCGTTCTGGACAAGAAGTAATTCAAGAGGTGTGCTTTTATTTCGTTGATTGATTTAAAGTCCTTATCACGAAGAGAATTTTTTAATTACAGAAAGAAATTATAATCAGGTGAAGCGAGTAAAGAAAGTACACAGGATGTGGTAAAATATTCTAAACAAATTGCAAGTTTCTTTCTTACGACTAATGCAATATGCGGTCTCGTGTTGCCATGATGAAAAACAACGCTTTATTAGCTAATTAATTTTGACCATTTTTTCGGCAACCATAATTTTTAATCGATCTAGTCGATAAAAGTACATTGCAGAATTTGTCTCACATTGAGAAATGTGTTAATAAAAATTACTCCTTTCCAATCCCAACAAAGGGAAAAAAGAACTTTTTGGGGATGTATTTGAGCTGTACCGATCGACTGAAACCGATCATATAGACGGCTAATAGATAAGTGTGCATACTTGAAGAAGCAGAGTTAGTAGATAAGGCCATTCTTAAAGCGATGAGAAACTTTTGGGACACCCTAATGTATATTCTGATAAGTTTTTCTTCTAATAATTATGTATGGAAATGTAACCTGATTGGTATAGATCAGTGTTTCTCAACCTTTCAGTATTCACGGCCCAATTTTCAATCATAATTTTCATCGCGCCCCCCCTCCCCACCGCATACAATAATAATGTATTTTGAGCATTTTGGCACTAAACCTACACTAAAACCTTAATTTTAAACTTTACAAATTACCAAGAATACGGAAATTTATTGACATTTTGCAACATCAATCCTCAGCATTGAAAAAAAAAGAATATTATGCCTTTTTATTACTCTTGCGTCCCGCCATGTCGGGCATTCTCACGGTTTCACGAGAAGTTTCGATTTGTCTGGTCGGCTTAAAAGTTAAGTTAGGAGCGTGCGCAGATGTGAACAAATGTTTTCTCATAGGGAGAAGGAGAAAGTTCTGTGACGCCAATTTCAATTCCAGACAATCTCATTCGAGTCGATCCTTCTATCACTATTGAATCTATTCTGAATGTGTATGTAATATATATTTTCGCGTAATTGCAATTCACCGTATTAAATATTCACGGCAGCAGACTTATGCAGAATCATGGATACATTTTTAAGCAGTCATAAGCGAACATTAGACGATAGACAAGCATCAACAAGTGCACAGACGAGCGTGGTTCCGAAAATAAAATCAAGAAAATATTCTCAAGAATACTTAAATTTTAGGTTCACTAGTACTGAAGTAAATGAAGAAGAAAGGCCAATATCTATCATTTGCTCAAAAATGTTGGTGGCAGACAGCATGAAACCTAATAAACTTAAACGACATTTGGAAACGCTTCATTGTGAGTACTTAAACAAACCCAGAGAATTCTTCGAATTAAAATTAAAATCATGCGAAAAGCAAAAATCATTGTTTAAAAAAGCGTTGTCTGTGAATGAAGAAGCTTTAATTGCCTCTTAAAATGCTTCATATAAAATAGCCAGATGTAAAACGCCTCACCCCATTGGTGAAGAGATTATTTTGCAAGCCGCATTGAGATTGTAGAAATTATGTTTGGAGATAATTTTGCAAAACAATTTGCAATCTATACCTCTTTCAAATGATACTGTTGCCCGTCAAATTGCTGATATAGCTGAATATGTAGAGTGTCAGCTTTTATCGAAGTTACGTGACAAATTGTGTTCAATACAACTCGATGAGGCAACAGATAGTAATAAAGATACTCATTTCATTACCTATGTTAGATTTTGTGATGATTTGTCAGTAGTAGAAGAATTATTTTTCTGCAAACCAATAGAACTCGCATTATTTGCTATCTTAAATGGTTTTATGAACGAGGCAAACATAGAATGGAAAAATTGCTTCGGAATATGCACCGATTTTGCTCGTTCTATGTCCGGAAGATTCCAAAGTATTCAAGCACTTGTGAAAAAAAAAATCGCCACAGTGCGTCTGGACACATTGCATGATCCACAGAGAAGCTTTGGCTTCCAAAAAAATGAGCCTTGGTTTGAATATTATGTTAACTACGGTTGTAACCGTAGTAAATTATATAAAAATGAGACCCCTGAAATCAAGAATCTTTTCCGCACTTTATAAAGACATGGGTGCAGTATATTCAACGTTACTATTTTATTGCTAGGCAAGATGGTTATCACAAGGGAAATTTTTGCAACGCGTTTATGAATTAAGAGAAGAAATCGCAGTTTTCCTAGAAGAGGAAAACAGACTGGAAGCTGAGAATTTTCGCGATAGTTTATTCGTGATGAAATTGAGCTACATGGTCGACATATTCGAATAATTAAATAACTTGAATCTTCAACTGCAAGGAGCAAATACACATATATTCGATACGAGTGATAAAGTTAATGGTTTTTGTAGGAAATTGGAATTGTGGAGCAGAAATTTAAAGCAAGAAAACTTAACAATGTTTTCAAATTTGAATCATTGTATGAAAACTTAAAAGGCTGAAGAACAACATGTAAAGTTGTTTTTGTAACCATTGAAAATCATTTAACAATGCTAGCAAAGAATTTTAAGAAGTACTTTCTTGTTGACGACAAACTGATATCAAGTTACAAGTGGGTGAGGGATCCATTTCAAAATACTCCCGAAGGACTCTCAATTGAAGAGGATGAAACCTTCATAGATTTCACGGCAAGCGGCGAAAGCAAAAGACAATTTAGTAATAAATCACTCTTTGAGTTTTGGACAGGAGTGGATGATGAGTTTTCTGCACTAAAAAAAAGGGGGCATTTCGCATTCTACAGCCATTTTCAACATCTTACCTTTGTGAATCTGGATTTTCTGAGGTGGCTTCTTTGAAGACAAAATATAGATCTCAGCTAAATATAGAAAAAGAACTGAGAGTGTCTATTTCTTATATTAAACCCTCCTTCGAAAAACTTTGCTCTGCAAGACAGGCCCAAAGAAGTCACTAATAATGATTAAATCTGTTTTTAATTTAGTAAATTGTTTTAATTTAATAAGTTAATTATTAAATATGTCGAAATATATTTTTTGTATGTGTTCTTTCCTTTCAGTCACTTAATCAATTTTTTAAAATAACATTTTCTCTTGGATTTGCTCGCGCCCCCCCCTTTAGTGTGCACGCGCCCCCCTAGGGGGACGCGCCCCACAGGTTGAGAATCACTGGTATAGATTTTACGGCTGTCTATATAACCAATTCGATTATAAAAGTTCTTTGGCACAAAAAAGAAATTTTATTTCAGTTACTTTTGGTGCTTGATCAAGCTTTTAGTTTTACTTTTGCACCAAAATATTACGCAAGCTTGTTGCATATCTTATCATGATTTACGAACGTGTTTAACCACTTCGCATGCAATGCCGTTTCTGAGACGTGCTTCGAATTATTGAATTTTTAATTTTCAATCCGCAATAAAATGACGAATTTAATAGATTCTTATTTGGAATATTTACTATTATTTTAATTCCTTTAATAATAATACGTTTCAAGTGACTTTTTCATTTAAATTTATTTAATATTTTTCATTTAATTGCGGATTAAAAATTAAAAATTAGGAAGTTTGGTAAATTTGTATGTCAAGTGGCTAATCATTGTTATAATGGATTTTTTCCCACCTTTTTCCACTTTAGAATTAAGAATTCCTTGACTTCAGAAAAAAAAATGTTTGAATTAAAATTTTTTCCTTAATTATTGCGACAGGTGTGTAAATTCTACAATATTAATAACAACCATAAAGAAAAATTGCAAAATTCCCCAAACATTTGTAGGCAGAAATACCAACACCACAAATCAAGTGGTTAAATAGAAAACAGCTTCCCTTAAAGTTCATGCTCATTTTTCAATAAACACTACAAAAGAATTTTATTCCTCATGTAAGAGCTCCCCGATAATGTCGAGGTTTTTTTGAAACGGTGTAAAGTATTTGCCGTATATTACTTAAAAACATAATTCCAAGTACTATATTTTTCAGGACAATATTTTATCGCCAAATCTGGAGACATCCATTTAGCATCAACAATTAACATCTCTTAATCATTATTTTGACAGAAAGAAGAATACGAATAAACTTTAAGAGACTTTAAATTTACTCATATTCTAAACTAACTTTTCACTCAATTTTCAATGGTCATTCCAAAGGACCTTTTTACTCATGTAAGAACTTCAGATAAAATAGGCGTTTTAAAATGATGTTAAGATCTTATTTTATGCTAGATATATAATTCTAAATACTATATTTTCTTGGATCTTAATTTTTGTCACCAAGTTGGGAGATATTCCTTTATTGTCAATAATAATATCTCTTAATCTTTCTTTTGAGAAAAAAGAATAAATTTGAAAGAAATTATTATTTTAAAAAATTAATTTTTAAGGATGTGAAATTTCTTCCATAATTTTCAATTATATTTTCATTAGTATAATGATTGAGCTAATAATAGAATAAATATAATGTTTCATCTTTAGGAATTAATTCTAATTACGTATTTTTTAATTCTATCATCTACATTTTTATCTAAATTTATAATTGTGACCTTTCAATCTACATCATCAGTTTCTTAAAAGATTCCGATTTCCTTGATAATTTAATTTAATTCCATGATAAATCGTAAAAAAATTCTGATTTTATATAATAGCTTATTAAAATAACTTTTTGATTGCTACAAATTATTGATGAGACATTTGAATTTTATTTTCTTTATTATCCAAAAACAAACTATTTATATTAGCCAGCACACAAATGGTCGAATTTCTCAATTTGCAAATTAAATTCTAGCTTTGTATCTGTTTGCAAATTCAGGCTAATTCAATGAATCTTTCTTCCAGAGAGTAATTGGATTTCTAATTAATTTAATTCTGTTTAATGTATATTTATTTGAAAAGTTATTAATAACTGCAAAATGGAAGA
This sequence comes from Argiope trifasciata, assembly GCA_026543055.1. NCBI lineage: Eukaryota > Metazoa > Arthropoda > Arachnida > Araneae > Araneidae > Argiope > Argiope trifasciata. Next base: position 7,027 of record JAPMOQ010008742.1, on the reverse strand, counting down.
TTAGAGTTCATTCAGATGGAAAACTGAATTCTTTCATTCGGAACTGAATCTTTGGAGCAATTTCTTAATACAGTAAGATAAAAATTCGCATTAATTTGATTCGGCAATTGATTTGAATAGCGGATTAATAATTTGCAGCTTTGAATGATAATATGCTATTATTGTTAATTCTTTAAATGCCAATTTAAAAAAAAATGGTACAGAGGAAGTATTTGAAATGAATAAAAATTAAAGTCTTATTTCTTGGAAGTTAATAAACTAAAATATATTAAATGACTTCTGTTTAATATGAGGAAAATAAAAATTAAGAAATAAAATAATATATGATTATCGCATGCACGCATAGATCTCTTTGAATAGGTATCACTATAAAACGCTACTATTTCTAATATTTTTATTTTTATTTTATAAACGTAGAACGTCCGTCAGTATTAATTGAACACCGGAGTTTGTTTAGTTTATTATTTTTTCTGCATTTTTGTAGGGAATTTGTAAATTTATCGTAACTTTTAACCATCTTCCATGGTGTTTAAACAGAATTTTTTTTGTGATTATAGGTTTTAGGAAAGTCTTTGCAATCCAATATTTAGGAGAGATTTTACAAGTCCACTATTATCGTTTCAACACCAAGACAATTTATAGTTATAAATAGCTGTCGTAAGGAAATATCATTACTAAAAGAAGCTTCCTACAATACTATCGCACATTTGTTTGACCCTGAATGCAGTGTTTTTGGATTCACATCGGAAATGAATCAATGATTCTAAAATTGTAATGTCTAAGTATTTATTTAGATATTACTAAGTATTACGTTATTTACTTTCGATTTCTAACTTTGTGCAGAGCAGACAATATTAAATTTTAAAACTAAACCCTACTAAACAACAGTCCTACATTAATTAAAATTACTTTATATCATGGTGCCAAAACAATACCGGCTGAAGTTTGAGGTCATTCGAAATCCTGTGTAAAAGATGTATTAAATATTTTTTTTAAAAATTAAATATGATATCTCAAATTTCAAATTATCATCGTGAGAACATTATAATTTGCCTCAATTAAATTAAATCATTAATCAGTTTAAACTGGTTTAAAATAATCAGGATTCTTTTCTATCCCTGTCTTCATATAATATTTTTTAGCCTTCATTTTGAGATGGAGAAAACACACTCCATCGTTTTTCAAAGTAACGTCGCATGTCTAATCTGATAGTCTCGTGATTGTTAAACTGGTTAAGGATTTAAATTAGTTAAAGCAATTTGTAAGAATTCACAGAATAAATAATTTGGGAATCCAGTTGTAACGTTAGCTGGCAATATATCGACAAACGTGGCCACCATCTGCATTATTTTCTAATAGCCCTAAAAGCTAAAAACGTTTGCCTCAAAAGCGACAAATCGCTACTTTGTTGCCTACACATTTTAAGGCTTCGAAAACCTCAAAGCAAACCAATATCATGTACTCACATGATAATAAGAAATTAATACAAAAGGGATAAAATTATTTTTTTTTCTTTGATGTTATGAGCAAATAAACGTTTTGATATTTCGTACTTAATACTAAACCTAATTTAAATCCTAAAACCTATATATTGAACCAAAAATTTACTTGTAATTGTAACGTTACACACTGTAAAGTTCACTTTTCAAATTCCTGATAAGTGACCTTTCCAGCCAGCTGTGTCTCCACCTGTTAAAACCCCCAATTGTTAAATGCCTCCAGACTGCCAGACGGGGGCTCTTCTTCACCCGAGTGATCATCGCATCTCGTCACTAGTAATGTCAGCTGAAGGATTAATGTGGGCTTTCATCGTTTTAGAGAATTTTCTTGCACCTTCAAGGGTAAGGAGTGTCAAACCATCTAGATGCTAAAATTTTCCCATTCTGAAGGTACTATAATCAACATGTGTTCCAGAACAGTCAGTTGCGAGGTCGCATCATTAACAGACATCAACTGGTGATCACTAAGAGGGAGGAAACATTTTGCTGAACAGCTATTGGGCGATAGGAAGTTCATGTGCACCAATGGAAAATGACAGGCAGAGATTGGACAGCAATAAAAAGGTTTTTTAAAGGCAGGGGATAGAAATTTCTTTGATTACGAACAACTGAATTACGTCGCAGTAGTTGAAGTTCGATAGATTGTGAAGACCACACCCCTGGAGTTGCCATGTTAACTAACAACTTGTTAATTTCTTGTGGTGTTATTTCTCCGAATTGATAGATAACTTATTTCACGATAAACTTCAATCTTCAGTTGCTGTGCAAATATCATCAATTTCCAAATAATGCAAATATCAAATATTTTAACCTAGAAATGGACGATTCTACCGAAGAACCGTCGTGTGAGGGGTCTCTTGAACTTTAAATCTGTCAGGCCAAACGTCCTCCCGTTGTTGTGGTGTGGTGTGGAGAGGGGGGTGCCAGTTCAGGTGTCGTCCTCGTCATCTGACCGTGGTTCAAAATTGCGAGGTCCGTCCCAAAATAGCCCTCGTGCTGCTTTAAACGGGACTTTAATATAACTAAACTAAAACTAAAACTAAACTAAACCTAGAATGGAACAAGTTGTTCTTATGTAAGTAATGTGGCTGTAAATAAACGAATTGCCTGAAATTCTACTCTTTTATTTTGATTGGTCTGATCAAAACATTACAGCACTAATCAAAATGCGAAGTAATATTATTTTACAAATTCACTAAATCGTATAAAACTATTTGCCCCAAACATTAGCTTCAGGCTGTGATTAACACATTTTTCTGAGCGCTTCATTTTTATTTGCTGTTATAACTTTTCTTATTTGCTCTTAATGTGCGGATGCCTTTTTAGATAGGTCATCAGATTTCTTTAGTGCCTGTCCTCGGCAGGGCTTGCAGGTCAACAAGCTATGATTATATAAGCCCCAAAAAGAGACAGGAAAAGTCCAGGGAAAAATAGAAAAGAAAGAAAGAAGGAGAAAAAATTCATCCGGTGATCCTGTGAAAGAGACATCGCCTACCATCAAACGATGATGGAGTAAATAAATAAAGGATATGCCAAACTTAGAAGTCAGTCCACCATTACTGACCACGTCATCATTCTTTAAAAAAAAATTTTTTTTTCATTCTTTTTTGTAATATTTTTATTATTGAATGAGATTTTCCATTAAAATATTTTTAGCTCATATGCTTATTGAAACATTTTAGTTCTGAAAATGATTTTTATTAAATACATTTCCAGATACTTACAGCTGAGACAGAGAGATTTTTTTCTGTTCTAATATATGTGAAGTTTTATACCAAATGACTGAATTTCTAAGTTCTGGAACATGAAATTTTCTCTTTAAAATGCTACAAATACTTAAAAAATTAAATCTCTGATCTTTTTTTTTCTGTTTTCAATTCATTTTTTGTTAATGTTAACTATTAATTATAAATTAATAATTAATTTATAAGATGATAAGCAAAGAAACTAAAGAAGAGGAATTTTACTAAGAAGTTGATGAATTTGTACAATTTCAATATTGAAATGCTTTTTTTATATACTAGCCGCCTTTGTTGACCAGCTATTTCACCAGTATTAATGCTGACTGAAATGTTCGTTTAATATTTCATGTAACTTGATCTCATAGTAGGTGTTTCATCGAAATAATATTAAGGGTCAAATTTTGATAGTCATATAAATCACTTATATTACTGTGTAGGTTTTAAGCCATTCTGTTCATTGTATTACGCATCTCTTTCTAATTTTTAATCAGCTCAAGTAAAGTTTACTCTTAAATTAAAGTGGAAATGATAAAACTGCAATTAATATAAAGGCCTTTTTTAATACTTAAAAAAAGCTTACTTAATAATAATAATAATAATTGGAAATTGAGAGCAGAGTCGTTCGGCATTGAAATCTTTGTGCTATGCAGAATAATTTTTATAATTTATAATAACTCAACGAATTATTCAACAGATATTTCACCGTTTTCAATCAGAAATTCAGTTTTTAATTTTATTTCCAAAAACTTTTAAAGCTGTCAATAGCATTTTATTTATTATTTCTTTTTATAAATATAATTTTTGACAGGCATTTGGATCTGAAGAATCACATTCTGCGAAACATTCTCTCTAAAAAGAAAAAAAAATCTAAATAAATAAACAAATTATCTCATTATTCACATTTGTTTATTAAGTAAGCCATATAATTGACTCTCCGTCCCACCCGAAAGCACTCGGAAATAAATGCTGAAAGACTGGCTGGCCACTACAGCAACATTGGTTACAACACAACCTCTCTCAACCCCAACACAAAACGCATCTAAGTTCTGTTTTCAAAGCTGGAAGGATCTAGAAATGATCTGATTAAATATATAGCTTCTGCATTTCAATGTAAAGTTTCAAGAATATATCTATCTATAATTTAAGTAGGCACTTCAACAACAATTATGGAAGTCTTATTTTGTGTTCTCTCTCTAGTAGTGGATAATATCTCAAGCAAAATGATAGCACATTGAATTATCTAATCTATATAAATAAAAGCGAATATTTGTCTGTATGTCTCTTATGCACTGCCATACCGTTTATCCGATTGTGATGAAACTTTGACTTCTTGTTTTTTGCATTTACAGGATGGTTATAGGCAAAGTAAAATTATGTAATCTATATAAATAAAAATGAATGTTTGTTTGTATGTCTCTTATGCGGTGACATACCTCTCATCTGATTGCAATGATACTTTGCATTCTAATTACTTGCACTTATTAGTTTCTGCTGAAGATGAAAAAACAAAAAAAAAATGAATATTGCCAATCAGAAAGTCTTGAATAATAAAGTTAAAAAAAAATAGAATTAATATTATTTACACTTCTTCATTATATATAACTTAATTTCAATGAATATATCCATTTTCGATAAGAAAATAAATTTTATTCTTTCTATCATTCCTATCAAACAAGACAGTTATTTTAAATTTCAAACAATATTTTCAAAAATAATTTTTCTGCTGCTGCAACGCGCCGGGTACCAGCTAGTATTCTATATAGAAAGATATGAGTGTATTGCAAATTTATGAAATGAGCATTTGGGCCAGCAAATAGGAAATGGAAGAAATAGTAATAATGCTATAACAAAAGATATTCTGAAATCAGAATAGGAGCCACGGTATCTTGGTGGTAATGTATAAACTTTGGAACTGTAGGGTTTCAAGTTTGATTACTGATTCCAGTGAAGTGCTGTCGTGTTAGTGGGTATGGTACACTTTAAATCTGTCTTTGCAAAACGCCCTTCTGCTGTTGTGATATGGAAGTTTGGAGAGAGGTGCCAGCTCAGGTATAGACCTCATTGCCTAACCTCTATTCAGAATTACGAGGACGCCCCAAAGAAGCCATAGTGTTGTTTTAACCTTCAAGCGGGCGCGGCCGTCATACCAACATGAAAGGTCGCACGTATTTCCCACATACGCTATAGTAAATTGTAAATTTTCAAAAGCATAACTATTAAAATTATATTGTTCCTAGTGCCACCAGATCTGAAGGTATAAAACGAAATTCATCTCTAGTGTATCTCTCACATACGCTCACCCGCTGGAAGGTTAAAAAAAGGGAGGTTAGTATAACTAAATTAAATCTGAAATCAGACTAGGGAATATATAATTTCCTTAAAAAAGTAAATTTAATATAAATAAGGATTTCAATTAAATATTTACATTTTATTCGTAAAAAAAAAATAAACTGCTCTCTACAACGAAAAAAAATACTTTCCCCTTTCATTAAATATATAAAGTCTCCAAATCATTTTTATAATTCATCAGATCTTTTATATCCCATTTAAAATCATCGTGTACTTGAATTAAATATTAAGTGTAAGTTCAACCGTGTAAGAGAGGCGCCATTGAAAAGAATCTAGTTAACATCAGTTCCTTGGGGGTCCAGTCTTATCTTGTTAGCGTTTTACTGGTATTTGAAGAGGTAATTGCATTTTTCATATTTATTATACTCTAAAATCGAGTTCAAAGTGTAGTTTTGAAACGCAACGTTAATATATGTCTTACTGTCAATGAGAATAATTGATTATTATTAATACTAACCATTTATTAATAATAATAATAACCACTTCCTTTGGTCAGTGTGAGAAATATTGCAAATTAGTCACTTTAACCGGTTAAGTGAATAATTTGCGGTTATTATTAATAATTCCCAATGAAGTTTGGGCAGTGTGAATGAATGATTTAGATAGGATTGGGCAAAGGTGGGCCTTTTTGTGTATATTTTTAAAAATTACTATGAGGTTTTCATATTTTATTTTTTCTAACTCCTTTTCCTTTATTTCGTAATTAATTAATCTTTTTTTTTTGGGGGGGGGTGTTGATAAGTAATTGAACTATGCCATTATTTATCTGTTGAAAGGGAGAAAAAAAAAAGATATTTTGAAGTATTAAAAGGAAAACTAAAATGGCTGGATTGAACGGCTGATATAGTAAATCATAATGTTTTTTGAGGGGGGGGGCAATCAGTATTCCCTCTAATTTTTTGAGATCCGATAATAATTGGATTTTAGAGATCCGATACATAGAATTAAGGAAATTCCTCTGAGATTTTGGGTTGGGAAGCTGGTTCCCCCATATATACACCCTTGTATGGATTTAAACTCTTACAAAAAAAAGGTTGTTATATAACATAGCTTTTTTTAACTAAATATTCCTTGCATGTAATTTTTTGTCTTACATTTCTTAAAGAACAGATATGGCTTTACTTAAAAATTAAAATGTAATTTACTGTTCCTAAAGTGTCAAAAATTTACAGTGGCCATTATTAAGCGAGATCTGGTCAATGTGATAGATGCTTTTAATTTATTTACTTCTGCAGGCTTATTTGGTTATTATTAATTATAACAGTTTACTATTAATAATAATTGATTATTACATTGACCGTGGTATATCTAAATTATGCAGCCAGAATAGTTTTTTTTTAACAATGCGATGATTTTTTGCAAAAAATACTCACATTTTTAAAAAAAATCCTCACATTAGTTTACTATGCTGAGTTTCTCAGGCGAATGAAAAAAAAA
>JAPMOQ010008740.1:0-10768 GCA_026543055.1 Argiope trifasciata | reverse complement strand
TGCAAACGAATTTAATCACATGATATGTGGGCGGAGCTAACCGCGAAACCCACGTGGTATCGTAAGTATGTGTAGATGCATGTAAAAAGTTTCGGTTCTCTTCTGTGAGTGTGCGCGTGTAATATGGTTTTGTTTTTCATGACGGTAGCTTCTAGAATGGCTTACCGAATATACCTTGTCTCGGAATATAATTAGAATTTATATTTTTACTCGGATTAATTGTTTTCATGTCTTTATTTAGAATATATGCGTTGTTAAATCTTGTTAAGTTTGCTGTTACAAATAAACTGTTTAAAAGACAACCAGCTCGTCATTCCTTGGAATCTCGTATATTTTAACTTGGTGATATATCATCAATTATTATTTTTCATGGTGCCGAAACCCGGGAATATGCTTTTGGATAATCAAAAATCTTACTTGTGATGTCGGATTAGAATTTGGATTAATTCTCTTGGATCCGGAATAAACTCGGACCCGGAATAGAGGTACTGTACCAATTTTATTTGCTAAGGATGGAGACTATTGACAAATTGAAAAGTAAAAGGAAAAACGTTCGTACTGCCAGTACGAAACTCATGACTGTTATTTACCCGTTTCTAGAAATATGTAATGTAAGAAGTGAAAGCGATCGAAATAAGCTTTCGCAGCACTTACTAAATGTCGAGGAAAAACTTAAAGAACTTAAATCTTTAAATAGTAAAATCGAAGAATTAATAACTGATAAGGAAGCTTTCGAAACTGATATTCAGAGCTCCTTTGATTATGATGAAAAGCTAAATGAAGTTAAGTTTCAAATTAAATGTAAAATTGAAACTAGAACCGAACAACTACCTGATTCATCTCCCTCATTTCATGGTCCAGTTAATGTAGAAACTAACCATTCTGTAACTTCTATTAATTTGCCAAAATTAAGAATTTCCACATTTAGTGGAGATCCCAGCACCTTTTTGGAATTTTTTAACAGCTTTAAGAGCGCGGTTGACAGCAATGAATCTCTAAGTAATGTCGACAAATTTATTTATTTGAAATCCTTTTTGTCCGGAGAGGCCCTTAAAACTGTTTCTGGTTTTTCCCTAACAGAAAAAAATTATAAAGCATGTTTGGATCTTCTGGAAGATAGATATGGAAAAAAGGACCGTTTGATTAGTCATTTTATAAATAGGCTATTAGAAATTGAACCAGTCAAATCATCCTTTAATATCAGAGGCTTAAGAAGGTTACATGACGAAAGCGAAATAAGTATTAGAAATTTAAATGCATTGGAAATTGATTCAGAAAATTACGGACATTTATTGATTCCAATTTTATTGAAGCAATTGCCCCAAGATTTAGTTATAGAATATCATCGCAAAAGAGATCCTGATAAAACTGGTGATGTAAAAGAACTAATGAAGTTCATAAAATTTGAGATTGAATCTCGAGAATCTGCGAATATTGTCGCCGGTCGTGCTCATAAATTTCCGGAATATTCTAAGCAATATTCCCGAAATTCCTATTCTCATGAACAGTCTAATAAATTTAAAAATAATACTCCTTCATCTGCTGCTTTAAACACAGTTGTCAAAAATGTGTGTATCTTTTGTTCTTGTGATTCGCACTCTGCATTAAAATGTAAATCTTTAACAAATGAGCAAAAACGTTACAAATTAAAGAAAGAAGGTTTTTGTTATCGTTGTATGATGTATAAACATTTGATGTCCCAATGTAAAGTTAAAATTACTCCTTGCGAAACTTGTCAGAGTTCGCAACATAATGCTTTATTTTGCCCGAAAAACAAAAATAAAAATCCCTCTAATTGCGAATCTAAAGTAGAAACCGACGAAAAGCAGGTAATCATGACTTCTGTTTTGAATCCTGAAAATAAACCCGGCAATTATGTAACGTTGCTACAAACAGCTAAAGTCGAAGTTCAAGGTAATGATTCTCGAAAGTTAATTGCTAGAATATTGTTTGATTCAGGATCTATGAAAACTTTCATTCGCAATGATTTAAAGCAATCTTTAAATTTGAAAACGATACGAAAAGAGAAACTTTTGATCTATACCTTCTCAAAACAAGAACCTATGGAAAAAATTTGTGATGTAGTGACTCTAAAATTAACTAGTTTATATCCTCCCTATAAATCCATCAAAATAGAAGCTTTGGCATCAGACGAAATAACCGCCGCTAATATCTATTCGAACATTAATCCCAGACATTTAGAAAACATTCTCCCAGCTGGCTGTTTTATCTCCGATTCGTACGAGGAATCCAAAACACCGATTCAAATTCTCCTAGGCGCCGATTTCTTGTGTAATGCAATGTCTGGTGAAGCAAGGAAGATAAACAAGAATCTTTTCATTCAACCCACAATATTTGGCGATACGTTAATTGGGCAAATGTTTAATCCCCATGAAGCAATAAAAAATCATACTTCTGTTTTCAACCTCTCTTGTAATATAATTGAAAACGATTTATCATCGCTGTGGAATATAGATTCTTTTTTGTCAAAAGATGAGTCACAGGAAGTGAAGCCTTCGGATATTTTATCCAACTTCGGAAAGGAATTAAAGATAAAAAATAAGCGTTATGAATGCCCGTTGCAGTGGAAATCGCAAGAATTAAAATATAATCTTAGCAATAATCTAGATGTTGCTTTAAAGAGATTTTCTAGTTTACAAAAAAGATTTATTCGCGATGAATCCTTGTTCGAGAAATATAATGCAGTGATGAAAGAACAAGTTAAGGCAGGAATTATAGAAATGTGTTCTGATGATTGTTCTGTTGGTTATGTAATGCCTCATAGAGAAGTATTAAAAGAAAGTTCTTCTAGCACAAAAACAAGAATAGTTTATGACGCCAGTAGTAAAATCGGGACGAACGTGAGTTTAAACGAATGTCTTGCTTCAGGAGAAAATTTGAATCCCAATTTAATTGATGTTATATTAAAATTTAGGGAACATAAGGTTGCTTTTTGTGGAGATATTGCGCGTGCCTTTTTGCAAATTGAAGTCTCTGAATCAGATAGAAATTATTTATGTTTCTTTTATTATAAAAACCGTGACCAAACGTTACCAATAACTTTGTATCATTTTAATAGACATTGTTTCGGTGTTACTTGCTCACCCTTTGTTTTGGCTGCTACTATTAAAACGCATATTAAAGAGTACAAAGATAAATATCCTCTCGCTTATAAAATGCTTAATGAATCATTGTACGTAGATGATCTCTTTTACGGGAGTTCCACGGTTGAAGAAGCTCTTGCATTGTCTTCCGATGCTGTTTCAATATTAAAAGACGCAAGCATGAATATGAGAAAATTCGACTCTAATTCTAAACAATTAAAAGAAGAATGGCGAAATACTAATTCCGATATTGAAATCAATGAAAACACTGATTCTCCCCTTAAAATATTAGGGCTTGTATGGAACAATTTAGATGATACAATAGGACTTAATTTGCAATCCTTGTTGTCAGATTTAAATGACAATGAATGCACGAAAAGAAATGTGCTTCATACTGCTGCCAAATTATTTGATCCTATCGGATTTATATCACCGTTTTCAATCCGTATAAAATGTCAACTACAAGAATTATGGCAACTTGGTATTGAATGGGATGAATTTTTTAAAGGACAAATTAAAGAGAGTTTCCAAAATTGGTGTAACGAAATTAAAGATTTGCAGAATTTAAAGATTCCTCGTTACTATTTCCCTAACCAAGATGCTATAAATAATCAAGATATTCAACTTCATGTTTTTTCTGACTCTTCCTTAAAATGTTATGGAGCTGTGGCTTACTTGAGGTACAAAACCTCTAACGGAAATTTTGAGACTAGTTTTGTAATGTCGAAATCTAGGGTAGCTCCAATTAAAAAGTCAACTCTCCGTCGTCTTGAGCTAATGGGTGCTATAATCGCTTCTCGTATGGTGAAATATCTTAAGGGAATTTTCCAGGATATAAAAAAATTTGTATTGTGGAGTGACTCGACAATTGTTCTCCACTGGATTAAAGGTTCAGCTCCATTTACTATGGTAGGACTTGATTTTGCTGGTCCCCTATTCGTGAAAGACTCCAGTGTAAAGCAGTATATTCTGCTGATAACTTGTGCTGTGACAAGAAGTGTTCATCTCGAATTAGTTGGTGACATGACTACGGACACTTTCCTCCTCGCATTCCGTCGTTTCATTTCTCGACGTGGTTGTGTTCTGTGGTGATCTCTCATAATGCCCGCACGTTTAAACGAGCAGAATTGGAGATTAAATTAATTTGGAAAGTGATTAATCATCCTGATGTGCAAGACTTCTACTCTAAAAACGGTATTAAATGGCAATTTATAGTGGAAAGAGCCGCCTGGTGGGGTGGATTCTACGAACGAATGGTTCGTACTGTCAAAACTGCCTTACGTAAATCTTTTGGAAAATCGTGTCTTACTATTGATCAATTGTTAACAGTGCTTATTGAAATAGAAGGCATGATCAACTCTCGGCCAATCACCTACATAAGTATTGATTCGGAGGAACCAACTGCCTTAACTCCCGCTCATTTCATTCTAGGAAGGAGAATAACATCATTGCCCTCTGTAAAACTTCACCTTGATTCAAATCTTTCTTCTAGGAAATATTTCATTAAAACTTTTAATTATCGTGAAAAATTAATGAGATCTTTTTGGACCAGGTGGAAAAATGAATATTTACTAAATTTAAGATCGGCCCATTCAAGTTTAGCTAAAAACTGCTCTCAATTTAAGGTTAACGATGTAGTCTTAATTAAAGATGATCATTTACCTCGTAATTTTTGGAAACTAGGAAAAATACTTGAATTATTTCCTGGAAGAGATGGCAAGGTGAGGGCTTGCAAATTAAAAACTGAGTCCGCAACTATCAGGCGACCTGTACAACTGTTGTATAATTTGGAAATACTGGACTAAAGTGTATAAATTGTATTCATGAACTCTTAACTTTATGCCTAATTTCTTGAATATTAACTGCCATAAATTTGAATATTATATATTGTACAATTTTAGTTAATTGTTATACTTGTATGTTTTCATGTTTCTTTATAATATTGCATATGTTTTACCAGGTAACTTTCATGTTATGCAAGAATATTTACTCGGATTTTTTATGAACCCCCCCTTGGTTCATCCGGGGGCAGGTTGTTGCAAACGAATTTAATCATATCATCAATTATTATTTTTCAAATACCTTTGTTAATTTTTGAGATATCATGTTAACGGTGGAGAATTTTTATGAAAATGAAAATTTGGAAAATATGGGAGTGAAAGACAAATTTTGATAGAAAACATATGTGACCCTGAATGATTGGTCAGGTTTTCCATTTTTTTTTTTTTTTTTTTTTTTTTTTTTTTTGAAAATGTGAACTGTTTTGAAAAGAGGTAAGTCTGAATTACAAGAAATAACAATAAAAAAGTATTCGCGGTATATGGTCGATAGCCAGACGGAGTCGGATACCTTTAGTTAATGCAAAGATAATATCTATAAGATCATTGTTGTAGAAAATATGAATATCAATTTCCATAAGGAAGTCATAACGAGATAGCTGGACTTACAATTAATCTACGGTCGCTAAAACTGAAATATTTGGAGGAGAATTAGACGTCATTTTCTTCAATCTCCAAAAGAAATTTGTTATCTTTTCTTGTATTTGAAATACTTTTAAATCTGTCTCCTATCTACACAATACCTATATCCGTTGCAGAATTTAAAAAAAAATCTAAATGCCTCAACCATTTTTTTTTTTTTTTTTACAATTTCCTCTTCCACTGTTTCGAAATACATTTTTTTTTTCTTTTTCTAACTCAATTTTCAAGAAAAAGCTCTGAAAGATTCAAATTGCGGGTTATCGCTTTTGTTTCGTCTAAATAATTTATTAATAGATAATTTTGGATAGTATAAACCATTCTATTAAGCATAAAATAAATATCATTTCTTTATTGAATCCAATAGACTTTTAGTTTCGGAACTGCTGTCATATTGTTATTTGCATCAAAAAATTCTTTTAGGGCATTACATGTTTACTCAAACTGTATATACACTTCTTTATCTGCATCAGTTTTGGCTTCCCAATAAGTATTGTATATTGGTTTGGGAATTATTTTAAATGTTTTCCTAGATTTTACCATCTTTTTATTAATGCAGAAAATAAGCAACACAAACATCGCAATAATCAAAATATATACTACTGGAAGCGACGTCACAAATCAATAAATTAAAATATCATTTTTTTTCGCTTGATCATATTTTTAAATTCATTTTCTGAACAATATTGGTACAGCTACTAGTACAAAATACTAGTTATAGAATTCAAAAATAACATCTAAATTTCTCAATCAAGCTTTCTGCAATTTCATCTGCTTTTTCGAAATACAATTTCTTTTCGGATTCGTTTTTCAAAAAAATGTTCTGAAAGATTCAAATTATGTGCTATCACTTTTGTTTCCTCTAAATCCTCTAATATTTTGGATTTCAGCTTTAATTTTACTGACTGAATTAAAAGCCCAGTCGAAAACAATTATTTTTACGTTAAACAGTCATTAATAGCTAATTTTGGACAATATTGTAAATCACTCTATTAAATTTAAAATAAACATCATTTCTTCTTTAAATTCAATAGACTTTTAGCTTTGGAACCGTTGTAATATTGTTATTAGCATGAATAAATTCTTCTAGGGCATTACAAGTTGACTCAAACTGTGCATACATTGCCTTAATCGTATCTGTTTTGGATTCCCAGCGAGTGTTGCACAATGGTTTGAGAGTAACGTTTAAATGCGTTTGTAGATTTTCCCATCTTTTTGTTGATGCAGAAAATAAGCAATACACACAATGCAAGGTACTTTTCCATTATATCGCCAAATATCACAAAGCAGACTTAATGGCGACAGCACACCATAGAGCTGGGATACTGATATATCAGACACTATATACTGATATACTTATATATCGGCTCTATGCAGCACACAGTCGCTATTTTTTCGTAGGTGAAAAAATGGCCTCGACTTTCTTTAAAAAATGTAGTGGCAAAAGGTTACCGGCGGCGATATTCCGTTTGGCGGTTGCATCAGTATTGGCGACTTTTCGCTTGCGCCGGTATAAGTACTCATTACAATAACCCCAAAAAAAAGTAATATATACTGCTAGAAGTTACATCACAAATCATTAAATTAAAAGAGTAGGATAAGCCAGGCACACTTACAGATTGCATGAGAACAATAGAGAAATTTTTCTAGATTTTACACTTTTATATTTTTTTTCGTGTTTCTACCGTTGTGGTATACTTGTCTAATACTATCTATAAAATCTAAAAACTCACTTAATATTTCTGAAAGAAATTTTACTAGTCCTTCTCCAGTCACACCACTTACTTCAATAAACCGTAGAAAGGACTCATTTATACTTAATCTGGTACTTTCCATTATACCGAAAAATCGCCAATAATGATGCAACCAACGCCAAACGGAGTATCGAAAACGGTAACCTTTGCCGATACATTTTTAAAGAAAGTCGCGCCATTTTGTCGCCTGAGCCAAAATGGCAACTGTGTGCTGTCTCCAAAAAGTCTGCTAGGCGAGATTTGCGCCGGTATAACGGAAAAGTACCCTTAATCTTTTTTCGTCAAAATTTATATACACAAAGATTGATGATTGTTTTTTATGGGAAATATTAGAAATAGAATCCATTAAGATATTATAATATGTAGCTGCATTTACATTATATTTAATTTTGTTTAGAACTTCGTTTTCTAAGGTAGGAATAATTTGATCTTGTAATCTATGAATTAAATCATAAACAATTTAGTTCTGGGAATTTTTTATTCTGTTTATACATATGATCCATAAGTTGAGTCGTATTTACTTAGTAATTCGATTACACATAAAATATTTCCTGTCAGCGTCCTGTCATAGGGTCAGTGTATCTTCCCCGTGATCTGGGCGTCCCGGGTTCGAGTCCCGATTCGGGCATGGTTGTTCTGTGTTCTATCTGTGAGATTTATGAATGAGCCCCTTTGTAAAAAGGGGCTGTGCAAGCGAATGTGTGTATCACCTTTATTTGAGCTAGAAGTCAGACTACTGCCCTCTGGGAGCTCAACGTTTCATACCCCCAGAAGTTACTGCACCCCCTTTCCGTGGAAACACGGACACGACATCATCATAAAATATTTCCATTTTTTTGTGGGCTCCACAAAGTAGAAGATTATTACACTGTAAAAATAGAATCACACCTACAATTCCTTGATGGTGATGTCGTGTCCGTGTTTTCACGGAAAGGAGGTGCAGTTGCTTCTGAGGGTAAAGACCCACGAGCACCCAGAGGGCAGAAGTCTGACTTCTAGCTCAAATGAAGGTGACGCACACATTCTCTTGTACAACCCCTTTTTACAGGGGGCTCACTCATACACCTCACATCTAGAACACAGAACAACCATACCCGAACCGGGAAGCCCAGACCACGTGGAAGACACGCTAACCCTAAGTCAGGACGTCGGCTTTACAATTCTTTGATGTGGTAATTTAAAGCAAGCCGTTTCCTTACCTATATTAACTTGATATGTTTTATCAATAGTCGAACATAACTTTAATCGTTACGGTAATTCGTCCCAAGCAACAACCGAATTAAAATGACAATTACACGCTCATTATCTAGGATTAAAATTGACAGCTTTCTTCAGTTATTATAGCTAAAGGCCTTATCACACAGCAAACTATCATCGGCTCTTTCCGTCAGCAAACCACATCGGAAGTGACGTCACTTCAAAGTTTCACATGATTGGTTGAATTTCGTTTGCGGACAATATTTTCGACAACCTTTTCGAGCTGGTTAGAAAAAGTTGTCGATTATGAAACGCTTGACCGTTTTTTGAGGATAGAAACGGAAAAGTGCTGACGAAATTTCACCGTGTGATAAGGCCTTAATAATAAATCTTGTAGTTTGGTTATTTACTTTTCTTTAAATAAAAAAGTAAACATAAAAAAAATACGGAGTATTACGTTTTTGAATAAATTAAAAAGCTGGGTTTTGTTGGGTAAGTTGAGTTTCACCATTTGAAATTTTTAAAAAGTGGTATGTAGTGGAAAATGATCTTTCTTCGTCATTTTCAGATAAAACTCCTTTATGTTGTACAGTCCTATTTTAACACAAAACATTCTAAATTTATTAGTTACTAGCCGCCTTTGGCGACCAGCTGGTTCGCCATGAGTAATGCGTTCTAAAATGTTCACATATTCATTAGCCTTGAAGTAATTCCGGGCATTGATTGGCCTGAAATTAATATTTTCTTTAAGATGATGGACGGAAAGCTCTAAAAGAACACGCTTTCCTAATAATATTCTTTGATTTTATAAATCAGTCAGTTTTAATGATTGATTTAGAAGACTGATTGATGTAGCAACTTTTATGTAAAATATTAATAAGAATATTTTGTAAAATATGGCTCACAGAGCAAAGTATGAAGAAATCTAAAACTCATTATAAATGCATTTTTTGACTCAAGCTACATAAAATGTAATTATTTACTTCATTTAGATCAAATTAATAGTATTAAACAATATATATGCCTATTAATAATATTTTACAAACTGGCCATTGAACCGGAATTTGAATGCATATCCTGTATAAATAAAGATAATTTATTGAATTAATGATTTAAATATTACAAACGATCATAGAATCCTTTGCCTTGCATTTTTTAAAGAAAATATCACATTTTATATTGATTTTATTTTATCCAGTCACGTGCTAAAAGTTGCATTTCTTTAGTTTTAATTTGCGATCATTGTTGTTTTTTTATTTGAACTTCCGTCATTGTTTTCTTTATTTTATCCAGTCACGTGCTGAATAAACATGGTTAAAATATTTCTTTAAAAATTCGTTCAAAATATAATTTTAAGTTATACATTAAAACACTGATACTATTAGAAAGCTAATTTTTTTTATCTTTAAATTGATGTCAAAATCATGTTTGCGCGATAATATTTTCGGAAATTATAGTGGAAAAACGTCGAAATTTCGCTTAAATTTTAATTAATTCAAATTGTAATTAAAATTTCGAAAAAAGGGCTCCAAGGTACACATTCCCGATCTCCAAGGTATACACGTACCAAATTTGGTAGCTGTTCGTCCAACGATATGGCCTGTACAGCGCCAACACACACACACATTGAGCTTTATTATAAGTATAGATGTGTGTGTGTGTGTGTGTGTGTGTGTGTGTGTGTGTGTGTGTGTGTGTGTGTGTGTGTGTGTGTGTGTGTGTGTGTGTGTGACGATATTTTAAACTCGAATTTTAATCCAAATTATTTTCTAAAGTTTCCTCTTAATGTGGCCCATAGTAATTTCATTATCTTATTTCCTGAACCAATTCTACTTTCTCTACTTAATTAATTCAAGAAAAGCTTCGTAAAAATGCTTTAGAAAGTGCTTCCCACGCTGCGAGTGAAGCGATAAAATTGCTGACCTAAACAAATACTTTCAAAAAATATGTCTGTGTTTCCCTTATCATGTGATTGACGTGTTCAGAAACCCCTATGAGAATTTTAATATTATATTAGCACTGCAAGCAAGTATTTTCCCTATCAAAATGTGTATATAAGACGAGGGATAATTATTTTCTGTCTCTTGCCACTTCTGCTCTTGTCTTGCCCTGTGGTGGATGTACTTGTCTGAGCCTTTTTGTAAATATGCCTTCCCAGGAGGGATTAAAGTGAAAACAATCCAATGTGTTTTCACTGTTTTCGGACTGTCTATCTGTTTCCAAAATTTTAAATTTT
>JAPMOQ010008734.1:0-36026 GCA_026543055.1 Argiope trifasciata | reverse complement strand
TATATATATATATATATATATATATATATATATATATATATATATATTAAAAACATAAATAAGTCATTATATGCTGTGTTTATAAGAGCTTCAAACTTATATTTTATTTTTAGTTTGAAAATTTAGTTTTCAATGTTTAAGTAGCAGTTAAGTTTAAAATAAAATATTGATTTACTTAAAATCATTTCGAATTTTTCAGTCAACGAATTTTAGCTTTTTTTGTCATCAAATTTCATATACAGAAATCGATGATCGTTTAAAAATTTTCAAAATCATTTTTTTAAGAATTTTAATCACGAAGCATCTTTTTTCAGAATATATTGATTTTAGTATTGGTGTCCTAAGTAGGGCATTCCAAAAAATCTAAACAAGCTTTGTTTCCAGAAATATTATCCCTAAAAAGATGCTTCACAAAATTTCGTTTTATAAGATGAGAAATGGTCTAGAAATACTTTTGGCTTCCATGGAGTTGGTAATAAAATGTTACAAAAATTAAATTTTCAAAGCGTCCTTTTATAAGTAGCATTTCGTAAAATGCTTCGTTTCATCTATATGCACTCAAAATTTCAATTTACTATATTTAAAATATTAAAGATATGAATATTTTTAAAATTTAGATAGACTTATTACAAATTCAGACACTGACATACAACTTAGTAATGAAATTTTATTCAATACAAGAAAACGCCTTTCACAAATATTCGTCTAGTAGTATATTATTCAATAACTATGACTTCAAAGAATTATGCTTGTATTGAATTTTTTCCTGCTTATTTTAATTATTCAGTAGTTATAAGTGAGGCTTTCCAGAGAAAAGACGGAAAAGTTTGAAAAAAAATTAAAATTTAATTTATATAAGAGAAAGTGAGCAATAAAGAGCATGGAAATAAATCTAAAAGCGCACCTACGCACACATATACACACCCATCCATCATGTGCATAAGCATCTCAACATACCCTTGATTACAGAATATTGTTATTCCCGGTTTCCAGTTTCTGAGGCTATGTGGGGGAAAACGGGAAACCCACAATTTGCAAGGGGATACGTGTAAGCGTCCTGGGATAATTCTAGTAGCAAGATCATATAACAAATTTAATTTTCCTAAGTTAATACGTTTTTGAGTTATCGCGCTTACAAGCATGTAAATGTACAGATGGGTAAATGGTCCAAATTTTGAAAGATTTGGTACAAAATTTAATGCGAATATACATAATATATATTGAAATCGGGTATTAAATTTAATTTACACAATTCTTTATGATTTGTAGATAACGTGTTGTCTTCAACTCAGACAAACTTTATCTGAATGGATTTCGTTCAAAAATAAATAGAAATCTGAAAATTTAATTATAGAAACCATATACTATATTTCATTCAGGTACTAAATTTATTTTATGCTATTCTTTATGATTTTTAGATAACGTCATGTCTTGAACTCAGTCAAACTTTATTCAACGGATTTCGTTAAAAAATAAATAGAAATATTGAAATTTATTAAAGAAATCATAAACTAAGTTTCATTCGGGTGCTAAATCTAATGTATACAATTCTTTAAGATTTGCATATAACATCATCACCAACTTAGTGGCATCAGAATTCACGTTTTGTAAATGGTTTCTATTGCCGTCAGAAAGGACACAGGCTACATGAGGCACATCGCCAACATAGTCTCATCAAAATTCAAATTTTGTAATTGTTATTTTATTAGGGACAGAAATGACACAAATGCACATTTAGTCAGAAAATTTATTTGTTCTTGACATCTTCTTCAGATCTTCATCTTTTATCTAAGCATCTGACGGCGGAAGTTGGATTTGTATCGCACATAAAAGATTCAAGCATTATTAAAACTTCAGCTTACACCGATGAGCTACATCACCAAACATTTGAACAAAACTATAATTGTTGTTTTATTAGGGACAAATGATACAAATGCACATTCTTGACATCTTCTTCAGGTTGTGGTACCTTTTATTGAAACATCTGACGACAGAAGTTGGATTTGCATCGCACATAAAAGATTCAAGTATAATCAAAACTTCAGCTTACACCAATGAACCACATCACCAAACAGGGGGCATCAGAATTTAAATTTTGCTAATGGCGTTCTATTTACAGAAAAGTCAAATATATGTTTAGTCAGAAAGATTATTTGTTCTCGGCATCTTCATCATGTTGTGTTTCCTTATACCGAAACATGTAATGGTGCAGGTTGGATTTCTATCTCACACAAAAGATTCTAGCATTACTAAAGTTTAAACTTACACCGATGAACCACATCACCAACCTGGTTTCATCAAAATTCAAATTTTGTAATTATTGTTTTATTAGGAACAGAAATGATAGAAATGCACATTTAGTCAGAAAAGTTGCTTGTTCTTGACATATTCTTCAGGATGTGATATCTTTTATCGAAACATCTGACGGTGGAAGTAGGATTTGTATCTCACATAAAAGATTCAAGCATGATTAAAACTTCAGCTTACACTGATGAACCACCGATGCTAAAGGCGTTCCATTGACAGAAAAGACAAATATATGTTTAGTCAGAAAGATTATTTGTTCTCGGCATCTTCCTCATGTTGTGTTTCCTTAAACCGAAACATCTGATGGCGGAGGTTGGATTTCTATTACAAACAAAAGTTTCAAACGTTACTAAAACTTAAGCCTCCGCCAATGAGCTACATCATAAACCTGGAGGCATTTGAAATTTCTAAAGCACAAATAAATAGGTACGATACAATACATATGAAATGAAATGCTCTATCAAAATTTGTATTCACATGTTTCTTGTATCAAAATTTAAGCACTCATCATATATAATATTGGACGAAAATTACTGTTTGTATTAGAAACTACTACCATTATCTCCTTGTATTAGGAAACTGCTACAAATGCACCTGAGAATTCAGTTCCGAAATAGGAAACTTGAACTGAAGTTTTCGAATGACAAGCTTTATTATAAACAGTTAGAGTTTCTTAATCAAAGTAATCCTTACAGCATCTTCCAACGTTTATTAAACTCCATAGTTGTTTGCGTCAGAGTTAAGTGATACGATTGCTATCAATGCACTTGAAAGAGATGATCTCAAACATTTCACTCTAAGCATTTCAAAAGGAATGTTAACGATAAACATATAAATAACTCTTTTGAAGCTGGGATTCTGTCATTACATAATAATGGTAAAATGATGAGAATAATGGGAATGAATTTGTGCGTTTCAACTCTGGATTCGACAAAGTCTTTGTTTGGAACAGTTAGTGGCACATGAAACGATCTGTAGTTCAAATATCCTCATAATTACCTCATATTCAAATCCGAGTAATGGACTGTTACGTCATATGTTATGCTCGTTATAGGACTACAGTTTAGGATTTCGAGGTATATCTTCAATGCATCTGCTGCAACTTGAAATGAATATATGAAGTATATGTATGGATTACTGTCGCGCTCTATAGATTACTTGGATTCAAGAACAAGGAATATTTAATTAACTAAAAATAAATCTACAACTAATAATACAGAAGATAAAAAATCATCTCCATTGATGAATAAATGCATTAAAGTGTTTAATGACAGGATTTATATTACATTTTACCAGATAAATTAGTGTTATGCCCTACATTTTAAGCATGCATTTTTAGTTGTGTACCTGATTTTTTTAAGAATCTTTCTAATTTTTCAGTAAAGTAGAAAATTTATTACTTATTTTCTATTATATAAATAAATTGTTCAAAATGTCATCATAAATTCCAAATTTCTTTCTGAAGCTTTCTTAACAACTTACGGAAAAGAAAGCAATTAGGGAAATATTTTTGTATATAGGCATAAAAATCATGAAAGAAAAATATTGTTTAGTTTAGTTTAGTTCAGTTTAGTTACATTAACGCTCCGTTTTGATGCAACACTAGGGCTATCTTGGGACGAACCTCAAAATTTTCAACCACGGTCAGATGACGAGGACGACATCTAAGCAAGCACCCCCTCCCCTCTCAAAAATATTGTTGAATAAAGACGATAAAAAAGAATTTTGGGCATCACGTAATCAATAAAATTAAAAAAAAGAATTGAAAAAAATTAAGAAATTAAGAAAATTAAGAAAAATTAAGAAAAAAATGATTTTTCTGAGTATTTTTTTAAAACAACAAAAAAAATTTTTTTTTAAATCCTATTCATCTCAACAACTTTTCATACCACTAGAAAGGTGTTATTTTTTTTCACTCCGAGTATCAACAGATCACTGTTAAGAAAAATTTTATTCGAAAACTCTGTTATCTTCATTGGCCGCGGTGGCCTGGTGATAAGGTCTCGACTTCAAAACCGGAGGGTTCTAGGTTCGAGACTCGATTCAACAGAAGAGCCGTAGTGTAAGCGGGTCTGTTGCACGTTAAATCTGTCAGGCAAAACGTCCTCCCTCTGGTGTGGGGTGGGGTGGAGAGGGGGGTGTCAGCTCAGGTGTCGTCCACCTCATCTGACCTTGACTCAAAATTACGAGGTCCGTCCCAAAATAGCCCTAGTGTTGCTTTACAATGGGACGTTAATATAACTAAACTACTATTTTAATTATTGCACCAAAATGAAATTTGCACAACGTTTTGGTATAATGCGAATCTGCCTGTTTGAGAGCATGTTAAATGTTTTATAACGTTTTTTTTTATTTAAAATGCTATTCTTTATATGCTAGTATTTTCACCTCTTTACAATTTAAAACTCGTTATGGTGTTGCAAGGAACGATAATTTTATTAGCGCGCAATACAATCTATTTTGTACAGTAATATAATCTATGTTGATAGCAGCTTGTACCACTGATGAGTTTTTCAGACATGCGCATTTAAAACTCGTTATGGTGTTGTAAGGAACGAGAATTTTACTAGCGTGCAATGCAATCTATTTTGTAACATAATATCATCTATTTTGATAGCAGCTTGTTCCACCTATGGATATTTCAGACTTGTGGATGAAGACTAACTATTGTGGGGATTAGTTTACACCATTCTTGTACATGTCGTAACAGTGAGGGATCTTTTTACTTCATGCCGAGGAATGGATTTGTCTCCTACGGGAGAAGTTGCACCGTAGCTGGTGATGGCCCTTAAGACCAGCTATTACTCCCGTCTTGATCATTCAATATAACCCTACGACATTCAGGTGGGATGGGTGGTTTTGATTTATGACTGCAATTTTTGAGAGGTTTTCAGGAAAAGTTTTGAGAAACAAAAACCAAACCAAAACGAGTGATTATACTAAGTAATGGTCCCCAGTTTAAAAAACATCCTAAAAAATAAATAAGAGATCTAAAAGTGGTCAGTCGTCAAAGTTTTTTTACGTCCGCAATTCGATTCGCTATCGCATTTTACTTCAGTTTGAGCCAGCTCTGAATGCAAATTTGGCTGATTCAAAAGAAGGGAACATTTCACGATTTCGAAAATTAATTTTCTAATTTATCTCTATTTTCGTATTCTTATTTCCGTAGAGAATCGAGACAAAACTTTTGTGTTTTATTTTAACTAGCCGATACCCGGCGCGTTGCTGCCGCAGAATAAATAATCTTGAGAACATCGTTTGGAATTTGAAATAGTTATCTTTTTTAGTTAAGAATGATACGAAAATATTTATTTTCCTATCGATAGTGAATACATTCATTGAAATTAAAGGATATATAAAGCAGAAGCATAAATAGCATTTATTCTATTTTATTATTCTGTTCTAAAAAGAAATATTTATTTTCTTATTTTAGGTTTATGAATTTTATTTAGAATCGTAAAACTTTTGGTTCCTTCAGAATGGTAATGAAAGAAACTATTTATTGTACCTCGTGATTCTATTAATATTCGTTCAGAATTCTAAAATTTAATTTTAAAAAATGTGATTCAAATATTTTCTTTTAAAATTGTGTAAACATAGAAAATATATTTATACCATAGAATAGTTAATATAGTTGAAAAGATAATTTTTTGAAAATCAAGATGGTGCAAAATTATTTGTAATCTAATATTTTCGGAAGTTACTGCAAAAAACGCTAAAATTTTATAAATGTTTAGTTAACATTTCATAAGACTGGCTCCCCTAAAATTTCTCCCACACTCTTTAATAAAACGATTACCTCTGAGAAAGACTTATATTGAATTTACGTACAATAACCTGCTGAAGAATAACGTTTAGCTTGAATTTAGTTTCTTTACTGAATATGTTGCGTCTGCTTGGAGAGTTATTGGAGGTTAATCCTTGGTTAATGGATGCGTTAAATAGATCTGAAAATGTTTTTTTAAACTTTAGATGATAGCATTATGCCTATAACTATCGCATAAGAGCCAGAAATATTCTGTCGAAGTTTTATCAGAATTGGGTGAACGGAACGGCAGCGTATAGGAGATATACTGACAAACGTTCATTTTTATTTATATAGATGATACTAAGATACTTATTTCAGCGTAAATATCAGCTTTTAGAACAATTTTTTATTCTTTTTCGAATAATAATAATAAATTCTCCAATTAGTTTTTTAATATTTTGCTTTCTTACTAAACGACTTTTTTTATGTTGCGGTGGAGGTTAAATCCAATGTCGAGAGTTAAAAGATATCCTTTTAATGTATATTAGAGATATCGAGGACAAGGTCACCTTGGACTGATGGTCACCGTGGGCTTCACATTTAAACCGAAGCGCTTCAAGGCTCTATTCAGCTAAATAACCCTCACTTAAGAGAGTCTGGTGCTCGTTAAATCCGTCAGGGCCAACCTTCCACAACCTGGCATGGTGTGGAAGTTTGGAGAGGGAGATGCAGCTCCAGTGACGACCTCGTCATCTGCCTATGGCTCAAAATTACGTCCCAAAATAGCCCTAGTGCCTCTTCAAAAACACGTTAATATAATCAAGCCGGTGGAGATTTTGAAAGAAAAGTTGTGTTGCTCAAATATAGTTCTCGCTTTCTCATTGCAATATAAAAGGAAAAAATATACCTAAAAATATAACTCTAATTTTTTTCTGAACAGGACACTGATGTAACTCACGATAACTCATCTTCTTTTGAATTCAAAACTCCAACTAGAAGAAAAAAGTTAAGAAAAGAAGAAAAAAGGTTTATTTATTATAACAAATAAAATATTCTTTGCAGTATGAAAGGTAAATTAACTGCTGATCGACAGTTTTATGAGCAAGAATTACTTTTATTGAATACTAGCTGGCATCAGGCACGTTGCTGCCGCGGAAAAAAATAGTAAGTACAATTAATCAATAATTTGACATTTTTATATCGAAATAGGATGAATGGTACGACAGCATATAAAATACGAGCAAACGAATCTTCCTTTTTATATAATAGATTTGTGTATTCTTTAAGAATTGTAAAACTTGGTGTTCTTTCAGAATGGTAATGAAAGAAACTATTTTTTGTATCTCGCGATTCGTTTAATATTCTTTCAGAATTTTCACATTTAATTTTAGAAAATGTGACTGAAATATTTTCTTTTAAAATTGATTAAACATAGAAAATATATTTATACTATAAAACCGTTAATATAGTTGAAAAGATAATTTTTGAAAATTAAGATGGGGCAAAATTATTTGTACTGCAATCTTTTTGGTAGTTAGGCGAAAAATGCTAAAATTTAATTAAAATATAGAAAATCCCACGGTTTGTCTCTCCAAAACTTTTTCGTATAATCTGTAATAAATTTGTTATCTCTGAGAAAGACTCGCATGACATTTGCGTATTATAGCTAAAAAATATTAACCTTAAACTTGGATTTAGCATTTCTTCAGAATCTATTATCTCCTCGGCGAGTTCTTTGAAATAAATCCTTGGTGAATAGAGGTGGTTAAAATTCGAATTCTATTTTTTTTTTTAAATTTTAGATCATTGTCCTATCTTTTTAATCATACCGTAGGTGTAAACAATAAATTAACCAACTTTCATGGCAATCGGATGAACTGTTTTGAAGGCATAAGAGACATGCAGACAGACGTTCATATATTTGTATATAGATGTCTGACTCAAGTTTTTCTAACATTTAATGTAGAAACTATATTCATGAATACTTTATTCTAATTATTTCTCATCTTTTCGTTCATTATCTAATCTCATTCTGAGTAACAACTGAAACTAGAAGGTGACAAAGTGAGGCATTTAATACATGAATGGAGATAAGCATTGCGAGTCTGATTTCATTAATCTAACCATCAAATAAGCAGCTGTCTTCTTTATCTAATCAGAGTCCTTCATTTCAGCTATACTAAACGATTTTAATTATTTCTTTCTGTTTCAGATAAGTTACATAGTCTCTTCAGTGTATCAATCACTGTTCAATTATTCTGTAATATATTTCACATTAAATACTCTCAAAGGTTTGCAAATAACTGTTTTCAAAGAGTGTATTATTTGTATTTTTTTATTCATTATATTAACATATGTTATTTCAGAAAACAGAAATGAAAATTTATGAAACTTGTGTTTGGAAACAGAATAAGAAGAAAGTCCTTTTAAGTAACTTTTTAATCTACAAAAATATCTATTATTTTATATATAATTAAGAATTTAATCATGAAATTTTTAAACTGCTGCTTTAGAATTATTTCAGTCAAAAATACCTATAAATATTTTTTAATACATATTTAGGAAAACTTACAAAATAATAAGTAAGCAGAAAGTCTAGAAATTCAACATTAAATGCCAAAACATAATTACTAAAATTACCCAGAACATTTTTACTAAACAAACGACAATTTATTACTCTATAAATCTATATCTATCTATATCTATACTTATAATAAAGCTCAATGTGTGTGTGTGTGTGTGTGTTGGCGCTCTACAGGCCAGACCGTTGGACCTACAGCTACCAAATTTGGTACATGTATACCTTGGAGGTCAGGAATGTGCACCTCGGAGCCCGTTTTTTGAATTTTTAATTAGAATTTGAATTAATTAAAATTTAAGCGAAATTTCAACGTTTTTCCGCTATAACTTCCGAAATTATTTTCGGAGAAACATGATTTTAACATCAATTTAAAGATTAAAAAATTAGCTTTCTAATGGTATCAGTGTTTTAATGTATAACTCAAGCTTCTATTTTTAATGAATTTTTAAAGAAATATTTTAACCGTTTTTTAGCACGTGACTGGATAAAATAAAATAAAACAATGCCGGAAATTCAAATAAAAAAAAACAACTATCATTGCAAATCAAATCTAAAGAAATACAACTTTCAGCACGTGACTGGATAAAATAACATAAATATAAAATGTGATATCTTCTAAAAAAATAAATGCAAGGCAAAGGATTCTAAGAAAACGTTTGCAATATTTATATCATTAATTCCATAAATTATCTTTATTTACGGTAAACTTGATTGAATTTAGACAGGATATGCATTGAAATCCCGACTTAATAGCATATTTCTATAATTGTTTGCAATATCTGTATCATTCATTCAATAATTTTTTCCTTTTTTCGCTTTCTTTAAAAAACATATTTAACATTTTGGCAATATCACAGAAAAAAACATTTTTAATATTTTGGAAGCATAATCGATAAATTATTAGAGCATTAAACTCAAAAAGTTTTTCCGAATAAAGATACCGACTCTTTAACAACTAATAACTGAATCTTTTAACTTAAACTATTTCTTAAATTTTGTCTAAAAAATATATGATTTAATTGGAAATTTTAGAACGCATTACTCATCGTGAACCAGCTGGTCGCCAAAGGCGGCTAGTATTAAATAATTCTATAATAATAATTTCCATACATAAAAACCAATCAAAAAAATTTGAAAGTATTTTAATCAAACATACAAATAAAGCTTTTTTTAATAAAGCCTTTAAAATATATGTTTATGAAAATTTACAAAATAATAATGAAACATAAAGTTTAGAAATTCAACATTAAATTCCAAAACATAATTAATAAAACTTTCCACAGCATTTTTACTCAACAAACGACAATTTATTATTCTACAAATATTTAAGAAATTAATCATAAAATTTTGAAAGCGCTTCTGTAGAATTATTTCAATCAAATATACAAATAAATCTTGTTTGAATAAAGGCTTTAATATATATTTATGAAAACTAACAAAATAATGAAGAAACAGAAAGTCCCGAAATACAATATTAAATACCGAAACATAAATGATAAAACTTCCCGAAATTTAAATTGCTAAAATAAACATTAATTTAAAACTTTGTTTCGAAATAAAGTTCGAATAAAAATTTGCGTGCACTCTTCCCATGAAATTATAATTTTAAACGGTTAATAATATACATTTTTCTGTATTTTTTGCTTCATGATTCCAGGTTTTGAGAACTCACGTTATTCAAGCCAATATTTCCTTATAAAAAGATTTTGTCATTTTGAAATTAAAATTTTTCCTTCTTAAAATTTTTGCTCAGCTCTAGAATTATAGATTAGATATATTCGTTTCTATATAATTAATGCGTGTCATCCTAAACACATAATAAATCTTTCAAAATATTAAATTTTGAGAAATAAGTCAGTAATTTATAACTGTGCAGCCATATCAAATATTTATGAAAGGCAACAAGAATCAGCTTTGTTCTATAAAAGCTATTGAGAGACAAAATTAATTGATGGAAAAAGTACTATCAACCAATTAACAATCTTGAATTTATTCATTTCATTGTTATAATGAATCTGATCACTAATAAAATAAATGGTTAGCATTTATCGATTTCTTTTTTCCATCAAAAGTGCTTCTGTTTTAACGATGGTCATAAATTTAAATATCAATTTATTCCTATTCCAAATCTGCACTCTCTAGGAACATTTAAAGAGCTGAAATTAATTAAAAAACTAAATATGGTTTTAAATTTTCTATCAGAATATAAATTTTGTTCAGCAAAGAAAAACATGAAATTATGACTGAACAATAATCAAATTATTTGCTTTAAGTTATTGAAGCATCGTCATAACTGAAATATATATTGATGAAAATTTATTTTGAGGCTTTCCTGCTTTGTTACTGAATGTAACAAAATGTTAATAGATGTCTACATATAAGGTAGTGAATTCTAAAATTTTCTCAATAAATAAATAGCCCCTATCTCTATTAACTTAGATTAACTTGCAAACTAAGAGGGGAGAGGAATTTTAGGCAAAAGTTTCGAGTAAAGTAAGGCTAGAATGATAAATCTTATTTAGATTATATTTTGGAAATAATGTCCGATATATATTATGCTAAGGGCTTATTCGTTACATTTATTTATAGAAAAAGAAAAAGTTATTTACAATTCTAAGTTTATAAAAGTTATTCTGTATTTGATGGATTTACATCATACCTTTATTACTTTTCAATTCCAATAATAATTTATTAAAATAAAGAATAAAGAGAATTTCAAGGGGAAAATGAAGAAAGAAAAGGTATGCCAAATTCGGTTATTTTAATTGGCATCAAAATAAATATTTTGGGAAAGTCTTGTTGAATTATCACAGAATTTGATACTAATTGAAACTATATAAATTTTCATTTATTACTGTTAATGAATTTTTTAAATAAATAATCTTATGTTGAATATTATTTTGAAAGAACATAAAAGAAAAAAGACTACTGAGCAAAATTTGAATGGCGCCCAAGCTTAAATCATATTTTTGTTTGAAAAGAAATTATCGTTAAAAAATAATATTTAAGCGTTATTGAAATCATTTGTAAATGATGTATTGCAGCATTAAAATTTTTGCTTGCTTCCAAAAACTCGTTTTTCTATTAATGGTTACTTATCAACTATTTTCATTTATTTTTCGATTTATTAAAGGCTCTAGAAATCTATGCTAATTCATTTTCTGTCTAAATTAATACAGCTACAGTTAAAGTATAGTTTTTAAATTTTGGCAACAAAAATTAGAAACAAATTTAGAAATGGTGAAGCCTACTCATAAATGAAGGAGTACTGAATATTTACCAGTAAATCTCTACGTTACATTGTAAATCTTCCTTTATAGAAAAAAAAACTGCAAAAATCACGTGTTCTAGATCATAAATAGATTAAAAAAAAGGACGTTACCTGAATATTCCAAATATTTGATTCAAAATAATCCTACAGTATCCTATAATTTTTCTTCTTTCTGCTCTGAATGAAATTTAAAAAAAGGAAATCAACCACTTTCTATTTTGCCATTAAATATGATTAAAATATTTCTTTTTTTAGAGTTCAGCGTTTAACATAAACGCTGAACTAAATGAAAATCAGGAGCAATTTCCGAAGAGCACCGATTACATTTTATCAATATTAAATCCCGATGAGAAAATATCATTAAGGAGAAGGTTCCGAATAACTTTCCTATCTTAATAGCACTCTGAATGGTTTATCAATATTAAGAAAATATAAAGTCCATCATATGTACCCAAAATGAGTTACATCTATCTTTAAGTGTTTTAAAAGGCAGTAAGTATGTTTATTACCTTGAAATGAAATGAATTACGGTTTAATGGAGGTATTTAATCTGTCCAAGTATTTAAACTAAAGAGAAAGAAATGAATACTTATTATGCAACTAAATACTTAATTTAAACTTTATTTCTTGTCTCTAATCTTTTTTGAAGCAACTTATTTATGACATCATTTTTAGAATCTTGGAGTTTTCTAAGGGCCTTGATGCTTTTTCCTCCTGATTCTTCAAATTTCACTGCTCGTAGACTTATCAGTCATCAGACATTATTGATTATCTCTCATTTTTGATATCTCTCCCTTAATATGTCATATATCTGGTCCCCCTCCGAAGGCACAAGAATAAAATTACTGAATGACAGGATCGCAGCAATAACTACAATGGCGGAAACTGTGGTTTGGTCCTAAAGGTCATCATCGGCCACGGCCCAACAATTTCCTTAGGAAGTACATCCCATCATCGATGGAAGGTGATGATGTTATTTCAAATTTCACTGCTCGTAGACTTATCAGTCATCAAACATTATTGATTATCTCTTCTTTTTTATACCTCTCCCTTAATATGAGAAATATCGTTGATCCCACCCTCGAAGGCACACGAAAAAAATTACTGGATCGCAGTAATAGCAACAATGGCGTGAACTGTGGTTGAATCCTAAGGGCCATCACGGGTCACGGTCCAACCCTTCCCTTAGAAAATGCATCCCATCATCGATGAGAGGTGATAATGCTTCTTCTTCCTGATTTTTCAAATTTCACAGCTAGTAGATCTATCAGTCATTAAACATTATTGATTATCTCTCATTTTTGATATATCTTAATATGAGTCATATAGCTGATCTCCCTCCGAAGTCACACGAATAAAATTACTGAATGACCGTATCGCAGCAATAACAACGATGGCGGGAACTGTGATTACATCCTAAGGGTCATCACCGGCCACGATTCAACCCTTCCCTTAGAAAATACATACTATCATCGATGGGAGTAATGATGTTTTTTTCCTTCTGATTTTTCAAATTTTACTGCTTGTGGATTTATCAATCATCAAACATTATTGATTATCTCATTTTTTATATCTCTCATTTAACATGAGTAAAATAGCTAATCCCCCTACTAAGGCACACGAATAAAATTACTGAATGACCGGATCACAGCAATAGCAACAATGGAGGGAACTGTGATTAGGTCCTAAAGGTCATCACCGGCCACGGTCCAACCTTTCCCTTAGGAAGTACATCCATCATCGATGGGAGGTGATTCTTAATATAAACTGATTTTTACCCATTTTTATAATTTTTAATAATTAGTATCAAAATTTGGTTTTTCTTTGACATTTGAGAGACAACGGCTTTGCCCAATGCAGATTAAAAAATTTAGCCTTCATAGATGTTTAGCACTGAAAGTAATAATTAGTACTGAGATAAAGAAAGTAGGGAAAAAACTTTTATCGTAACAAATCGTAAATTTTTCATGAAACTAATTTTAAAATTTAATTCATATCAGCTTATTATTTTCAACTTTCAAGTAATCTTCATAGCATTTGTTAATTATAATTGTATTTTTATTTATCACACATTTAATTTAATTACCTAAAGATAATTCATTTTCCTCTTATATTGCCATCTATGTTTCAAATTTAAATAAGATTGTTTTATTGTTTGATTTTTTTTAGATTATTGTGAATTTGCTTTAACTTAATTAACTGATATGATCTTAATGTATAATACATTGTATCGTTTAAACTAGAAAATTTTGGCATATGTTATTGGAAAAATCCAAGTACATTAAAATTTTTCTCTTAATTTCTCATGAGGATCTAATTTTTGAGTTAAAAAGAATATTCACTACTTTCCTTTCTCACTTCTATTTTTGTATTACTTTTCATTTCTATTTAAAAACATGAAAAATTGGGTTCTCCATAATTAAATTGTGAATAAATGTGTATTGTGCTCTTTGGTTGTGGACGTATTATTGACTAATAGGAATTGAATCTAAAAATTAATTCACTTAAAATTACCTTTTTTCAATTTTCTTGAAAATAAATTCAAAATGTGGAACAAATTTAGCTCTCTTGAATGAATTTATAGCATTTCTCATATTTCATTAATAATGATAATTATAATAAGTTTTTAGGAATTTTTAAATGCTTTGTTCATATATATAATTTCGAATTAAAATAAATTATTAATTTAAATTTGGTAATTCAATTCCTTCAATAATCAACTTAATGAAATTAATTTTTTCTACATATTTAACAGTATAACCGTCATCAAAATGCATTAGCAATAAGACATTCAATATGAATATACGTATTATAATATCTACCGGAAAACTACCATCAAAAATAGCAATATGATAGTGATTTTTCGAAATGAAAATTCATTGTGAGGAAAAATTGTACAATCATATGAAGAAAGCAGACTATCGAAATCATTTCACAACTAACTTCTAAACTTTTGAAGCGAAATTAAGAAGAATGTAAAAAGTTTCCAGCACTTTGAATTAGATATTTTTCTGTAAAAAAATTTACCAAATTCGATTACAGCCAATTCTGTATTTTCAAGATCATGTTTCCAAAAATAGTTTTTTCGATAATTTAATACAGAATGCATTCGTTGTAAATGCCTTTGCTTCTTCGAACGTCGAATATTTTAAGAGATGCAATTTCTCTACTTATAGATTGATAGTTCGTACTTTAATCTGAAATAAAGTTTTCATTCTGTCTTAGTGAATCTAAATTTAATTTTTCAAGCTTTTATGCAGGCTAGTCTTTTTCAAACTCCTTCTCTTTAATTGCAAAATTAAAATTTTAATTAGACAAATGAATATGTGGACGATTAGTTTCCTAAAAACAGAAAGGCACGTCATAAATAACAGGTAATGATGCTTTAATAAAATGTACTCTTGTTCATAAAGAGTATTTTGATTTCAATAATTCTTTTTACTGA
This sequence comes from Argiope trifasciata, assembly GCA_026543055.1. Taxonomy (NCBI): domain Eukaryota; kingdom Metazoa; phylum Arthropoda; class Arachnida; order Araneae; family Araneidae; genus Argiope; species Argiope trifasciata. The sequence continues at coordinate 20,674 of JAPMOQ010008734.1, read as the reverse complement.
TTTTGATTCAATTACTGTAAGGACAAAAGCTTTTTTAGCTATGAAGCTGTATGCTTTTTCAGATGCATCACCCAAAATATGAAGCATCCTAAGTTACAATTGAATTAACTACTGAAGTAAAACCACCGAAAAAATAAAAAATAAATTACTCATCTTTTTATGAATTATTTCTGTTTTAATATATAGCGTCGCCTTTAATGAATTCGTGGCAGGGTATAATTACCAGAAAAAAATGCTTAACTAAACAAAAGTGTTTTTTTTCAACTAAACTAAAGTTTTTAATAAAAACTTTAACTAAAGTGTTTTTTAAAATTATTTAATTCACTCATTCTTCTTTATTACAATACTATAACCTTTATTAAAAATATTTATAATATCTTGATTTTAGCATCAGTACTCTTAATGAAATTTTTTTCACAATTCCTTTATCAAAAATGTTTATTATATCTTGATTTTAGTGTCAGGGCTCTTAATGAAATTTTTTCCCCAATTCCTTTATTTAAAATATTTATTATATCCTGATTTTAGTGTCAGTGCTCTTAATGAAATTTTTTTCCACAATTCCGTCATTGAATATACTAATTATATCTTGATTTTAGTGTCAATACTCTTAATGGATTTTTTTGCCACAGTTCCTTTATTACATGTGTGGATTATAACTCGATTTAAGGGTATATTTTCTCCCATTTTATACAATCTCTTCGTTTTTCCAATTCCATAACTGCTTTAAATATGGACACATAATGTTTTATTTTTGCACCTTTGGACAATTCTAAAATCTCTCATTACTGTCTTAAATAAGTTCAGCCTTTTAAATTAATAAGTTATATTAATGACTCTCCGACCCGTCCGAAGGCACACGATAAAATAACTGAATGACCAGACCGTCGCAACAGCAACACTGGCCGGACCTGTGGTTGAGTCCAATGACCATCATCAGTCACGGTACAACTCTTCCCTTTGGAAGTACGTCCCGTCATTGAAGGAAAGAGCCTGACTCTCACTTTTTGTGTACTCTTAAGGATGGCGAGAACCAACCATCTTTCATGATTCAAAATTATTTATGCTGTATGGAAATGTGAGAAAAAAATTTTTTGTCGTAATGAATAATTATTAAATATTTTGTGCATTTTTTAAACAGGTTATTTTCAGCACGCTCTTTATTTTCTCACCAGTCTTCATCGACTAAATGATCATACAGCTCATAATTTCTATTATGAAACGGAAAATTAATGGTTAATATGTCATGATATTTTCTTCGTGGTGGAAAATTTTCATTAGTTAATGTGTTAAATATTATCTTAATATCATTAACTAAATCTACTAGTCCAAAAATACAAAGACCCCGATAAAAGGACGTTGAAACTTATTAATATTCTTGCTTTAATGTCTTGTGTACCAGTACTAAAGAAAATGTATTTTAGCTCATAAATATCATCATTTAAAAAATAATACGTTATGCTGGTTAACAAAGCAAAACAAAAATATATTGTAAAGCAAATTAAGAATGTCATTAAAGAATAAGCAAATATTTCATGATAGAGTTAATATATTCGTGAATGACAGACATTAAATGCGTCGTACGAATTTAATTTTCTAATCAATTTAGCATTTTCCGAATGTGATAAGAAAATGAAGTTACATGGCAATTCTCTTTTATGATTAATTTTTTAAATCATCATTTGGAGATTTGTGTTTCTTAGCAAGTGGGCATTTTTTTCAGCGATTTATTAGAAAAAATATTTCTTGTAAACAAAAAATGATTAATCTATTTTTGATACTTTTTTATTTCTGTTTACGAAAAAAGTTATTTTGTCATCTGAAAAGTTTCCTAAAAAGTAGGATGTCATATGTCATTAGGTATGTGGTTACAAACCTAATAACATATGGTATGTTAATCAGAAGACTACCATGTCACGACAATAGATTCTAGTAAACATAGCCTTTTTGTCAAGAGACAAAAAACAGTTTTAATTTCTTTTTAGTTTGCGTTTACAAATCTATTAACATTATGTCTTTGATATAAAAATTATTTTTGCTCCTGACAGACTTCAGACTACTTGTGGTTATATGCCTAATGACATGAATTATTGTGTTGATCAGACCACTAAGATGTCACGAAAATAGACTACAGTAATTAGAATCTTTCTTTCATGATACAATAAATAGTTTTTGATTTCTTTTTAATTTGTGTTTACAAATTCATTAGCATTATATTTACAAGATAGTTATGTGCAAATAAAATATATTGGCTTCTAAAAGTTTTTAGATTACTTGTGGTTACATCCGTAATGACGTGTGTTACTTTGTTGATCAGAAGACGAAGATGTCTCGAAAATAGAGTCCAGTAACCAGAGAATTTGTTTCATGGAACAAAAAATGGTAAAACGAAACTTTAAGACTATAAGTGAATGGTCACGCAAATTTGCCGTTCACCTCAAAAGTGAAAATAAGTTAATAGCTTTCGATGAACCAAATAAGAGAATGCATGACCATTTTCGCCCTACAAACATGCAATATCCCGTGTCCAATAAATATAAATGCTGAATATGGTGTTTGCTGATCAATACCAATACAGCATCAGTGCATGTACTTCTGATTTCTCAAAAAACATGTTAGGAATATAAAAGCGGAAGCAAAATTATAACAATTCCGTCTATAATCTCCGAAGCTTGGGAAAAAAATTGAGACGACAATAAATATTACATTCACAGAAAATTGAATGCTTTGTTTGCATACATTACATTTTCAATCATCCGGTTTTTTATTATCCTGCCTACTTCTCTTTTATCGTAATTAAATGAGGAAGGCAAAGCATGGCATTGACAACATCGACAAGGTATCGGAAGCGGACGTCTACTGCAATCCTATTACATGTCTTGCGCAAAATACGAGTTCTGATTGTAAAAGAGCAGAGTTTTATGCATTGGTCATAACTACGTTAGTGTATAACGGACCTCGATCGCTGTAGTTGCTCCTGATTATATCTGTGTAATCATTTATCAGAGAAAAATAAAATCATTTTGAGTCAAATTTCTTAAGAACTATTCCTACGAAGCGTGAAAAAAATAAATAGGGCAAAAATAATATAAATTTTATATTCACAGAAAATCGAATGTTTTGTTACATTACACTTTCAATCATCCGGCATTTTATTATCTGACCTTCTCTTTTTTATCGTAAGGTAAAGCGATACATTGACGAGGCATTGAAAGCGGACGTCTGCTGCGATCCTCTTACATGTCTTGCACAAAATACGAGATCCGATAGGAAAGGAACAGAGTTTTGCTCATTGTTCCCTAAGTGTGTAACCTCAATTGCTGCTGCTGTTCCTGATTATATCTATGTAATCATTTATTACATAGATATAATCAGGAACAGAAACTATGTAAATATTTATGTAATCATTTTTATATCATTATCAATGAAAAATAAAATCCTTTTTAGTCAAATTTCTTAAGAACTATTCCTGCAATTTACGTTAATGTTTTGTGTATGTTTCCTGCATTTAAGTTAGGCATTATAGATTTTATGTTTAAATGTGAACAGTTTAATTTAATTTTTCTTTAATAAATTCTTGAAATGTGCAGTGCAGTATATAAACTATCAGTACAGAGCCTTCTATTTTAACTCGGCGTGTTATTGGCAACTGGTTCAACAGATCGCGACTTAATTCCCCTTCTACGTGATTTGTGATAAATGGAGTGTTAGTACTCAAAAAGAAATGAGAAAATATGTACTATATCGGAGAATGTTGGTAGAATTCTGTCTTCTGTTGTTGGTAAGCAAAGAAATGAGTTCCTAAACTCTGTTCTGTCCTTCCGTCTCTTTAGACCGCATACTCGGGAATGTACTGTATTTGTAGGATTTTTATTCATTTCGGTGAAAAACCAAAAAAATCATTTGAAAGACAATTATATTCAAAATTTCAGAAATAATAGATGTTAGTAAAACAGATGTAGTTAAAATGTAACGAAAATTTGCAAGCAGAAACTCCTCAAATTTTCTTCTAAGGATTATATTCTATACTAAAAATGTGACATTAAATTATAGAAGGTAAAGAAAACATTCTAAAAACAGCGAAAGCAGTCAGTTGATAGCATAGATTCAAATAGGACTATCCATGTAATTTTAAATGATTATTTATTCAAAACGTTTACTAAAACAATTAGATATCCACTGATATTCCCACAAATCGGAAAATACATCAAATGATTCAATTAGATTTGCGTCATAACTTGCTGTAGACAATTTCTAAATGATTTCATAATTTACGAAAATACTTAACTTTATCATTAACGAACAGTTTAATTCTAAACGGTGAAAAATTAAGTAAAAATTTTAAAAATTAATAAAACTCGGAAAAGTAAGAAGAAAAAACAGTTTGCAGATTTAGCATTCTAAAGGCACAGGAGTTTTTTAAAGATAAGATAAAAAAAATAATTCAAAAAGCAGCCGATAGGTGGCTTTTTGTACATAAGTGAAAGAAAAGACATACAAATAAAAATAAAGTTATCAAATCATTTATTATAGCGATATGAATTTCACCTGTCCACCACCAAACGTGATAACATATTATAAGCGTGTCATAAATGGCAGAGTGTAACATGTTCATAACAGCTCTCGGCAGATTGCACTTTTCAGTTCCAGCAGATTAAATGGGAGGGATAGATACCCCCGAATTTTAAATTTCATCATAGCCAAAAGTATGTTGGTATCAGATCTGGAGATATAAGAGGTCATGGACACTTTCAACGTCTTCTAATGATTATATCTTCTCTGATCATCTGTATCGGAAATTCTTTCACTGGAAAGGTAGTGTGACTTGTTACTCCATCTTGAATAAATGTAACAGTAGAAAGCGTATCTTTTTAATTCAAACATAGAACAACCTTTTCGGACAGAAGCGTTAAACAACGCTGAACATTTTCTATCACCGTTTTCCATCCATTTACGGGTTTACTGGTTTTTCTCTCACATACTTTCAACTAAGTCGTTCATACCAGCGTCATCTGTTGGCTGTTTTTGGAATTTTTTTCTTATCTTAAAAGAAATTCCGTGACCCGTCAATGTTAAACCTGCAAGCTGTTTTTAATTTTGGTTATTTTTTTGGATATATATGAAGTTTTTACAGACTGTTTGCATACTCTGTAACTTAACAACTTATCAATTTCGAAAATTCAATCTCAGAAACACAAGAATAAAGATTTGTTATATAAATAATTTCCACCTAAATCTCTACCCAGAAGCACTAATAATTTATTTCTTTATTTCCTCTCAAATCTCCAGTACAGCAAAAGAGTAATTTTTTATGGAATTTCCTCTTTAAAAAGTGGGTGGAAATAGCTATAATAATCTCGGATATGAACAATTTTTTCTTCTTTTAGAATATTTTTTGGACTGTTTTTCTTGCTATCTGAAATAACACAAAGAAATTTGATTTCATTTTTTCAAAAAATATTTTATCAAATTACTGTTGTCATCTATGGTTTTATTGGGGTAACTTCGTTTGTAAGGTACCAAAAATTCTTTGTAATACATTTGTTCAGTAAAATAGAAGTAACTAAAGGATTTCCTCACGAAATTGAATATAAAGCAACAACATCAATTTTCAACATTAGAAACCTTTTTATTCTTACTCCATTTGCGAAGCATTTTTTTGAAAATATGTAGCAAGGCATTTTCAATTCTATACTTTCAGAGACTTTTTCATTGTTCTAGAAATTTTTTCATCTAAATAAGGCGCAATGCTTCTAACTACTTAAAATTATATAGAATTCTCAGCTGAAAGATACTAAAATTGATGAAAAACCTCTTAAGTTTCATTTTTCACCTAATACTAATTTGTATATACTAATTAGTAACTACATTTTCTCCATAATTTGATTCTCGAAAAAATCCAAAATATACGTTTGACTAATTTTTGATTTTCTATATTTTTTCTACTTTTACATTCATCAAGTCGTCAAATGTATTCACAAAAAAAAGTAACACTTTTGAGATTATTTCTATTTTTAATTCTTTTTCTCAATAAGTTTTTAAAAAATCACCATTTTATGGTTGGTGAAGACTTATTACCTATGAAAAATAATAATGTTACCTTATTCTATTTGTTTATGCTAGAAGTATTTTTTTAATAAATTATCATATTTACTGGTCATTAGATACCTTACTTGAAACATTCTGATATTTAATTTTCTTGCTATACGAAAGTCAATACATTCATATAATTAGAATTTACATAAAATAATGATGAAGATAGTATTTAAGAACAATTTAATTTATCTTCACTTTCTACTTTTTTCCAAGATGTCAATTTTCATGTAAACTAAAAAATCATTTTAGGTATTGAACGGAAAAAAAGAGTATATGCATATAAAAGTAAATTGTTTTTTGTTTATTGATTTCGTTATTCGAATTTGGTCTCCATATCCACCATAAGTTTTCATTGTAGATTCAAATAAAAATAGACACTTGAAATTATTGTCAATTTTTCGAGCTCTTTTTTCCAATATTTCATTTTTACTTATTGTAAAATTCCCTAGCAAAACGATTTTTCTCCATGATCGTTAAAAAGTAAAATTACTTTTCATTTCTCCAAATCCCAATTTTTTTGATTTTGCATCAAATATTTACTTATGTAAACTAACTGAAACTGAAAGCTAATTTTCGTTTCCTTATATTTATAAAAGTCAATACATGATATATAGAAATACTATGCAATTATAGAAAATAAAAAAAATAAGTAAGAAGTTTTTCTACAAAATCTCATGCTCAATTCATTTTATCGCTGCTATTTATTATTAATGTTTGTGCAAACCTACAAAACGAATTTAACATCGGAAGTAAAAACGAAAATGAGTAGTGATATATATTTGAAAATGTCTACGTGTTAATTTTAACAACAAAAAAAAAGATGGAGCTTTCGGCTCTCAATTGCAGTTGTACATAATATTAAATAGCATAGTTTTGAACATAAAATAAAAGTTTGAAAAATATACTTAATTGTTCTTAAATTCTTTTACGGTATTCAAAATATTTAATATTCATTTTCTTACAATCTAAACATAAATTTTATAGATTATTATAAATACGCTTTTCTGGCAAATTTTACGAACACAAATACTCAAAAAGTCAAAGAAATGTGAATACAATAAGCGCGACAAACGATCGAATTAAAGTAATTTCTTCAATAATGCCAGTTAAATATTTACTTACTGATTAGAACTTTTTTATTCTTAATTAGTTGGCACCCGGCGAGTTGCTGCTGCCGAAAAAAAAATAATATTAAGCACAATCAATCAATTATTTTGCAATATTTTATCAAAATAGGATGAAAAGTCAGACAGTATAAAAAATACGAACTTACAAAAATTCATTTTTATATATTAGATTTCCGTAATCTTTTGGGATTGTAAAACTAGATATTCTCTCAGAACGGTAATGAAAGAAACTATTTGTTGTATCTCGTGACTCAATTAATGTTCGTTCAGAATTCTCAAATTTGATTTCCGAGAATGTGATTAAAATATTTTCTTTTTAAAATTGATTCAACATAAAAAATATATTTACACCAGTGATTCTCAACCTGTGGGGCGCGCCCCGCTAGGGGGGTGCGAGCACACTAATGGGGGGGCGTGAGCATATCCAAGAGGAAATGTTATTTTAAAAAATTGATTAAGTGACTGAAAGGAAAGAACACACACACATACAAAACAAAATACATTTCGTCATATTTAATAATTAACTTATTAAATTAAAACAACTTACTTAAGGAAAAACAAATTTAATAATTATTAGTGACTTCCTCTGGCCTGTCTTGCAGAGCAAGGTTTTTCGAAGGAGGGTTTAATATTAGAAATAGACACTCTCAGTTCTTTTTCTATATTTAGCTGATATCTATATTTTGTCTTCAAAGAAGAAATAGCAGAAAATCCAGTTTCACAAAGGTAAGATGTTAAAAATGGTAGTAGAACGCGAAATGCCCTTGTTTTTAGTGCGGAAAATTCATCATCCACTCCTGCCCAAAATTCAAAGAATGATTTATTACTAAATTGTCTTTTGGTTTCGCCGGTTGCCGTGAAGACTATGAAGGTTTCTTCCTCTTCAAATGAAAGTCCTTCGGGAGTAATTTGAAATGGATCCCTCACCCACTTGTAACTTGATATCAAATTGTCATCAGCAAGAAAGTACTTTTTAAAATTCTTTGCTAGCATTGCTAAATGAATTTCAATGTTTACAAAAAAAACTTTTACACGTTGTTCTTCAGTCTTGTAAGTTTTAATACAATCATTCAATTTTGCAAACATTGTTAAGTTTTCTTGTTTTAAATTTCTGCTCCATAATTCCAATTTCCTACAAACAGCATTAACTTTATCACTCGTGTCCAATATATGTGTATTTGCTCCTTGCAGTTGAAGATTCAAGTTATTTAATTCCTCGTATATGTTGACCATGTAGCTCAATTTCATCACAAATAAATTATCGCGAAAATTCTCAGCTTCCGGTCTGTTTTCCTCTTCTAGGAAAACGGCGATTTCTTCTCTTCATTCATAAACACGTTGAAAATTTCTCTCGTGATAACCATCTTGCCTCGCACTAAAATAGTAACGCTGAATGTATTGCACCCATGTCCTTACAAAGTGCGGAAAAGATTCTTGATTTCAGGGGTCTCATTTTTATATAATTTACTACGGTTACAACCGTAGTTAACACAATATTCAAACCAGGACTCATTTCCTTGGAAGCCCAAGCTTCTCTGTGGATCATGCAATGTAACCAGACGCACTTTGGCGATTTTTGTTTCACAAGTGCTTGAATACTTTGGAATCTTCCGGACATAAAACGAGCACCATCGGGGCGTATTCCGATGCAATTTTTCCATTCTATGTTTGCCTCGTTCATAAAATCATTTAAGATAGCAAATAATGCGAGTGCTGTTGCTTTGAGTTCTATTGGTTTGCAGAAAAGTAATTCTTCTACTACTGACAAATCATCACAAAATCTAACATAGGCAATGAAATGAGCATCTTTATTACTATCTGTTGCTTCATCGAGTTGTATTGAAAACAATTTGTCACGTAGCTTCGACAAAAGCTGACACTTGACATCTTCAGCTATATCAGTAATTCGACGGGCAACAGTATCATTTGAAAGAGGTATAGACTGCAATTGTTTTGCAAAATTATCTCCAAACATAATTTCTACAATCTCAATTGCGGCTGGCAAAATAAGCTCCTAACCAATGGTGTGAGGCTTTTTACATCTGGCTATTTTATATGAAACTTTGTAAGAAGCAATTAAAGCTTTTTCATTCCCAGACAAAGTGTTTTTAAACAATGATTTTTGCTTTTCATATGATTTTAATTTTAATTCGAAGAATTCTATGGTTTGTTTACGTAATCACTATGAAGCGTTTCCAAATGTCGTTTAAGTTTATTAGGTTTCATGCTGTCTGCCGCCAACATTTTTGAGCAAATGATACACAGGGGCCTTTCTTCTTCATTTACTTCAGTACTAGTGAACCCAAAATTTAAGTATTCTTGATTTTATTTTCGGAACCACGCTCGTCTGTGTACTTGGTGATGCTTGTCTATCGTCTAATGCTCGCTTACGCCCGCTTAAAAATTCATCCATGATTCTACATAAGTCTGCTGCCGTGAATATTTAATACGGTGAATTGCAATTACACGAAAAAATATATATAATATACACATTCAGAATAGATTCAATAGCGATAGAAGGATCGACTCGAATGAGATTGATTGGAATTGAAATTGGAGTCATAGAACTTTCTCCTTCTCCTTTTGAGAAAACATTTGCTCCCATCTGCACATGCTCCTAACTTAACTTTTAAGCTGACCAAACAAATTCCAGACAAATCGAAACTTCTCGCGAAACTTTGAGAATGCCTGGCATGGCGGAACGCTAGAGCAATAAAAAGGCATAGGACTCTTGTTTTTTCAATGCTGAGGATCGGTGTTGCAAAATGTCAATAAATTTCCGTATTCTTGGTAATTTGTAAAGTTCAAAATTAAGGTTCTAGTGTAGGTTTAGCGCCAAAATACTCAAAATACATTATTATTATATACATTTTATTGTATGCGGTGGGGAGGGGGGGGCGCGATGAAAATTATGATTGAAAATTGGGCCGTGAATACTAAAAGGTTGAGAAACACTGATTTACACCATAAAATTGTTATTATAGTAGAAAAGATAATTTTTGAAAATTAAGATATCCCAAAATTGTTTATACATAATTTTTGTAGTTACTGCGAAAAACTCTAAAATTTAATTAAAATTTAAATCATCCAGGGTTGGTCTCCTCAAGGCTTTCTCGCATAATCTGTAATATAGTTGTTACCTCTGGGAATGACTCATATAGTATTTGCTTCATATACCTACAAAGTATTAACCTTTAACTTGCATTTAGCATTTCTACAGAGTCGGTTGTCCCCTCAGCGAGTTATTTGGAGATTAATCCTTCGTAAATAGATGCAGATAAGATTCGAATTTTTTTTTTTTAATTTTAGATAATTCTTCTACCCTTATAACCCTCCCGTAGATGTAAACAATAAGCTAACCAAATTTCATCGTAATCGGTTGGACGGTTTAAGAAGCCATAAGAAACATACAGACAAACATTTTTTTTTTTTTTTTTATAAAAGATGTGCAAAAACTGCTTTTATATGTTGCAATTATCAAAACTCAGGTTAATTCAGTTTTTTAATTATTAATTCCTTAATTAAATCTAATCATTTTTCAATACTTTAAATTGAGTTTTAGCGGTTTGTAATAAAAACTAAAACCAATAGGAAATAGCTCAATTGGTAAAATGCAAGAATCTCTGTGTTTTTCACTTGAAGCTGAAGAATATGAGTTCATTTCTTGCGGAAATAGATAAATTTTTGATGATTAATAATTTGCTGATAAATATTTAATAAAAAGTAACTAAACTATTTTTTTTCTTTGTTATCTCAGTAAAAATTGAATTTTTTAAAAATTACATTACTTGATTTATATATTAACTACCAACAGATTATTTTGTTGAAATGTTTTCTCATTAATTCAACCTCTGCTCTCTGCTTAGTCATTGACGAGAAAGTAACAAAAAAAGATTCATAAATAACGAGTGCTTGAGTGATAGAAGTATTGACAAAACAATGGAATTGTTAGTCTGGATTATATCATTAGGACAGGATCGGAATGCTGATATTCCAACAAATTCCTGAAACGAATGCTATTGTACATAAACCGTAACCTTTTAAGAAAGAATACCTATATAAACGTGAGGGTCTTGGTTGATCGTTAGGAATAATTAATCTGATTTGTTAGGTGTAATTGAATATATTATGTAAACAGTAAAATAAAAAATAATTTAAGTCAATTCTTACATAAGCCTGCAAAGAAAAAAAATTACTTACTTCTTATTAAATTATTACAATTAATATAAATTTGTATATTCATATGACAGAATCACAATATTAAGTGGTAAAAGAAATGTTTTTCCAGCGATATACACGCTTCGCCTCTGACGGTATTTATTCATAAATTTATATCCTGCTAAATATCATATATAAGAGAAATATTTTTCTCCCATATAAAACTTAAATTAATTAATTCATCATAAAACTATTTGTTTTCGCAAGAAATGAACTCGCATTCTTCACCCCTGAAAACAATTGAAATCCTCTCCTTTTACCGATTGAGCTGTTGCCTGTTGATTTCAATTTTTATTACAAACTGTTAAAACTCTATATAAAGTATTAAAATTAACTAAATAATATTTGAAAAAGCACATTAACAACAAGTGTCATGCATTACAAGTTTTGAAAAATGTATTGTATTTGAACGTGAGTGGAGGAATAAAAAGTATTTTATTAGCGATTGAAAATTTGAACAAAATATGTATATTGAAAATTTGAACAAAATACGTATGAATTAATAGTAGGAAGGACATATAAAAAAATGGACGTTGCTCTTAAGTGATTTCAATTTCTACTATGAGAAAGTTTTTATTTAATGATTCATACAAAATTAGAAAAAGGGTGATTGACATGGGTTGAAAATGTTAATCTAATACTGTAATACGAGGAATGGTTGCCAAGTCGAAAATCGCCCCAGAATTATTAAACTCCGGTAAACTTGGGGGTCTGGGGTTTTTGGCCACGAGGAATCGATTGGCGCTGGTTTTGAAGCGCTACAGTCGAGCCGTTCGGAGTTACAGATAGGATATTTTCAAACTTTATTAGTTCGCCATAATGGCTACTTAAATTTTCAAGTGGTGACGTGCTGCCATCTATAGCCAATATGGCGAACTAATAAAGTTTTATGTTTATGCTGTTATAGGTTTATAATATGTTTCTTATGTATGTATAGATGTTTGGTTTTTCTAAATAAATTTGTCAAAAATATTGAACTTCAACACACTTCAATATTTACCTTTACTTTACCTTTGTATAGAATAGTTCCCTTTCCAAACTGTAACTTTGTTTAGAATAGTTTACAATGGTGCAATTTAACCGGCTATCTTTTCACCAATAGTTTCACAAATTTTCTTATGGCATGTATTGTTTTGATAAATCACAATTGAAAATTTAAATCTTCGAGTTAGCTTCGATACCTGTTTTCTCCGAGCGGAGCTCGGTCACCCGCTGGTGAAATTAAAAAGAAAATATTTGATTCCTTGCTGGAATTGAACTTGAATTGCATATTTTGTTGATACCTAAATAACTTGCCTCGAGGTTTTTACAAACAAATAGAACTCCTATTTGAAATTTATTTTTATTAAATTTCATGCTGGTGTAAAAGGATTATTGTGACCATTATAAGAAAAGTTACCTTATATAAAACTGAATATTTCATGAATAAAAAACTAACTTCAAACTGCAAGTTTTTTTAGATAACTTAAATTTTTTTGAAGAAATGCCAAGAAGAAAATGATTAACAAATTTTTAAATGCACTCTCACATACATATTTGCATGTATGTATTACTTATACTTAAGTTGTGTGTATAAGAATATTATATTAATATGTGTAATAGGAATATTAAGTCAATTAATATCTATATCATTTTAAAATAAATCTTTTGAACATTATTATGAACATTAGTTCTTTTGAATATGTATTGTTCTAAATTTAATTTTGAAGCATGTGGAATAATTTAAATATTTAATGGAGAATTCCAAAATAATTCTGAAATTCTTTGCAAATGCCTTTACGCATTTATTGGAATAAAACTAATATTGCAAAGGTTTCATTTTTCAAAATTTTATAATTTTCAAATTTAATATTCTGCAAAAAAATTTAAAAATACCAAGCAGTAACCTCAATTTTTTTAAAATCAAAATAAAATTAGAGTTTTATGGTGACTATTAATCGCTAAGCAAAAGAAGATTAAATTCTTTAAAATGAATTTAATGGAGTGATACCGTTATTTAAGTAGTGAAGCAAGAAACGAAATAAAAAGTATTCCCAATTGGATAATTAGTAAAATGGCGACAAAAAAAAGGGAAGAAAAACGTTTGAGGGAAAAAAAGCGAAAGGAAAAAACGCAAAGATTTTAATGGGGTTTTTTTCCAACCTCGCTTGAATTAACCGAGATAAAATTACTTTATCATGAATTAAAAGTGTTTTTGGCACAATGCAACAGGAATTGTAACGTTTTAAATAGGCCCTGTAATGAAAAAAACTAATGGTATTCATTTTAATTAATATAATTAAATTTGTATCAAATATTATGTAATACAATTAATGCTCATTAATATTAAATCTAAAAGCTATATAAAAGTTTTAATTTCATACAAAGGCATATATTTTATGAAAACTTTAATATAACGAAGGTTTTAATCATAAAAGAGTTAATATAAGCAAAAGGTTAATATAATATCGGGGATATAGTTTATAAAATAAAGGTCCAAATTTTATTAGCTTCGAAATCATAAAATTAAAATCATAACCGGTAGGCTTGTATAAGAATCAATAAAAAATATTATTAATTTGAGATGTGAACAATGTTATTAGATTATTTTTGTTTTGTTTCATTTCTGCATTCAAACGACGCATGCTATTAAGACCCCCCTGGTGGCCTTGAAAGGAGGATGGGATAGGGATGGATAGGATTCCAATTCTATAGGATTGAAATTTTAATTAAAATTTTAATAAAAAATTATCGTTTTTTGCAGTGTTTTCCGGAAATATTAGAGTACACAAATTTTTGCATCAATTTAATCTTAAAAATTTTTAATTCAACTATAGCAACAAATTTATAGCATCAATATATTTTCTGTGTTTAGTCAATTTTAACAGAAAATATTTAAACATTTTTTTAATATTAAACCTGAGAATCCTGAACGAATACTAAACGAATCATGAGATAAATCACGAGTTTCTTTCATTAACATTATCAAATAACACCAAGCTTTATTATTCTTAAAGAATGCACAAATCTAATACATAAACATGAATAGTTGTTTGTAGAATATCCTAATAAAAATATGGTAAATACTATTTAGCTTCTCCCTTATATATCCTTCAATTTCAAAAATGTATTCATTGCCGACAAGAAAATGAATATCATTCTTCCTATCATTCTTAATTAAACAAGATAACTATTTCAAATTCTAAACGATGTTTCTAAGATTACTTCTTCAGCGGCAGCAACGAGCAGGGTACCAGCCTGTATTTCATATTTTTTAGTTCAAATGTTTCTGCATTTCATATTTTGATAAGAACTCTAGTATGCCTTAACTTCATAAATTAAAGATCAAAATTGTATTATCTTCTGCATCGACTTTTCTATATTTTATTTTAATAATTCTGAATCTTTTGAAAATTCAATCATCGTACTTCACGATCAAAAACCGCTAACAAATGTTTTTCAATACCCAGGTTGCTCATGAAAAAATTATGTTTGAATAAAATAATGATAACTTTAATACATGAAGAAAATTTACTGACATAATTTTTGGCGTGGATTCTAGCTACATGGATTCAAACATAAAGAGAATATTATTTATTTTTTCTGATAATTTAATAAAATTCATTTAAATTTGGAAAGTTAAATTCAACTTACTGTGTATCTTCATCATGTTCCTCGTGATATTCACTTTATACTTTTAATAATTGTTAAGGGACTATGAGCTTGAGAACAACTATAAATCTTTGCAACTACATGCAATGTAATTTTCTTTTTTATGCAGAACTCAATATAAATTGGAGTATAAAAATTGCTAAAGAGATATTTCAATCGTTTTTATTACATGTTAAACGTTTTTTATGGCACTTGTCATTGAACAAAATCCCTGTTTCAAAGACAGCGATTTAAGCCGGTAGGAGGCTTCTCCTGTTTCTTTCATAAGCAACATCTAGGGTCAAGAGTATAAATTTGCTACTTACTAGTCACAACTCTCTTTACGGAGAGAACTTCATTCAAGGAATTTCATTCACTCATCCACAGATCGTAATTTAAACCTGAATAAGGGAATGATCACCTCTGAACCAGTACCCCTAGTGGTATTACTCTCGCCATAGAGGACTATGCGACTCCGAAAGATTTATATGAGCGTCAATCACCACCACACATAGGAAATCTTCGACTAGTGGGTTCGATCTCGCAACCTTACGGACACGAGTCCAACGCTCGACCAACCAGGCTATCCTGGCCTATAGTCACAAAATAAGCATCACCATTTCACGCACAAATGTGATATGACTTATCACTAGTGTTGGAAATATTTACCCTTCAGCAATTTAAACATAAGTGAGAATTTGCTTACTTCACATTTTAAATGAATGTCTCATTTTAATGCCTTCACAATTTGAATGAATGACACTGTATAATTATGAAAGCATCCTACATTTTCTATTTTATGAAGAAAAATGTTACTCATTTAAGAGTTTTGCTATAAATTAAGCGCTTTTAATATTGGATATCCTTCAAAAATATATTTCATTTTTTTTTCAGTTCCTTGAAAAAAAATTCTTTCTTTTGTAGAATCTAATAAAAACTATCCCAAATCCCTTTTTTATATGGTTTTTTTTAAAGATTAAGGGGTAAACCCCGAAATGGGTTGAGTGATTTATTGTAGAAATAAAAAACGAGTGCATTCTGTGACACAAGTGCTGAGGTTTCATTTTCCAAACTACACCCAGAGAGAAAATACACACTCACGGCAAACTTTTTCCATGCAATTTAAAAGCTATATCCGCTTCTTTTACGCTGAGTAGGTTTTGTGAGTTGACACTTATACATGGTATAGGCTTCCGAAATTGCACAGCTTTTGTAAAATGAAAAGAGTTTTAAGGCTTGTTTCGATTTCTCTGATAGAACTTTTTTCATCCTAATTTTGTAACTTTCATAGCCTAGAGTTGTTTAGAGAATCTTTCGTGTTTACTCCTCATTGTATTTTATGTTAGGGAAACATCTCAAGTGTTATTGCGTTCATGAAAATGAAAATTTGTTGTAAATTGCTTGCATAATTTCTGATCCAGATTTTTATTAAAATAAGATCCTTTTTGAAAAAGGAATTTATATTCATTGCGTAAACAGTAAGTTAATGAAGGGAAGAAATTTTTTTAACAATACGTCAGTGTATATCGTATATAATGCAACGTACAACAATTTCAGAATCTAAAAGAACTAACAACACGTTTGAAAAATGTTCTTAGTTTTAGATTCTGCTTAAGGGGACCATGGACTCTAAATTAAGCAGAAATGGACGAAAACGTGCAATTTTTTTGAATTTTTCCTCACCAAAATGTATGCTTATATTTAACTAAAAATAGTGTTATAAAATGCATTGTTCAGTAAAATAAATATTAGAAAGATTAAGACGAAAAACCCTACATCTTAATGACTTTTCTCAAAATGATATCATTATTAGATTTAAATATCTTTGAAATGTTCCAAGTGTCTTAGTTTTTGAAGAAATCAAAGGAAAATGATTATAAAAATTTCAATCAAATAATTTTTAAAAAATGATTGTTTATTTTAAGTTCCGAGTTGTTTTTTTTAGATAGTTAAAAGTCGATTTTATTTCAGAAAAACATAAAATTCCTGTCAGAATTCAATAAATGTGCTTAAAAATTTAGCATTTAATTGGAATTGCAAAATCATACACAGTTTAATTCCAAATAAATTTATATTGGCTAATAAGGAAATAATAATAGAAGAAATTAAACACTGAGTCACCTGTGATATTTTTAAATTAAAAAAAATATATATGTATCTCCTAACGTTTTAAAAATATTATTTCGCTTTAAAAAGTTTTTGAAAAATAAATTTGACGTATTTATATTTTAATACATATGCACAAAATTTTTTATAATTCTAAGTTAATGATTCACAAAAGTATCAGATAAAGTTCATTGTTTTCTTGATGCAAGTATTGGATAATACAAGTTCAGAATATTATTCCTTTCCTAGACTACATTTGTACATTTCTTTTTCCTTTTCTTGATATTTGCTTTGAGTTTATCGATTGAGTGGATATTGTTCACATGAATGCATTCCCTTAGGTTAACTACTGGAAAGGAATTCGGAGGTGGTAAATAGAATGTCATGGAAATGGAATTCTTTCGAAACGAAGGAATCCGTAAAAAAAGTCTGAGGCAAAAAAAAAAATCTCCTAAGTTTATATCCTGCTGCAGCTAAAAATAGACCCTATCTTCTTGAAGTAAAGTAATTAATACTTTGGTGATGGCGAACTTAGTTTCGTCCATTACTTGTTCGTAAAATAACCTGTGCCGGTAATTTCTTAATTTGAAATGCATCAAAACAATTTTTTATGAACGAAGAGGGATTCTTGCGAAACGTGTTGTCTTGCTACTTTCCTTGGCCATGTTTTTCAGCTGGAGCATATTAATTAGATAAAATCAATATTCTTCTATCAGGAATAGAGATATAAGTTTTTATTTATTGTGTGATATTAATCTCTGAAAGGTTAAAGACTTCATAAGACACATTTCATTCTTTAACAATACAGGTGCAATAAATATAAATATGAATGGCTTACATGTACTTCCACGCAGAAAACTATTCATGAGATAAATCACGAGTTTCTTTCATTAACATTATCAACATGTACTTCCACGAAGTGTTAAAAAGAATGTTAAAAAGTTACTAAGTGTTAAAAAATAAAAATTAATGCTTTATAACGCCACTTATGAAAAAGCTATATTGCTTATTAAAACCACTTATTTTTAAATATATATTTCAATTTGTGCAATATAGATTTTTTAAAATAAAAAAATTAACTATTGAGAAAAGTTTCACGATACTTTTTAATATAAAAAAGGAATAAATTTGAAAATGTGATTCAATAATTTCAAAATGATAAATTATATTAAAAAATAACAAAACTAAATGAATTTCAAACAAATGCATTTTTAATATCGCATTTTTATGTAGCGGACGCATTGTTTATCAAACGAAATTTATTATTTTTTATGGATAAGAACAGTTTTGATAAAATTTCTATATCATTTTGGAAGAATGAAATAAATCGATATAAGAACTTCTTCAACCAGCATGTTCCAAATAGCAATTTGAAAATAAACATGTTGGCAATACATCATCAATTATCTTTTCAAGTGTTTCACACATTTTCAAGAAAAACAACGTAATGGAATTTCTTTTTAAAGCAAAAAAATCTTTATTTATCAGAAATATTTATCATATTTCGTAGTTTTCTTTACCACATATAGTTTTGTTCATCACATATAGTTTTGTTCATCACATATAATTTTGTCATCACATATAATTTTGTTCATCACATATAGTTTTGCTCATCACTTATAGTTTTATTTATCACAAAACTGAAGATAAAAAAAACAGGATCATTTTGAAAGTTTATATACTTAATTTGACTATTTAAAAAATGGAATTGAAACTAATAGTCCATCTTTCTTTTGAGAAATATATTAGCTTTATAGCATTTTTTGCAACACATTGAAATATGACGAAACAGAAATTATCGTACAATATGTATCATTTACTTAGGAAATGATGTAAATTCGTAAGTCAAGGGAAGAAAGAGGTATTCTTTTCCGAACATTTAACACGGCGTGATGAATGAATAACTTCTACATTCATTAAAGTCATATCGAAAATTGAAACTTGAGAAAATGGGAGGGAAGAGTACACTTGATAACATTACTTGCAAATTACTCTTGACTCGTATGTAATCTATGTAAATAAAAATGATTGTTTGTCTGTATGTTTCTTATGCCTTCCTAAAGCGTTCATCTGATTGGGATCAAACTTGGTCAGTGCATTGTTTAGACTAGCGGGATGGTTATAGGGATGGCACAATTATCTAACATTCAAAAATAAAAATTCGAATCTAAACCGCATTTATTAACAAAATATTATTCTCCAGATAAAACGCTTAGGAGAAAATGGATTTTGTTGGAATGCTAAATCCAAATTAAAGGTTAATATTTTGCTGCTTTAGTACACAAATATCATGCAAGCCATTCTCAGAAGTAACAATTTCATTACAGATTATACGAGAAAGTTTTGGCGAGACCAACCCTGGGATTTTTAAGTTTTAATTAAATTTTAGCATTTTTGCAGTATCTACCAAAAATATTGTACTTCAAATAATGTTGCTCCATCTTAATTTTCAAAAACTATCTTTTCAACTACATTAACGATTTTATATTTTTACGGAAAATATACTCATAACTATATGTGGGTATACGACTCAACTATATACGGATTTCAGAAAATATCACGATTAGAAAAAAATGAATGAATAAGAAATACTATGTAAAAAAAGCAATTACCCTTAAAGATTCTGAATATATATTATTAATTGTTGACAGAAAAAATCGAGAAATACCTATGTGGTAATGAATTGAACTTCTGGATTAGATATGCCATTCGAAACGCAACAAAATGTTTAATTGCAAACAGTAAATGAGTGATGGTCTTTTAGCGATGAATTTAGGTAAATATTTTTACAGAGTTTCTTTTCAGCTTAATTGAATTTTGGACAAGATCTCTTGTTTGTAACTTTGACACGTTCATCCCTGTTTCTTATTACTTATTTTTATGTCCCTCCTACAGAAAAACAGCTTATTACAAGCCTTTGTATCTAGCAAAGCAATATGTTATTACCACAAGCTGCAATCCATCACCTAAGCCTGATACTTTTATGAATTATTTATGATCTGGTTTCTAAAAAAATGAAAATCGCAATTTCTTTTTTTATCTCTTTTCCTCAATACATCATTTAAAATTGTAAGAATGATTTAGAGTCTAAAATAATGAAATTTGCTAAAAGAATGTTTGAAAAATGATGTTGAAGAAACTTGGCAATAGTGTTTTTGCGCTTATATAAGCTGTACATCTAATTTAATTTTTTTTAAAAATTCTTAACGTTTATCCTGGAAAGCAATATAAATTTATTTTAACTTGAAAACTCGGTAAATTGCGTTTACTACTTTGTTGAAATATATTTAAATTAAAAAAAACTTCAAAATTTAATTCTCAATCTTATTATTTTTACCATCAATGAATTTTGACAGAAAAATAAACTTAAGCTTTATTGAATTCATTTTATTTAAAATAACTATACTTAGTAATCAGTTCAATAAAAGTTTTTTTTTTTTAAAAACTCTTAATATGATAAATTTTTGGAAAGATTTTGGCCAGAAAACATGTCTTCC
>JAPMOQ010008724.1:0-27973 GCA_026543055.1 Argiope trifasciata | reverse complement strand
AAAATATAGATAACACAGCTGGTATACAGGTTTGATAAATTAGAAACTATTGACAAAGAAATTACAACACAGAACAATTTATCGTAATATGATATACTATAATATATCATGACTTACTCTTTTTTTCCTCCACTGATTAGTCACAGTGGTCTCTATCGGTGTTTATTTTCATGGAATTATTTCTTGTTTATATGATCACAGATTTAAAAAAAAAAAACATGTTCCTACTGAGGGAAACTATTTCTGACCATCTGGTACCCGGCGCTTTTCTGCCTCCAAAAAAAATATTAAATGCAATCAATCAATAATTTGACAATGTTTTATCGAAATAGGACAAATGGTGCGGCAGTACATAAAATAAGAACAGACAAATATTCATTTTTATATATTAGATTTGTGTTCTAAAGCTATAATGATTAAACTTGATATTCTTTCAGAAGGGTAATGAAAGAAACTATTTATTGTATCTCGTGATTCGTTTAATATTCACTCAGAATTCTCAAATTTAATTTTGGAAAATGTGTTTAAAATATTTTCCTTTAATATTGATTAAACATGGGAAATATATTTATACCATTAAATAGTTAATGTAGTTGAAAAGTTAATTTTTCAACATTAAGATGGTGAAAAAATATTTATGCTGCAGTATTTTTGGTAGATACTGTGAAAAACACTAAAATTTATTTAAAATTTAAAAAAACCCCAGGGTTGGTCTCCCCAAAACTTGTTCGCATAATATGTAATAAAGTTGTTACCTCTGAGAATGACTTGCATGACATTTGTGTACTTGAGCTACAAAATATTAACCATTAACTTGTATTTAGCATTCCTACAGAGTCTATTGTCTCCTCGGAGGTTATTTGAACATTAACCTTTAGCAAATAGATGTGATTGAGACTCGGAATTTTTTATTCAATTTTAGATAATTGTGTTATCACTATAACTACGCTGTAAGTATAAACAAAAAGCTGCCCAAGTTTCATCGCAGTCGAAAAAATGGCTTAGGATGACATAACAGACATACAGACAAACATTCATTTTATTTATATAGATTATAAGTGTGACTTTTCTTGAAATTAGTGATAAGTGTTTCTATCCCATTATGCCAGGGTCATCTCAAATATGAGGACATAAATTAGCATGTAAACCTATAGCTTAGTTGGAAAAAAAGTGCGACACGTACTGTAATTTACCAAAGAAGGAATTAAGAAAGTATAAACTAAAATAATGGTGAGCTGGCTATCTTGACACTCCCCGGGTGATAAGATAACCTAACACTCAAGCGTAGTTATTATTTTGCGATAGAGCATTATACCTGGTAGCTGATTTCATCCAAATTAAAGCAGAATGGAGGCTAGGCTTTTATGACATATTTTAATAGCAATATTACCTTTTTACAGTTTTACTAATGTCACCATTTTTACCTTCATTTCCAGTTTAATAAAATTTTCAACTTAAAGTGAATGATTTTTACAGAATTACTTCTGGAATTCTGAAACTTTTAGATTATCTCATTCTACTTTAATATATTTCACCGTTTCCTATACATAATTTTAACTCTATATGTTATTAAATTTTAGAAATTGTTTGTTTAAGATGATAAATGAAGTTAACTATTTGATTTCAGATGGAAGCTATTGTGGAAAGCATGCAAGATGAAAATCATGGTGTTCCAGTAAGGACCGTTAAAAGTTTTATGTCCAAAATACCTAGTGTGTTTACAGGTAAGATATATTTTTTAGCAATGTAAAAGAATTCAATGAAACAGAGAAAAATCAGTAACTTTGTTTGTCATTGATTATATTTAAGAAAAGTATACGTATAATGCGAAAATTATACCCTCTATTTGATTTGGAGTCATTTTTATTAATATGAATATGACATATTATTGGTAATGAAGTAGCTCTACATTTGCATGACAGACAGTTAAAATATCGATGTTTGATTCCATAAGAATTTTTTTCTATTAAGAATTAGATTTTCTTTTACTATTTGACTTATTTAGGTTTTCAGAGAAACATTTTGTACTTGTGACTTCCGTGTAAAATTTATTAAATCTAAGAATTATGAAATTAATCTCGTCTATATGTTTTATAAATGTACATGAAATAGACTTTAAAAAAGATAAAATAAACATAAAATGTTTCTGAAAAATTTCATTCAATTTTTCATTTCAGTTCAGTGAGGGCTTAATACATAATATAAAATGAAGTCTGAAAACGTTTTTATGTTTGACTTGAAAAACTCTAGAAATACTTAACTGATATTGAAGATATTTGTACCAATTTCTATGGCATTTATTGTAAAAGATTTTCGTTTATTGAAGTTATGTCAAAATAAAAAAGGAGATTTATAATTGCGATTTTATTTACTTTCCTACTTCAATTGGCGCATGCGTTAAAACAGCACAATATGTTCATTGCACTTATCTGCACATGCCCAGATAGAAAGAGCTGTAGTATACATATAAGGAACATGTATCTGTTTACATTTGGTTTTAAACAGCAATTCAAAACTGTGCCCCCCTAAATTAATTGATAATTCAGATATTTGTACTATTTTGTAGAGTTTATACAAAGGTAAAGATTTAATATATTCTATAAGTCGATGAACAATTTTTGTGTCACTTTCCTAGAATTACATTCACTCAAACATTTCTTTCTTGGCACCGGGAGAAAAAAACATGCAATATGGTTTACATAGAAATATTGCGAAGCAAGCTGAATTTTATTTCCATATCAGATTATACAGAGTTGATAAATAAGTGAGGTATAGTGGGTAGAATGAATGATTCATATATTTTTTAAATCATATTTTCTCTTTATATTTTTAGTGAATCTGGAGCATCTCTGATATAGAGTCATTTTCGCTAAAAAAATTGTTTATTGCCCAGTTTTAGTAAAATTGCCAAATGTGGAGCGAACGGCAACTACAGCGTAACTGTAGCAAAAGCCTCCAAAAAACTGCAAGCCTAGCAAGGCGCCAAATGACTATATATTAAAGTTTAGCTAAAAAATTGCAGTTATTTTATTGATTTCTATATATATTTTTATGTTTGTTTGGCGTCACATTATATGTCCATGTCATATCGGATAGAGACTAGATTTAAGTTTAAAGCTAATATTTTATCTTTGATGCTAGGCTACGGGCAATGTTGTACCTGTATTGCCAGTTTATGATATATTAAGAAGATTTTGTGGTAATATATTTATCAGTTTTTATTGTTAATATAGTTTATTGACATAATTATAATTTATGAGAAATTTGAGAGACAATTATGATATTTTTCTTCTTATTCAGAGAACCATTCACCGCATTTTTTTTTCTTTATTTACCAGAAAGTGATTAAAAAAATATGGAATCTCTACCAAACTGCTATTTTTCAAAAGTGTATTATTTCAGACAAATAAAGAGAAATTAAACATTTGAGATGCTAAAACTAAAATAATTCCTGACAATGGGATAGATAAGAAGCAATAATCATAATTAAATATACATAAAAATGTAGGTGACGAACTATGTAGAGAGTAAAGCTTCAATAAAATATACTACTAGAATTAGATTTAAAAAAAAGAACGAAAGTCTCGTAATTCAAGTGTTAAAAATTATGTAATATTATGTTATTGTTGTCATTATATTGAACACAGCTTGCCATTCTCTTTAAAGAAAGTATTTTATATAAAGTGTATTTGATTTTGCAGGGATAAAAAATATGTTTCAGATGCATCTAAAAAAGTCACAATTGTAATATCAAATGGTGATACAGAAAAAACGTTCTGCTACATGCAAAAGTAGATGCATATGTCACGCAATAGAAATATATATTATCATAAGGAAATAACGAAATAACCAGCATCACGATTTCATGCATTCATCAATTTTTGCGTTCTGAATATCAGATTTGTCATCAATGAGAATGATTTTGATTAACATGCATTGAATAGGATGGTTAAAAAGAACAAGTATCATGTATTTCAATGAATGCAACATCTCTTTTCATTCAATAAATATATTCAAATAAAAAATCATTAGAAGATTGTTTGCGTGAATGAGCGGAATCATTTTTTATTTAAGCATTTATTTATTTATTATTTATTTTCCTTGATATGATCCTTGTATAATATTAATCTTCTTTCATTTTGATTATTTTTTTAATTTAAATGATTAGTAAAATTAAGAGTCATCCATCTGTACCTTGATATAAAAGTATATTGTAATTATATATATTTTTAAACATAAAAACATTTCGATTTTCAAATGCATTGCATTCATATGCGAAAATAAGCAAGAAATCATATTTTGTACAATGTACTTAACTTTTTATTTTATTAATTAGAACTTTATACAACGAACAGAATTTTATAACTAATAAAAGTTTATTGACTTTTGGAAGCATGGTTTTTTTTGTGGTTTGTGGATAGTTTATTTGATTATTTATAAAAATCTTTTTCTCATATCTTTATAAATTAATGATTGAAAAAATTATAAAATTTAGAAAATTCACGAAAAAATTCTTAACAAACTAATGTGCTATCTAGGTTGTTCTTTGAGCACTGAATTTCTATAAAACAATAGGTTTTGTAAAAGCATATGTTCATAATTTGCGATATGGTACTTTTTTCATATATTCTGTACAACTACAACTGTGCATTTACTCATTGCCTGAGAAATAAAAGTCAAGTATGCTTGTGCTTCCTTTTGATTAAAACTGAAAATGCTTGGTCTGAAGTCAGTTCAAATTTTCGAATAGCCACTCACATAGGTAAATAAACATAAATACCTAGGGTTAACTATCCTTTAATAGTCATATTAAAGCCACTCTCACCAAAATTAGAATGATAATTATTAAATTGAACAGCTTAATTGCTCCATGGAGTAAGCTATCAATCACATTGAAGTTTTTCCCTAGAAAAGAATTTTAAAAGTAGTATTAATGTATAGTTAGTATTATATACAAATTTGGGGAGCTGCTTCTGCCAAAACTTTAAGAAGCTGCAAGTTTTCAAAAGTAAACATCTGATGCAGGTACACCCTATTACATTAGAAGGAGAATACATTTCATAATGACCTTCAAATTGAACTGGTTGTGGATTTTATTACAATAGCATCAAATGTATTTTTTGAACAATTACCTCCTATTCGCAAAGAGTTACTGCCAGCCTATAATCCTGATGTGCCTAGTTCTAGGTCAAGACTTATTACAGCAATCCACAACATCTACATAAACTTTCCACCCGAAAACAGAATTAGAATTTCTAATTTCGCTGCCTATCAGGAGGATTAAATTTTTCAAAATTATTACTATTTCTCTCTTAGATAGCTCCAATGAGTGAAATTTTCCTGGATTTTTCAGAAAAGAACTAATGCAAATAATTAAATAAATAAGTCCTCACAGGAAAGCACATGCAATGTAAATTCATTAAAAAGCTATAATCATCCATAAATGATCAAAATAGTATTTCTGTATTGATAATTTGGTCATGTCAATTAAGTAAATAATTATAACAAGTTTCATGTCTGTAGAGCGTTATTCGATTATCTCAACAAGTTGAATCAATTGATTTTAATCTTTCACTTAAACTTATAAATTATAATTGCTATTCCAAGTTATGATGAGTAGGTACTCATGATTACTTTGTCTCCCCATGGAATTTCAAAAATTCATGGCCTGGCCGTTGCCATAAATTTGTTGTTGAAATCATTTTCTTAGAAAAAAAAAGCGATGTTCCTTTTCCATTGAATTATAAGTATTTCTGCTATTGATTAAAATTCCTATTGATATGATTAAAACTGAATGTATATTTAAAAAATACCAGACATTTACATTTTATTTCTTGATTTTTAATTGATTCCTTTTTCCCATTTTTCAAGATTTGTGAGTAAGAAATTCCGATGTTTCTTAAACACAATTAGCTTTTTCGAAAACAATAACAAAAAATATAATATTTTTGGGAACTTTCATTTCACAACATTTTTATTAGAAACACATTGTGGTTTAAATTATGCGTGTGGGATTTTTAAAAACAAAAACATTATATTTTTGTATTTTTAAGATAAAAAAGTGTTACTTATGAGCGTATTATCTTAAAGTGCCATTATTCATCTATTTAAATTCTAATCATACTATACCACAAAAGTATAGCTTAATATAATTAAGTTAGTATAGCGTTGTAGTAGAAGTGGGTACATACATCAGTACTCTATCCAACCCAGAATGTATTACAAACGTAATTTGCGTCAGTGTTAAATGCAGAAGAACTGCTATCTTGGACAAATTCTAAACAATCAATCAATGCAGAAGCTATAAAGATTGCATTTTAAATGATTTGATAAAATTTTTGATTATGGCATTTGGATAATTTGATTAAAATATATTGTTTTAAATGATAATAATAAAAAACATTTATGCATCAATAAACTGATAGAATATATAAATCAACTCAGATACATTTCAATTGTAACATGTCCTGTTAATAGCAACGCATGCAAATTATTTAAAGAATATCTTTCCTCTTCCTTCGGAATATTAAAAAAAATGTTCGAAATTATTTTTTTCAGAATAATATTCTAACTACATTTCATAAACAAAGTGCGTTTATTAAGAAAAATAAAATGGATTTTTTTTGTACTCCCAAAGAAATGTATATATTTTGTTATTTCTTTCTGAAATATATTTTTATTCAGATAAAATTTTATCTTTTGAAATGAAAATCATTTCAGAACTAAGACTTTTTCTTTAATACATCACTTTCATTTATAAGCTTCACTTTTTCGCTTTGCACAGTTTTTCTAAAAGTCAATCTGTCTTCATTTCTTAAAATAAATCAAGACATTTAAAAGCAAAGCATGGATATCAAATTCTTGAATTTATTTTATAGAAAACATATTTCTATATCTGAATCCCTTCGAATATTTTATTGAATATAATAGATCCTATTGGCACGATAAAACTAGATACAAAACTCAAATCAAATTTTTTAAGGTAATTTTGTTTGGAAACATATAAATGAATGAAATAAAATCCTACATATTTACTAAATATAAACTAATGTATAAAGTCTATATAATAGGGAATTCCATTTAAATTACATTCAATTGAAGTTCGATTTAAAATATCAGAGCATATAACATAAAACATCTATTATTGCAAAGCTCTGTAATCCATTTTTTTTTACTTTTTCAAGTATAATGCTTTGAAAGTTTTCTTTAAACTAAATGTCATTAAAGCAGCTACAATCAACATAATTTTTTTCATGAAGCAACATATTATGATTTTTTTTCATATGTAAAATTTAATGTCGATTTATTCATTTCTATATGAATTTGAAATTTTTTTCAAAAATAAAAACATTTGTTAGAAGAAATTTAAGAAAAATTACGAAGTGCATTATATAAAATTGTTTAGTGAAAATACCCCAGGAAAAATAAAAATGTTCCAAATTTTTTTAAAAAAATTACTATTATTAAATTTTTATTAAAATGTTCTCGAATCATATTAAAAACCATGTTAGACTCTTTCTTCTGTATGTTTTAGCATGACTTATCTTTCATCATATTCATCAGAAACATCATTCCCTTGTTTTAAAAGTGTTTCCATACTTCCGTATTTAACCCTCCAAGCGGCGGAGACGTCTTTTTCTGGAAGGCACATCCCCTCCGAAACGGGCGTAACCGTGTTTTTTCGCTCTGGTCAGTTGTTTCCGAGACGGGCGCAAACGGTTTTTTCCTACTTTCAGTTGAAGCGTCGAAAAGGGCGAAGACGTGTTTTTTCTACTGTGCCGTCCCCCTCCGTTAATGACCTTCTTGTCAGTGATAGATTACTTTACGATAACCCCCTAAAGAGAGCCGCCTAGAAGCACTTAGCGGTCATAAAAGAATTCCTTATCGTTAAATGATTTAAGTAGGAAGTATTTCATGTGGTTTTCGGAAACTTATGAAAAAAAAATTCTTCTCACTAAATTTTACTTACCAAAATAATAACTTAAGAACTCCTTCCTTACTAAAGAAAAATATTTCTAAATATATTTTCCAGTAAAATGTTGCTATTAAACAATTTTAAAATACGTCTAACGCCTTCAAAAAATAACAAAAATAGAGGAATTTATTTTATATAGTTATTTAACTATTTTGCCTCAAAATTCATGACATGAATACGTTGACAGATTTTCAGTTAAGAAATCAAGACTGTTTGTTAAAATTTAATTTTTGACCTAAAAATGTTTCAATTTTCTTTTTCATTTTTTTAAAAAAATACGGCATAAAGACTTGCAAGAAATTTTATGTTTTAATTTAATTACTTGTGTTTAAATTAATTTTTTTGTGTTTTATTTAATTTAATTCTCAGTAATGTAAATTTATATTATAGCTTCCGAATCAAAATTTGTAGTATATTTATAATAGGCATATTGTTAAATTCGTTTTTTGTAAATCGTGAGAAGCGAAAATCACCAAAAAATTAGAAAACAGCTAGAAAACAAAATAAACAAAAAATTAACATAAACAGCTGGTCCTGGATTTATAAAATTTGGTACATAATTACTTCCTGACCAATAAATAATCAATAATAAGAATCTTTTTTAAAATTTCTAATTTCTTATTTATTAAATCTTAATTTAAATTTAATCAAGCAGAAAAGCTTATTGGCAATTGTTGTGTCACATTAAAATTCAAAAGATTAACTTTCCGAAGACAAAATTTTAGTTTTCGGGACGATTTTTATTCCAGTTTTATAAACAATTCAGAATTTTAGAAATAATTTGTAACATTTCTTTTTTATAAAAATGAAGTTGAAATCAATTTTGTTATTTTACCGTAACGTTCCGTCGTTACTTTCTTAACGTTGAAAAACAATATCTGCTTTTTTTAAACAGTAACTTCAGTTAAAATTTTTAAGAACTTTTTAATAGCTTATTTAAACAACTCGATGTATGAATCTTTCGCATGATATGCCATTATTGATGAAATCAAGATTAACGGCATCATAAAGACTTTAATGATGAATGAATGAATGTTTTAATGAGCACTTTAAAATATTTAAGTTATAATAATTATAAACGATTTTTTAAATGTGACATATGAGATACTTTATATTCATTGCAACTAATCCCAATTCGGAATAATAGTTCTCTAAAACTATTTAAAAAAATGTCTATAATTTCAAATGATATCATACTAATAGTTTCAAAATATTTGCAAAGATTAAATTTTGAAAAGAAAAAAAAATCTTACGTTTTAGTGATTCTTCCTGGAGTATCATGAAGAAATAGGAATCGTCAGCGCAATGATTATAATCAAATGAACATTAGCTTGAAAATAGAAATAAAATGCTCAATGAAAATTAAATTTTCACTACTTTATTAAATTTAATTTCGGATTTATACCTGATTCTGTTAGTGATTAATGTACCGTATTCTATACATTAATCACTGTATTATTTCTGCATTCAGTACGTTATTAATAAATCACTCAAATAAGCTGTAGATTTTTGAACAATATATAAATTAAACAAATAGAAATTAAATATGAAGAACTTATTCTCAAAAATACTTCAGTTTTTTTCAAGATCAGATTCTTTGAATAAGAAAAACATTATAAAATTTGTTTGAAGAATCAACCCAAAAATTTTATTTGAATATTAGTAAAATTATTTTGAAACTTGTTTAGTTGCTACAAACATGCTCTTGTTATCATCCCCAATAGCCTTCATTTCGGTTTATATTCGGTTTTGCCTTGATATCACTTAGGAATATGACAAGTACGAAATTATTTAATTTGGAACATTCGATTCATACACTTGCACATTCTGTCATTCAGAACTTTTAAAAAAATGTGCCTATCTGTTAACTCTGATATTTTCAAAGACAGATTCTAAGACAGATGACACTGAAAAGTGTTTTCTTGCCAAAAGCGATATTTGATTTAAAAACAAAACTGTATTTAAACTGACAAACTTTTTATTCAAAACAAGTAGAAATATATTAAGTAATTTTTTTAATTACATTTTTAAAAAATCACAATTTATTATTTTTACAAAGAAATTTTGATTTCATACAAATATTTAGATAACTAAGGCTATAAGACCTTTACATATAAAATAAATCTCGAATACGACTGTGAGAGAATTGCAATTAATATCGCTTCATATCTCACTAAAAACTGATTTCATCAGTTGGAAATTAAAAAAAAATTAGTGAAAAATCTCTTTTCAAATTCTTTTGAAAATTGTCTTACAATTTTGAGTTAGAAACAAAAATATCCTATTAATATTAAATGCAAGAACACCTTGAGTGATATTTTCCAACATTTATATAAATACCAAAAGCTTTAAAATGCAGCTTTGAAAAGTCTGTCAAAAAATTATCGAAGCATATGCTTCTCTATGAAAGAGCAACGACACTAATTGGTGTGATGTTATAACTAAGATGTAAATTTTTCACCTCTCAGTGAAAAAGATATCTTAAATAACGTCTCTAAAAATAAATTATAGGAAACATAAATTTTTAAAATTATATGCGCTCTGAAAAAAGAATATTTATTTACATTAAATATTACTTATATAATATGCAGAAAAAGTGTAAATGTGTAGCATGACTTTAGCACATTTATGTTTCTAAATGTTTTTCTTCTTTTATATGTATATATTTTTAAGAAAAAGACAATTAATAGCATAGTGCCATTTGTAAAAATATTGGAATAAATACAGATTTGAGATAGTCAATCTAATGATATAAAAAATTTAGTTTACAAATTTAAGACCTCTGTGCAAAATATTTTTTCCCTTTCAAAGATATGAATTCATATCCCCGTTTAGTTCGAAATTACATATTGCTAATATGAAAAAAAAGTTGGTGAGTGAAGAAGGGAGAGGAGGAATGTGGTCATTAGTAAGATAAGATAACCAGACAGATTGCAAACCAGTCTCCCCACTGGGTTAATGGGAACCCCGCAGCTGAGAAAGAGGGGAAGTGAAAAATGCTCGTTTATTTTTCGGACACTGTCTCGTGTGAAACTGATATTTTTTTCAAGCAACCTATTGACGGATGGAGGGAAATTTTTGACAAGCCAACTCAGAATAACTGGGCGCCCGGAGGGTTAATCTTTATCAATAAGATCTGATAAATTTCTACTAGTTGCATTTTCTGACGAGAAGGGTGGTGAATATATATATATATATATATATATATATATATATATATATAAGTGTGTGTGTACAAAGAGACGACAATAACAAATGGTTAAATTAGTGATATTGCATGTTAGAGAACTATAGACTAAATCCAGCAAAATAGTTTAGTTTAAATAAATTGGAAAGTAACTGGAAAAAAGAAATAAATCTCCAATTTGTAGCCTACACATTTTGAGGCTTCAACAATGCTACCTTAAAATCTCTTAAGAAAATTCAAGCTAAAACAATATCATGTTCTCACATGATGATAGTCAATTCATTGCCTATGCATATTGAGACTTCAACAATTTATTTCCATTACATTTTGAGACTTCAGGACTCTGTTACCTTCACATTTCGTGGCTTCAAGAGTTTGTTGGTTTCACATTTTGAAGCTCCGAAAACCTCAATCGAAGACAATAACAATTGAACAAAAATTTATCGGGTTCTATTTGATTTAGGATTTATTGAAGAAATTATTGTGAATTGAGTTTTTGAACAGTTGCCATGCTTTTTGAAAATACCATTTTCTATTCTGAGTTTTTAAATGAGGATATGTTTTACTAATCAAGATTGTATATTAAACTGCACCCATCTTTTTTTTGTTGTTGTTGATACGACTTTTAATGTTTATATTTTAAATTGGATGAAAGAAGCAGATGCTATATATTAATTTTGTACTTTTGTTTTCATGAATCCCAGAGGAAAAAAATACTTGTAATGCTTTTCGTCCAAAGCAAATTTTTCAGTTCGGTTTTTGAGAAAAGCATCCTGCTGTTTATTCTTTACTCTAGATTACTCCTTCAAGTTTTTCCCATGCTGCACGAATTCTCGCCAAATGCTCCGTTGCAAATTAATTATAAAATCTATGGTGCTTCTTATGAATAAAAAATAAAGCACCAAGCCGTAACAAATTATAGCATAGTAGAATTTTTTAAAAGCCCCTATGGACTTATGATTATCATGGCTTCACTTGGATTTTAATTTTGAATGGAAATCACTTTAAAGATTCTCATACATCATGATAAAAAAAATCCTAACATATTATTAGTCTTATTTACAATACAATCATTTCCATATGATATTTCGAAAATGATTATATTTTATCGCTTTAGTCAATAAATATTTTTAAAGGTATATGAAGTATGTTTTTTGTTGAGAAAAAACGTGACATCGCAGAAAAACTTAATATATTAAATATTTGATGATACTTAGCTTTTAAGTCATGCTTTATCCATTAATTATATTTTATCTTAAAATGTATTCTAGATTTTTCTTACAGGAAACGTAAGGGTTTTTAACAAAAAATAATTCAGTTTTATTATGCATTCAAAATTCAAATTATTATAATTTTTATAATAAATTCAATATGTAGATGATCTGCAAAAACTTTTTCAACACTTTTAATTCAAAGCAGTGTGTCAAATAGCCTGAGAATTTAAGAAAGCATGATTTCTTAACTTGAACCAAAAGTAAAGAAATCATTTTGAATTTATTGAGATAAGTTTTAACATCCTTTGCTGTAAAATAAGGAAGTTAAATAAATAAAAAAAAATTAAAATCGGTCGTCTCAAAAGCCCAATTAGAAAAATGGTTACTATATTATAAAAAAAACCAGGGAAAGTTTCATGGAATTATGAGAGAAATTGGGGGAAATTTCTGAGATTAAAATTTAAAACTTTCCTTGATGAGAAAAAAAATTATCCTAAATTGTGATCGAATGATCTTCTAAGCTTCTTTTTAATGTTTTTACCACTATAATCTTCTCCAATGTGCAAATGAATTTTACCTGAAAATTAATCATTTATAGCCACATCACTTAGTAGAATAATTTTCTTTAATGGATTGAAACGTTGAGTATTATATCTGTTAGGAAGGAAATTTAAAAAAAAAATCTTTTGTCTATAATTTCTAATTTACAGCTATGTCTTTTATCTACATTCGATAAAATTTCAAAGCAGTACCTTAATGATTTTGGATATGTTAGATTCTACTAACTTTCTAGCTATTCTGATTCTTCTAGCTATGAACTTTAGAATTCTTCTCCCGTTACTCTTCAACCTCCTCTTTAGCGTTATACTGTTATTATAAGATTAATGGCTAATCATGCCTGTAATCAATTAATGTAGCAATCTAATAATATTTTTATTTAGCAACAAATTATTTTTATAATAAAAAATTATATACCAAATGTATTTAAAATATTAATATTCAAATGTATAGTGTTTTCAATGATTCGGTATATATTCTGGCTCTTATCAAAATACTTATTTTCTTTATTACACTTAATGTCGAAAGTCATTTTCTTACAATTATTATTTTTGGCGAGTATATCCTGTAAGTTGTTTATTACAGGTTGTGCTCGTCAAAAAACGAAAATTTTTCTCGTAAGTGCTATTAATGGTCAAAAGCGATGCCTTGCCCTAAAACAAACTTCTAAAGTGAAATCAATAATTTATACTTAACTAACTTGCAATTAGATTTTAAATTAATTTTTGAACAGATTTATTCTCATTTCTTTTGACACTATGACATCTTAAATTACTAACATTTTGTGACTTGAAAAATTTGTTTTCCTCTTGTACAAACTATAACTGTATACTTCCTTTCAGAATTAACTGCCTGTTCAGAAAATCCATTAAATCACAGAATGAACAGTTGAATTAATTTGTTTTATTAATTTCAATCAAATGCCAAAATCACTTGTTAGGGCTTTCAAAATCATGTTCGATAATAAAGCACTCAAAATGTTTTACTTAATTCATCACGACTCTAACCTTTTAAAATTATTTATATTTCAAAAAGGATGCCAAAATGATTTACATTACGATATTACCTAAATAATAAAATTTCTAATAGCTAACATATGTGGGTGTTTATCAAAATTTAAATTCCAACTGAATTTCTGCTCTAATAACATAAAATTTTTATCATAGCTTCCTTCTAAAACAGAACGTTACCTTTAGGTAGTGTTTCGGATAACAAGGCTTTTAGTTAATTAAATTCACCAATTTCATCTAATAATACATTTTTATTGATGTTTTGTCTAGCCCTAGGATATTACCCATTCTCTTATAATTCCTGAAGATTAAGAATTATAATATTATGTTTAATTTAGTTATATTGTTGCGTTGATGTATTATTCTGATAGAATTGAAGATGCTCCCTAACTTTATAAAGGGAGTTATTAAAACTATTACCCTTACACATCTGGATAATTTAACTAGAATGATTATATATTACTATTATAATTAATATGAATTTAATATAATCCCTGTTTTCAACATATTATAGACGAATCATGATATAAGGGATATTTATTTCATATATTGGTATCTCTCAGTGCATATTAATTAATATATAATCTCAAAAAACATTTCGATGATTCAGCATATCAGAGGAGTGACGCAGGCGTATTTCATTATTTTTTTTTACAGAAACATGAAGAAAACACAAAGGATCTATTAAAATGAACCTGGTGATACAACTGATCTTTTTTCAAACCGGATAAATATAAATATTATATTTAAATTAAATAGTAGATGAAATATTATCAGCTAAATATTATTTACTCTTTTGTTACTTTTAACTAAATAATAGTAAATGAAGCTGAAATTTAGGAATACTACTTCTTTTCTGGAACTAATTCAATAAAACAATATTTTTCAGATCTTAACAAAAAATATGAAATATATTAAATTTTATTATTGCATACATTTATTCGGTCTTTTTTTAAAATATTTAATAAACTATTATTTGTGCTTAAAACTTTATTGTGTACAGATGCATATTTATTCACTCAGATTTTCATTAAAAATATGAATAAAACACGGATCTTTTTGGTTTTGCCTTTTTAAGTTAGAAAGTTACAGTTTTAAAATGGATAACAAACAGGAAATAAATTTAATCTGATTAAATTTCATGAAAATATTAATAACTTCAATTGTATTTCCATACATTAACAAGCTCAAATATTAAATTCTTAAATTCAATAAAATTATATGTTTTCGGTCACATGGTTATTAAAAATTCGAAATCAACGAGGACATACTCAGTTAAACACTGGAAATGGATTTTTGTCTAAATGATGAGAATCCCGATCCTTCACAATTAATTAATATCGAATTAATAATGATTTTTATTGAAATGTAATTGCTCAAAAATATCTTAATTGTAAAAGTGTTCCAAGAAATAAATATTAATAATTAATTAACCACAGAAAAAATTGAGAATATAACCTAAAATGAATTTTAGTTCTAAATATTAATAATATAATATAACTTATCATTTTCTATTTTACATTAAAAAATGACGTGCACTGTGATCTGTACCAAATTCTTTTACTTTTTATATTCCCATACAAGAAATGCAAAAGTATTAAGTATTGCAATAACTAAGATCTTAGATTTTAAAGTTTGGTGATTCGGAGGTTTTCTTCAAACCACAACAATTAGAAAAGACCATTTTGCAACTATGTATGTCTTCTTGTGCACATAATATAAAAGCAAACTCTTGATGTGGCCTAACTCCAAAACTGTCTTATAGAAATCTGTCGTCCAAACCATCTATTTCAAGAACATAGTATTTCAGAGACCCACTGAGTTAAGGGAAAATAAGTAGTATTATGATACCAAACTGGGAACAAATTGCCAAATTTGGTTTTATTTGACGATTTGGACAAGTATTGCCGAAGTTCATCAGTATAATTGGCAAAATATAGTACAGATTTAACATATTTTTTCATTAGAATTTTGGCATATTTTTTTTCATTAGAATTTTGGTATATTTTTTTCATTAAAATTTCGGCATATTTTTTTTTTCATCAGTTAATGTTAAAAACTCCAATATGCGATCATTTCTTTTAAGTAACACACACAAATACGTGAGCACGCATGCACAAACATGCACTAACCCACACATGCATGCATATGCACACTATAATAAAAAAAAGAATCTAAATGTGACCTCAACTCCAAATTTATAAATCTATATCTTTTAGAAATGTGTCACCCATGCCGTCTCTACGTATGGACATGAACTCATTGAGTAAAGTGAAAGAAGTAATATTTTGAATTAATCATCAAATTGTATTTCATTTGGTGATTTGGTTTGGTTGGCTATTTTGGGTTTTTGGGCACAAGGGCCATTCTTGGACATACTGCGCCATTCTTATGGTAAAAGGTAAAACCTTTTTAATGTTTGAAGTTTCGTATAAAACTATATTTTCATGTAAAATTTAATGTAAAAAGGCTAAAATAGACGAAGACAAAAAATTACATCTTTGAATTATAAAATAAGCAAGATGGAAATGGTTTAAGTTAAATATATGGTAAAAGGTATATAGCAAGTAAAACTTTAAAGATATCTGGATGATAATTCTTTCCCAGCAGTTCTAGGAGAGTTACACTTGAGGAGTGAAAAAAATGTTGACGATGGGAGTCAAAAGCTGGTCATTCGATCAAAATGTGACTAACTGTCGATTCGGCGTGGCAGGAAGAACACATAAGTGCTCTTTCTCCGAAAAGTAAGTACTTGTGGGTAACCCGAGTATGTCCCATACGTAGGAGAGATAATTTAACATCAGCTCCACGCATTGGTAAAACTGACCATGTGTCAATAACAGGTTTAATAAAATGCAGTTTATTCTGTATCTGCATATACCATGTCTCTTGCCATAGAGAAAAAAACCCATTAACAGTAGCTTTCTTTACAACACTATATGGAATTCTGTGATGCAAGAGAGAGAGGATGCAGTTTTTGCAGCATGCTCAGCCTCTTCATTGGTGATTCGTGAAAGTATTGACAAATTTCGCCAATGCAGTAGGCATAATGCTTGAATCGGAGCGTTGCTAGCACAGAAGATATAATTTTGGAAATATCGTTTGAAGTTTGAAAAAAAAATGTCTTGTTTAGTTAAGAATAATAGAAAATAAAATATTTATTTTCATATTAGAAATGAATATATTCATTGAAGTGGAATGATATATCAAAGAGAAATGTAAATAATTTATCTTATATTCTTTTTTATTTTATTATTCAAGAGTTTTAGGATAGGCAATATTTTTTCTTGTTTTGTTTTTCCGTCTTCAGAGGAAACAAATTAATATCTTGACTATCCGACTTGTAGCTCTGGCATACCACTGATTATGTGAAAAACATGGATTTTTTTAGGTTCAGTAAGCACACTTTAAGTGATTGACCATGCTCATTGTTAACGGTCATCGAGATTGCAGTCGTTTGGAATTAAAAGCAATGTTAGGGGGAATAATGGGGATGCATGAAATGAGCATATCTTCTCCAATCGACGTTCTTTTAAGGATAATTGTCCTACCTCATGCCTCATGTTAATTTTTGACTCTGATACCCGTGAACAGGTAGCATGTAAATATTGTCTTTCGGATCTTGCCCATGTTGATCTTAATACTCTGAAACACGTGAATTTGCAGTTTGTAAATGATCTACTTAATTGCTCTCTCGTTTTTCCTAATTTGTTTATGAAGCTCGATTTGGCTAATTTCCAGATGTTGTGCTGTTAGATCTATTAAGTGATGAATTTTGTGTTCATATTTTTGTGGAAGCAATCAGTACTATATATATATCTGTATAATCGAAATATTGTTTGTAGATTTGCTTAATAATTAGAAATGGCACTTTTTTCAGTGGAAAATTTTCTATATATATAACTTGAGGCATCGATAATAATTTAATTTTGTATGTGTAAGATCAACTCTGAATTATATGTGCGGTTGGCTGCAGACAATATATTAAGTATACTGAATGGCAACATCCTGCGTAAAAGACTATTAATTAAAGAGAAGAAACACATTAGCGTTTTATGGAAGTATTTTTGATTTCATTCCTTTACATTTATTAATAATTTTATTTTACTTGATATAGTGCGATTAATTCCGATGGGATGTACTATTTGACGTTTGTCAACTATCGTTTAAAATATAACCTTCGTGGAAATGAAAGCAATAGGTTTTACCAAGTTTTATCACAATCGGCTCAACAGTACAACAGGGCACATGGTAGGAACAAACAAAAATTCATTTTTATATAACAAATATGATAATGGTATTCTGCCTAAAATCTGCACGCAGATGCAAGCAATGAGTTGACAAAGTTAAATAGAAATCGTTTGAATAGTATGGAAGCACATAAAGTACGAACAGACCACAATTCATTTTTATATAATCAATTTATTCATTCTTTTAGAATTGCGATGCTTGATTTTCTTTTAGAATTGTTAGGGAAAACACTATCCTCTGTAACTTTCGTAATTCGTTTAATATTCGTTCGAAATTCTCAAGATTAATGTCAGAAAATGTGATCAAAATATTTTCTTTTCAAACTGAATAAACACAGAATGTATATATATATATATATATATATATAAACAAATTTTATTTTCCAACAGCCGGTGGCAATTTCCCATTGACGCCAGTCACATGAACCAACTGGCAAAATCGTTTCACGCAGTCATGCAGCTTTACACGGGATTTCTTGAAAGTCATTTATTCATCTAAACAAACTGTATTTCCGCAAATTTAGAATTGCTGTAAAGGAAAACGGCTTCATCTCCGGGTTGACTTTTTCATTTATTCTTATCTTTTATTATTTTAGCAACGGAAAAAGGATAGATTCTTGACTTCGAAATGAAGATTGTATTATTCTTTCTGTACCTGAGATTTGTTTTATTTCTTTCAATTTTTAAGGCATTTTCATGCCTTTGTTGCTTTTTTATCAATGCGGAACAAGTATTGAAAAAAAAAACATTTCTATTATCTCTTCCCATGGAATTGCGTCTTTATGTCTCAATTGTATCCTCTCAAAGATTTATCTTTATGAATCAAGTATCTGACTGATTCGGGTTCCAAATCGATGAAATGATTTATTTTAAATGTTTCAAATGTCTTTTATAATGTTTTTAAAATCTAATAATGTCTTGGAAATGTATCTGAATGGAAACTTTCAGTTTGTGCAATATTACATGTAATAAAATTCATAGGCTTTCATGAGTGGTTAAAAGGGGTGTCTCAAGTTAAGGTAAAAGTTGAAATTATCCCAATTTGTGCAGTGACGTATTGACAACACTATGATATAAACCATTTGACTACTAATAAGTCTAGTCGAAATGGAGTGTTACGCGATAGAACAGCGTGTTAACGCAAGATTTTAATGGAATAAAAACACACGCATTTTTTTTAATCGTCATATTTTTGTTGAATCGTAAGGTTGTGTAATAACAAATAGGGCAAATGACCTAACCAGATTTTCTGACTCATACTTATTCATTTGTTGAAATTTGCCATGGCCATTTTTTTATAAATGCGGCTGAATTTCCTAACTCAATGCAAGCGTACTTGTGGGCTTATTGGTAAAAACCTTCGAAATCTAATAATCCCACAAAAAGAAAATTCAATGCTATTAAACGACGCGATCTATAGAGCAATTTCTTAAAGTTTTGAATTGTGACTGCCAGACTTTCATAATTTTTGAAATATTGTTGATCAATGAAAACACGTTACTCAATGGTCTAAAGCTAAGCTTTTACTAACATTAAACTATCGGCTGACAAATGGGTTTTCAATAGGTTTACCACCAATTTAAAGCTCGAATTCAAATTTTGTGTTAATTTTAGGACCATACTTTAGAAGAAATAATGGACCTCTTTTGTGGAATAATTTTTTCCCATTCGTCGTTTCTTCGATATCAATTAAATTATTTTACAATTGATTTGTTGGTTTGTGAGTTCGAACCCTGCCGACCAAAATCTCTCTATGGTGACAACATACGTATACGTTAGTAGTGGTCACTAATTCATCCATGTCGAAAGTAATGCCACTGGGGGTATTGTTTTAGAGGTAATCATTCACTGATTCAGATCTAAATTACGATCTGTGGATGAATGAATTAAATGCATTTAATAATTTCCGACTCGTAAAAAAGGATTGTGACGTGTGAGTACCTAGGTTCCCTTCATCCTAGTTGGGGATACTGAAAAAACAAGAGGCGCTTACTGGCTGATTCTA
Source organism: Argiope trifasciata (assembly GCA_026543055.1). Lineage (NCBI taxonomy): Eukaryota > Metazoa > Arthropoda > Arachnida > Araneae > Araneidae > Argiope > Argiope trifasciata. The sequence continues at coordinate 7,774 of JAPMOQ010008724.1, read as the reverse complement.
AACAAGAAGTTCTTACTCGCTGTACAAATAAGCTTAAAATGACAGACAGATAACTTTCAACGGGCTTGTAAATTACCATAAGTCACAACAACAACAACACAACTTATTTATGAATTTATGTTCATCTGTATTTTAACTAACCTCTAGTGTCACCAGAATATATATATGAAAAATTATATTTCTCTGTGGGATTTTGAAATCGAAACATACTTTGCCTATTCATTTTATCGAAAATAACTTGATTCACACAGTATGCTAAGCAAAATTGCATCTTTTCTTCCCTCTAAGTTTATCCTACCTTCCATGCTCATCAACAACAAAAGTCTATATCGCATCCATAGTTTTAAAAAATCAACATCTTTGATTTCTTATTTTTATTCGTTACTGCTCATGACTCCACTCTTATCACAAAAAGACACAAATCAGGATTGCATGCAAGTTATATTAGCAAGTTATTTGAAAGTTTTTTCAACCATAAATCTTAGTAATATGCTTCATTTTTTGCCTTGAATTTCATCGTCGTAAGAATAAGAAAGAAAAGCACCGTTTATGTATTGGATTTCTCTTACTTTACTGATTTGATTACATGCTTCGAAAACTAAATTAATGGCATATCTTGTGACACACTAATGTAGAAACTAATGGAAAAACCGAAACATGTAGTATGCATAGTACTGAATTTTCGTTATAAACCACGTTTGAGAGAAGAAAAAGCATGCATGAATGGAAAAAAAAATTTAAAGAGAAGGAAGTTTGTCTTAATAGTAAAAACTTTATTAATGCCGTAATAACGTTTTCTGAAGTAATTTTCATCTCATGAAGTAAAAAAAAAAAAATGATGATATTTATTTCGTAATTTATTTTTTTATTTATATGCACCTGTTTGTACTGGATTTCATTAAAAATAAAAAAGATTTTAAAATAGATTTAAAAAAAACTTGTGCATTCATTTCAACCTTTATAATATATTCTTAATAAGTTTGTTTGGATAAGGATATATTTTTTACTTTATTTTAATTTTTCTTAATTTTATCATTCCTTAAAGCTGCATATTTAACAGATGCATCATAGCCCTAGAAACGGCATTTTTTTCTTCTCATATAAGACTATCAGATAAGACTCTGCTGAATAGAAAATGAACAAATTATTAATGGATGGAATAAAAGAAATAAAATAGAATTCAAGGTGAACACTCAAACTTATAAAAATTTTATACTAAGGGCAAGTAGAGTTGTGATAGAAAATAGTAGGGATTTGAAGGTCAGGTATTTTGCCAGTTAAATATAAAGATTCACTAAAACTGTAACATGTCACATCGAAGCTCAAATGCATTCTATCAATTCGCAAGAAGGTTAGATAAAACTTATTTTACAGGTTCGCAAAGGAATGGCATATCTCAGGCGTATTCGAGTATATTCGGGGAATAGAACGAGATTTATGGGCTGACAGAAACCCTTCTATGAATTCCCCGTTTTCTCGAACTCGCTTTTACTCGAGCGTAATGGAAAAGATAGCGGAAGGAAGGAGAAGATAATTACATTTTGACACTTAAATAGACTCACTTTGTTGCGTCTCTTGTTAACTCCTCAAGTAATTCGACGGAGACTTTAGACACGACATTTCTTAATGCGTCTAAAACTGTCTAGACATCAAAAAGGATTTGCAATTAATTCATTTGCCAATATTTCGACATTCATTTCATTCTATTACATTGTATAGAAGACGAGAATGAAAAGAAGGTCAGTAAAGAGGTTGTTGAAGCCTCATTTTAATATCATAATCGATGATATCGTATTTCAACATTTTATTATTACAATGACCAATTAGATTATGATGTTATACGTCGAGAGTTTCAACCTATTAATATATGATATAATATCTTACAGTACGACCAGAATAATCTAAATATTATGCATTATCATGAGCATGCTGTTGTTGTTACTAACCTAAGAGTTTTCTATATGGGCTGGATACTCCCCCTCCCCTAAAATGTCTTAAATATCCCGAAACAGTTCAGGGTTCCGGAGAAGAACGTCTTTGTTAAGACCCAAATATTCCAAAATATGAACAGGGAGAGCTATGTATAACGAGCACCAATGGTACTTAGGGTATACTTTTTGACCCTGCCGAAAAGTAAGGGCCACTCAAGTGAGAGAGCAGTGTGGTGGGATCTTGGTCAAAGCCGGAAGGGCTCACCCGGAGTTTTTGCGAAATACTATGAGAGGTTGGGAAGTGTTTTCGAAATCTTGTGTCAGATCTATTTTTTTCCAGGGAAGAAATCTCTCTAAAAGAGAGCCTACAACGAATCACCACCTCCTCAGTAGCACATCTTAACAGTATTGCTAAGCACTATTGCTCTGTAGTACATTGTATCACTAGGTAATAATTCTATATAATTAAAGAGTGTCTGGATATATTTATGGTTTCTCTCTAAATGTAAAACTGACTAAATGTTGATCGTATGTCTTTTTGTTTAGCTATGAGAAATGATTTCTAAAATTAAAAGTTAAAAAAAAAATGTTCTTATTAGATTGGTGAATAACTCTTCATCTTTCAGCGCATTGTATGCTGTACGTTTGTTTGTGTTTTTACTTACGTATAAACATATTAATATAAGAATGAAATAAGCTAAATAATTTAAATTGAATACTTATCGTTGCATTAAAACCTCAGATCTACATCAATTTTCGGACTGAATGGAAGAGGCCCAACACACTTGTTTTTCTCCCTTTCAAACTACGGAAATGTGTAAACATCGAAAAGACAATGGGGAACTATAATTTTTTAAAGATATTTGTAAGAAAGAAAATTTTGCAAAAGACTCTTGCCTCCATGCTTACCAGTACTATTATTTTATTTTATTTATTTATTTGCGATTTACTGAAATGCTAACATTCCAATATTCTGTTATAACTTGTTTTTTAAGAAAAATAACAATATTTTTATTTTATTTATATCTCCATTTTTTAATATATATTTTGTTTAGATTACAATTCATATCGCAGTGGAAATTCTACTAACAAATAATATAGTTGAATTTTTAATATTAATCAATTATATTATCGTAAAAAAATCTGAAATATCTTTAAAAACCATGTTAACTAAGGTATTGAATTTTATTTGTCTGTGATGTTTCATTTTGTATTGATTTGATTTGCATAAATAACAAACTATCTAAATTTTAATGGTACCATTGCTTTTTTTGTCCATTTATTATGCTACATTAAAACTGTATCGATTGCACGATTATAATTACAAGTTGCTAAAGAATTATCTTTTACAATCCATTAAAATAAATTCCACTATTATACTTTAAAAATAGAACGAAATTATAGCAGGTAGCTTCAACATCATTTATTACAAGAACTTAATAACGCTCTTTCCATGAAACATTAGAAACTATTTTTGCAGTAATGGCTAAAAATTGCTCTAACGTTTGCATAATGAGTTTTTCTAACTCCCTACATTTTTTCTCTATTGATTAAAATAGCGAAACTCATTTATTTATATATAAAAATTTCTCCAACTCAGCATTCTTTATTCTAAAACCGAGTATAATTTGAAACCTTTTAATTCTGATTTTTTAAAAAAGATATATGTACCTTAATGTTTTTTTTTATAAAAAGAAATTAAAAGAATTGAAAGCTCAAAAAATATATACTATGGGATTTTTTTCAGACTATTTTTTTTTATGATAAAATGATTTAATAAATTTCTCAGTCATTTTTTCTTACTTGTGGAATCGATCTTCTTTCTTTATCATTAAATTATTATTATTTCTTTATCATTATTCTTCTGTCTTTATCATAAAAATATATTTCGGGATTAAAGGTTTTGAGTGAAGCTATTCAAATATTTTTTCCCCAATCTTATTCAATCTTTATATATTACGTCATTACAGATTTAAAAATTAAGTATCATTTTAAAGTTGTATTTAGATTTTAAAATTTAATTAGTTTGATAATGAGTAAATTAAAATAATATCAAAAGTTATTCTAAAATATTTAAGCAAACAAATTAAATTATTGCATGGAAATTTTAATAGTCGAGTATCATTGAAAAATTCCATAGACTTATTTAGCTGCAATTGACAATCTAATAACTACATTCCTCCAGGATTTTATAGTTGGCAAATCATTAAATTGATCTCCCTCTAAAAGTAAAAATTTATTAGTTTTAATTCTTGTGAAAGTGATTAAAATGATATTTATTTCCCAGTTTTTTTTCTCCAAATTTTCATTGTAAAAACTTCGGCCAGTTTTTTTTGCCTTCAAATTTTCATAGAATTAATATTAAGGTTTCCTAGAACGGCATTACTATTTGCGTTAAAAAAATCTGATAAAAGTGTTTACAAAGTATCTCGTACTAAGATGTCAGATGTCTAGCTAGATAAAATGATGTTTCTACCAAACTCTAAGTACTTTGATCCCTTGAAGAAAATCCTTCTTAAAAGGTAAGCATCCAAACATGGTAATTAAAAATTCGGCATCTACTGGCATGTGCTGGCATAGTTTTATCAACACGACCACATTTCTACATTCTTTTTTTTTTCTAATCTATTATCAACCTTCTTTTATTTTTTCGAATCTAAATTATTTTCTCAATCATTATTCAATTAAATTGCTGGTTATTTTTATTTTATTTGTTTAGTTTCACATTATTATTTTTTAATCATAGTGAGTAACAGTAAAAAACTGAATGCATAATGCATTATTTATTCTCTATTATCAGATAGTTTGTTGAAAGATAAGCCGCTCCAAAAAAAATAATCTATTTTATATGATAAGAAAATTATATTTTATGGCGAATATTTCCTGAAAATAAATTTCTTAACATAAAACCCCCATTCACTGTTCCATAAAATTGGGAACGTGTTTCATGGGTATAAATTTAACTATTCTAAACAACATAAATATTCTGAATATATTCAGTTTATGGTATATTTTAAGAAAGAATGCAATCAGAAAATGAAATTGGTATTATGTGACAGTTGTTGGAATAAATATAAAATATTCTTAATGTTTATAGTTTATCACAGTTTCTTTTTTGATGGAGTACTGTATTTTCCCTGCCTGCTTGCAAGATGATAAACAACATTAGAGTTTTCCTTATATGATTAAGAACATTACGATTGTCTCTTTAAACAAAGTTATTTTATTATTTTGAATTGCATTTAATCAGATATTTCAGAAAGGTTATTAGGGCGATTTCATTCTTTAAAATTAATTATTATCATGGAAATACTTCATACATACTAATCTGCATTTAAAATGATTATAAAATTTGTATTTCCAGGTTTTAAAATATTTTTAAAGACTTTAATAGATCAAAAAACATCTTAATTACGAAAAAGAATTTAATTGTTTCAAAGTTTAGAAACTTCTGAGGAAAAATTACAAAATGAATTCCGTTGCATGTGCTTAGAATGATTTAACGGATGAGAAAATTAAAGGAATCTATATTGAAAGTATGCTAACAGTTAAGCTATGTATGATGCGAACGCCACACACTTGAGATAGAGAATCCCCACAATTTTTATTTCTTATTTTCCGATGTTTCCTAATGCAGCATTCCTACTTACAACAATTATTCAAAGTCTATACTATTCAGTCTTATGCTCGTTTCCAAGAGTTAAAACATAATTTGGTGAACTATTTTTTTTAAATATCTCACAAATACTTCTATGTATATATACTATATTTATGGACTTGATGTCGATAATGACCTTTACACTTTTATTGTTCCAAAAAAAATTTAGGTGACTTCCATGCATTTATATACATTGTTATTATATGTAATAATTCGCTCAGGATTTCGTATCATAATAATTTTAAAACATAAAAGTTATGTTTGTTCTTCTTTTGTAGAGTTGAAGAGCTTTATTTAAAAATTTAATGAGTTCCATAAATAAATTTTTTGCATCTAGACAGAATATAAAAATTTACCAGAAATTTTGTTTCATAAAATTCTTGCTAGCTTACTGGTCTCCTTCTTGCTTACAATCGCTTTCAAACGTGGTTGAAAATCCAGATTCAATGCCTTTGATTTGTCACCGGGAATGCAAATGGTATCAAAAAGGAAACAAAGGCAGAAACACTAACCTAAGGAGGGCGTTGTTTGCTACGGTTATATTTTGATTACACTATCAATTACTTTAACCTTCTCATTACTAACTTAGTCCAGGGTGTCGTGTGGGTCTCTGTTGACCATTTTCTTTTTCATACGAATAGGCCAAGGTTCTACAAGGTTGTCTTCAGAAAAGAGCAATTTATGTTTGATAATGATAAATTGCTTTCCTCGTCCTCTTCTGATGATAAATGTGCTGAAAGAAAAGGAATCGCTGAATCATTATTGACGAACCCATGTATGCAATTGTACTTAGATTAGAGGTTTAACATTTCTAATGTGTGGAGAGAAACAATTGTTTACATGAGAAATGGGGATTCGAGATAATTACTGTAACGGTGGTTTACTAACCAAGAAAATTGGCATGCCAATCCCGTCACAAGTGTACACATTGAAGCAAATTTCAGTGAAATGCCAATTATTCTCGGGGACATTTGATATGAAGGGTACTGAACTGCGGATAGTTGTATTTTTGGATTTATTTAACCCTGAGATGTGCATATTCTGGTCAAATCTGAAATATCATCAAATAATGCGATTTAAGCCATAGCAGGTTTGTCATTTTCATAAGTTTATGTATTATATGGATCAAAATGACGATATTCCAAAAATAATTGTAGTTAATTTCATATTTTTTTGTATTTTAACCATTTAATTGTTTTTCCCGAGGGCCATACATGCATCAATTTATCAAATTTTGATAGTTTTAAGCAAAACCCCAACCCTTTATAACGATTATAATTCAATATTAAAATTATTTCGAAAAGTAGAATGCAAATGCCTAAAAATGTGATTATTGAAAGATATTAATCCAGGATGAGGTACATCTGAACTTCAAGGCTTCTTTTGGATATTCTTGTTTACAGCATATCACCCCGTCACCACTGAATTAGGCATTACCGATGAGAAGTTTACTTTTGAGGCCTGATGGCCTTAATATTTGATTACAGAAAAACTGTTTCATATTGAGAAATATCTATCTTTCCAATCATCTTATTCAAAGATATTAAGAAGATTCTTTCACGAATTCGGAATGCAAGAATCCTAGAAACAATTCTTTGAAAATCTTCACATTTCAAAGTTTTTAGATCGGAAATACCGCGTATAGATTTTATGTAAAAACTATTCCTCTACACTTCATTTATTTTGTTTTCGTGAAACTAATGTTTCACTTGGATACATGCGATATTATTATGTTATTATACGTAGAAAAAGTTTCTTCTGCCAGCAAAAAATGATGTGAGTCTTCAAAAAATAAATTAACTAAACGTGCTTTTCATGATGGAATTTCAATAGTTTAAACTATTCCATTCATCTAATGACCGAAATTTTATCTTAAAAATTATTTTATGACAAGATAATATGTATTAGTATCCATTAATTTAGCATTTGAATTTATTATTCTATCTTTTAGGATAAAATGAAGTATCAGGAATATTGATTGGCTTTAATTTCAATTAGATCTATAATGCATGGAGTTGAATTCAAGATTCGAGTAACAAATTATTTTTAAACACTATATTAAAGTGAAAAACTAAGTAATTTTAGTTATATTGCATTCATTTATATTCTTACATAAATAAAATATTACAATGGGGACAAGATTAATCATATTATAATTACAGGGAGCTGTATTTACACAATATCC
>JAPMOQ010008707.1:0-20390 GCA_026543055.1 Argiope trifasciata | reverse complement strand
AATTAGTTAGCCAAGCAATTAAAAATTTGACAAAACTCTTAAACTATTTTAAAATATAAAAAAAGGATTGCTTTTGAATTTCTGCATTATATGTAAGTAAATAATTTTAAATGGCAACCTAATGAAAATAACAACAGCCAAATGCTTCTGTATGCCATTTGAGATATGTTTAGAAATCTGGAATCCATATTAATTTGTTTTAAAAAATAAAAGAGAAGCAAAATGCAGTGAATGGGAAAATAGTAAAAAAAGAAATGTTGTTTAACCACATAAGTAAAATATGTCCTATGAATAGTATACTTAATACTAACAATCCCGGACATATGTCGTATTAATTTAACACAGTAAAATTTGTGTACTCTTTTAATAAGCAATGGATAATTATGTACATCTTGCAAATGAATAGCAAATAGATTTATATTTATTGCTAAAATATTTTAAGTAGTAAATTTATGAATAATAAATAAATGAATTATTTAAAAATGCAGATATTATTTAGGTTCTATATAGATTCTAGTATGCTCTTGACTTTATTTGATATTATTCTGTTCTTTACTGTCATCTTTTTATGCCTTAAAACATGTATGTTTGACATTCATGGCATAATAGTTGTTATATTCAGGCTATTATACATCTAGAAGAGCATTTCGAGCCAACATATATGTTTGACAAATGATAGCATCAAATTAGTGAAGAAATAATGTTTTATTATGTGTCTTGACTTGTTTCTTATACACGCCATATTTGTTTTGGTTAAAATATAATGTATCTTAATATTTTATTTTATAGATTTCCAATAATGAGAGTATGAAAGAACAACTTGAAGCACAAAATGGTAGAATAGCAGAGCTTGAAAAAATTATTGCCCGTCTAAAAGAGGATCAAGTAGACAAAAATCGATTGATGGAAACTATGGAAAGTGATAAAGTTGCTGCTAGCCGTGCTGTCACTCAGAATCGAGAATTGAAAAAGCAGCTTGAGGAACTACAAACTGGTTTTGTAACTATGGTAATTTATGTTTTCTATTTCCTGAAATATATTCTGATATCAAAATTGGTTATGGTCTGGAATTTATGTTTTCTTAAATCTTGAAAATCTAGGCTTGTGAAATGTTCTCATTTTCTTTCCTACATTTTATTTCTACTGTATTTGCCTGAAGATTTTGACTTTGAAATCAAAGGATTCTAAATTTAAAACCTGATTTCATTGCAGCACTGTTATATACATTAAATTTGTCAGTGCAACTAGGTTGGAAATTTGAAGAGAGGGAGAATGCCAAATTCAGCTGTTGCTCTCATTCAAAATTATGAGATTTCTCCCAAAATAGATTGGTGTTGCTTTAAAACAGATTTTTAACATAAAACTAACTGGGTCACATTTTGTTTCATTAAAAAATGTTATTTAGAGATTAAGTATTTAAGAGATATTACAACTAAATTTAGAATATTTTTTATCTGTGAGAGCCATTATTCTACACAGGCTCTGAAATATGTTTTCTCATTAAATAAAAGTGAATGTAAAAATTTTGAATCTCAAAATGCCTTACAAGGATCTATTCATAGGTTTTAGTGAATATTTATTAAATAGAGGTCAGTTTTTCATGAAATATTTATTTTCTGTTATCAGTTTCTTCAATTCCATTAGTGGTTAAATTTGATTATTGGCTACTAAAAATCCCAAAATACTCTTAATTTTGCCATTCTGATGAAAGAATAAGAAAACTTTTTCTCCTTATTTCGAAGTAATTAAAGGATAAAGTTTGATCTTTCTTGGCTATTCTTTGAATTATTTTTCTTGCTTTCTCTCATAAGCAACCAGAAGAACCGCAGGAGTAAAAAATTTATTTGGATAATTAGAGAAGAATCAGATTATTACTGTAGGATGTGTATAAAATTCTAATCATTCTTTAGTTACAACAAGTGTATCATCCCATTTGGAAAAAAAAAAAAAAAAAAAAAAAAATCATTTTAAACAGCATCTATATTCACTTTAAAAAAAAGTTAGATAAACTTCAGCTAAAGAAAGGTACAGAATTCAAACCTTTTTATTCAATAAAGGTTTTTATGTTAAACACAATTAATATAAATGCAGGCATTCCTAGAACTTACAACAGAAAGTGTGTGTTGGGGGGGGGGGGGTTAGATCTTATTATTTTTCGAATGTTGAGAAGCAAAGATCTGAAGTGATGTAATAAGGTGACTTTTATTAAATTAATGTCACATTATTTATTATTAATAAACTGATAATAATTAATAATAAAGTTAGCATTAATAAAATTGTTTGAAATTTTTTTATTATCATTTATTGCCTATTTTATTTTAAATATTTTCTAAAATCTGGATTACTCAAAAATATTTAAAATTTTTGCTTTGTGGCAGTTTTTGAGACTTTTAAAATGTCATTTTTTAAATCCTTTTTCTAACAGCATAATTTTTTATTATCTTATTCAGTTAGTTGTTCAATACCATTTCTTTATTTATTCAATTTTTATTAATATTTCTAGAGCAATGATAAGTTAAAACTAGTTGAAGAACTTGATTCTCAAAAGCACATAACTAAAGAACTTGGGGAAAGGTTTAGCCAACAGGAGAAAGAACTTCAAGAGCTACAAGAACAGGTGGGAATTATATCCTCATTTTCATTTACTAAAATGAAACCTATTTTATTTGAAATTTTGAACTTTGATTTAAGTTTTATAACAGCTTATGTATTTCTGTTTCAAATTGTTAAGGCAATGTTACTATATTTGCTACATTAAATTTTATAATTGATATTATTTTTAGCTTTCTCAGAGGGAAGAAGAATTACAAAAATTGCATACTTCTAGTACAAAAGGAATTTATCAACAGAATCAGATAGCTGATAGAATGAGACATTATGAAGCTCAAGGCCAACTTACCGAAATGTTGCAGAAAGAATTGCATCAAGCTCAGGTAATTTTTGCTTTTCCTAACTTTTCATTTTATTTTTTAAAATTATTTCAAATTGGTATTTTATTTAAGAAAAATTGATTAATATCTTCCGAATTATATATATACTTTTTTTATTGAGGATTTTTTTTATTAATATCTGTTTCAATACTATTTTAAACTTGTTATACTTGTTCAATTGTCTAAAGCCATAATTAATTGTTGTGTTTAAAAAAAATAAAGCAATTGAAATGTGATGAATTTCTGTTTTTAATTCTTCAATCACAAATGTTTCAATATTTATTAAGATTAATACATAAAAATGATTTTGGGGGGCAAAACAATAAGTATAATTTTAAATGTTAGTTTTTAAAGTTTTAAACATTTATTTATTAATTATATAATTCAAGGAAGATTTTATGTTCTATTAAGGTATGAAACTATGTCAAGTTGTATGCAACGTAATTGTTTATAAGTTGTCAAGGTTGTTATTTATTCAGTTATGAAGAAATAAACATATTTCCTAATTTTCTAAGTACATATTTTCTAGAATTTATGCTGTAATAATAAAATGAAAAATATTTTTTAAATGCTAGCTTTAAACTCTCTTGATTTTTTTAAAATTACTTTATTCTGCATAAATTGCTTACTCTAAATTTTTATGTTGTGGGATTTTTAGAAATTTTCTTCCTCTTTCTGACTGATAAAATTAAGAATAACGTTCTCGAAGTATCCACACTTGGAAATTTCAGAACAATCAATGAGTATTTATTTTTATATTATTTTAGCTGAAATTCATTTTTAATATACCAATTCTTTTGTTGTTCATTTGTCAACTTTTTGAGATTGAATCATAGGAAAGAAATTAATACATTTACAATATATTTTAAATATCTTTCTAATCTGTCATTTATTTATTTTATTAGGAACAAATAAACGTCCTAACCAATCAAAACTCTGAATTGCGAATGGCTTTAGCAACACAGAGTGTAAGTGAGGAAAACCAGAAGGAGGATAAAGATGCTTGTAAAAGAAATGATTTAGTAAGTTTTTTGCCTTTATCTATAATGTGTTATTATTTCTACTAAATATGGTTATAAAAATGCAGGATTGGAATAAATTTCATCATCAAGTATTACTTTAGAGGAAAAAAGGATAAAAAGAGGAAGTTAAAATTTTTTTTAGCATGTTATAAATGTTCAATTTGTTCCCCTTTGCTGTATGATTAACACTTAAATGACAGCAATCTCATCCCACATACAAAAAGGTATTTGGGATGTGTTATTACTTTGTGTACTTCAAACGTGGCATGATTTTGCTTTTTAATCAGAATTGTTGGTAATGGTGGCATTTAATAGCTTGTCTAACATAGCTTTACAAGAAAAAAAAATGCTTGGTGTAAGATCAGGAGATGTTAGTGGCCATAAGTGTAGAGCCAAGTCTTCAAAGATTTCTTATGTGACCTATCTATCGATGAGAAAGATAAAAGACCAAAGGAGGATAAAAAGAGGAAGTTAAAAAAAATTTTAGCACAAGTTTTAATATCCAATGTGTTCCCTTTTACTGTATGATTAACATTTAAGTGACAGCTAACTCATCCCACATACATAAAGAAATTTGGGATGTGTCATTACTTTGTGAAAGTGGCATGATTTTGCTGGTTAATCAGAATTGTTGGTAATGGTGGCATTTAATAGCTTGTCTAACATAGCTTTACAAGAAAAAAATCACTTGACGTAAAATCAGGAGATGTTAGTGGCCATAAGTGTAGAGCCAAGTCTTCAAAGATTTCTTATGTGACCTATCTATTTATGCGAAAGTGATTTGTCAAGCATAACAGTGCCAATTTGGTGGACCTCCATGTAATTAAAAAAAAGGAAGTCATGTGAATTTTTGTTAAATTTAGGAAAAAGGGATTGTTCCAATGTCTCCAGATAGGCTATTTCACCTACAGTGCTTTTTACAAAAATGAATCATTCATATACTTTTGTCTGTGATAAGGCATTTAATGTATAACTCCACCAAATCTCTCTTGCATTGCAATGTTTTATAGATACGATCTGTGCACACTTTATCCATTTACTTTTTCTCTATAATAGAATGTGGCTTTATCGCTAAAAATGTTGTGCAGTAAAAGCATGCCTCCCCCCGTCATTTCTAACATATCAACACAAAATTCAATAAGCTTTTCTACATCAATCTAAAAAAAAAGCCCACTCAAATTTAAGTGATAAGCATGTATAGCAAGTGTAGTCTCAAAACTCATCATGCAGTTGGTTGGAATATTGTTAAGTTTTAGTTCTGTTTTTTGACTTTTTTTGGACTATGAATAAAACTGGCTTCTATTCATCTGATGACATCCTCTGAAACATGTGGTTTGGCCCAGACTTTTTCCTTTGTCTGAGACATTCATTTTCTTGAAATTGTATAAATTAACACTATGCTTTTTCTCAATTTGATCTAGTACCAAATTGGAGACAAAGTACTACTCACTGTATTATAACTAATTATCCAATTGTTGTATATTGTATTATATTGACTGCCAAGTAACTTCTTATAAACCCAAGAGAGCAGAAATTTTTATGTTGTAATGTAGCCAACCTATGTACAACTGATGATGAAATGCCTGCTTATTGGCATAAATATATTAGAAGCTACATTGCTGCATTGATGGTGGTAAACAAAACTTGGCGACTGTTTTTTCTTTAGTATTTAGGCAGTTTATATTTTATAAATTTCAGATTAAATAAATTGGGTCTTCCCTTTTTTGAAAAACCTTGTATGTTCTAAATCTTAATTTATAAAAAAATTCTTATTTTAGCCTTGCTGAGTTTTTTAAAAATATTTTTTATGTAGGTTGCACAATTATCTGCATCAGTCCGACAGTTGGAAATGGAAAGAGACCAAATGATTAAACAATTGGAAGAACAGAAATCAAATCGAATGCAGTTAGTTGAACAACTAAAAGAGAAAGCAACTCTGTTAAATGATGGTAATTACTTCCTTTTTTTAAAATTCAAAGTATGTAATGAATTGTTTATATTCCAATTTTTGAATTTTTATTCTGAAAATTGATGAATTTTTACATATTTTACTAATAAGAAATAAATTAAATAAAAAAATGTTTTAATCAATTTTCTTTTACTCACTTTAATTTTGAGATTAATATATTGTTAATTTTTGATGACTGCAAAATTTTAATATTTTCAAACAATATTTTTCATTTAATTAATTAATCAATTAATTAATTAAATTTTGTATATATATAACCGTTGTTATTTAACAGTAAATAAATGTGAAAGAAAAATTGATTGTAATTTTAGTAATAATGAATTAAAAATTTATAAATAATTAAAGTAAAAAATAAACTATTACTTTTAAATATGTTTTTATGAGTGTTTTTTAAAATTGTATTTATTAAATTTGTTATTATTTGCAGATGACAGTGGAAGCAGTGATGTTGTGTCTAGAAAAGAATATGCTATGATTAAGAATGCTATGACACAATTGGAAGTGAGTGTTTCAAAAAAATTTCTCACTCTAAACTACATATTTTGATTTTATTTAACAATGACTGGATTTTTCATTCTTCTTGGTAAAAAGAAACAATATTCCTGTAATATTATTTTTTAATCAGTTAACCAGGTAATTAACTTGTATTCAATTCATTTAATATTAAAGATTTATTAATGCAAAACTGAGATTTTTTTATAGTATAATTGCAGGATTTGGATTTTTCAAAATTACATTAAAGATAAAATGTAGATATTTGCTATAAATATATGTTATATTAAATGGATTACAAATCAATGAAAATGTTAATTAGCATTCGAATCTTTCTATCTAAGGAACAGTATTTTTCTTTTCTTTGATTCCAGAACAACAAATTCATATTTATTCATTTTTTGTGACAATGCATTTTTATAAAACATAACATTATTATCATAGATATTAACAAAGATTTTATTATGTTTTCAGAAAGTATGATTTATTCACTTAAATTTAATTTCTTAACATATGCAATTATTAAATCAAGATATATTATAGAATATTATATCAGTAGATGATATTTGAAGGAATAATTTGTTTTTAAGTTTTAATGTTCATCATCTAATGCAGCTTTAATGTCATCATCTAATGCAGAAAGGATAATTATTAAATTAGAATTAGGTGTAACAAAATTCTTAAATTCTTTTATCACTTGTTTTCTCATAAAAAGACACATTAGCATCTTTTGTAATATTTTGTAAAAATTTAAAATTTTCTATTTCATTTTTAAAGGAAAGATTCAAGCAAACTATGAATCGAATTGCAGAACTCTCTGATGAAAGACAACAGCTAGAGCATTTAGTGATGCAGTTGCAAGGTGAAACCGATACTATAGGTAATGCACTTTAAATTCTATATCTCTGCAAAGTATTTTCACTTATAGTATTTTGCTGTGAAGACATTAAATTGTATCTTACAATGTGATCATAGCTAATCTTTGTTTTTAATAGAAATAATATTTATTTCATTTGAATGTCTTTTTAGTGTCTCTGCAGATAGTTGCTTTTGAAAAAAAAATTGAAGAGTGAATTTTTAATAATCAATAATATTCATTTTTGAGATGCTGCATGCCTTCAAATATTATAAATGCCAAATTAAGACACAAGTGTATAGAAAACTAAAAATCATTTGTTTAATATTCCTTATTGGTATTCAAAATAAAACTATATATCTTCTAAATCTTTGGTTTTAAATAATTTAGTGCAATACTCAGAATTATTTGAAATGTCATAATGGTATATACTACATGCCTTTTCTTGTCTTGTGAAGTTAAAGGAATTAATTTATTTTATTTATTTAATATTATTTACTATTTATTTTTAAATATTAATATCCTTAAAATAAATTGTTTTCTCAAAAAATATTCAAGAATCCTTAATGTAAAACAAATTTGTCTTCTATGCTCAGTGTTTAAAATATGTGGAATAAATTTTTATGATACTCTAATAGAATCCACATGGTGTTTGTTGATATGATGAATGTAAATGAAGTTATGACCACAACAGCTTAAATTAAGGCTCGAAAATGAAGTAAAAAAAAAAATAATAACAATTGTTTTCAATGTGTGTATGTGTTTCATGATAATGATCATTTGGTGAACTGCATATGATAAAAATCAAAATAAATAACTGAAAATGAAGATATTCTAAAAAGAAGGCACGATTATGAAATTAGAAAATTTGTTGCAACTGATGCTATTAGGATTTAAATTACATGAAATAAATTTTCATGTTTCTTGATTTGTCAATTTAACTCATTGCTTAATAAATGAAAGATTGAAATTCTTCCCTCAGATGCGTGCTCATAGCATAAATCTGAGTGGGAGGAGGACACTTTTAAATTACTGGCGAAGACATGAATTAAATATCAATGAAAGAAGGCATTTTGATCATTTTGTTTTAAATTTAAAATGTTTTTATTATCATCAAATGTTGGATGCAATTTTTTTTTTATTCCAGTTTTTAAAATGTTTACAGAAAAATGGTTAATTTTTAAATTTTTAAAAATTAGACAAAGATATTAAACAAATTTCTTTAGGGTGATATTTTCAGAAAGAATCATTGATTTTTAAAATCTTAAAATTTAGTAAATTATGCCAAAGTTATGAAATAAATTTCTTTAGGGTGATGTTTTTTTTTCCACTGATAATACATGATTTTTTTTTCTTCAATCACTGTAAAGAAGAGGGAAATATAATGCAAAATAAATAAAAAAACAAACCTCAAATCACTATTACAGTTATCTGTGTGTGAAATTTTAACAGCTATGAGATGAATCTGTCTGAACATCACAAACTTTCTTTGATTTAAGATACAATTTTATATAAATATTGCAATTACTGCAGGTATGACAAACTTTTATTATTGAAAAAAAAAATAATAATGCTTTTATTAAGTGAACTTTTAGAATAACACAGTGCAATTAATTTTTTTAATTCAATACTTATCCAAAATTTACAAATTTTTCTTATCAAATTTTTAATTTGATTTTTATTGTAAAAGATATTTTTATAGGAATAGTGCATTTTTTCTACATAAATTAATATTTTTAACTATAAAAGTATAATCTTCAATTAAATAGTGGTATAAAAAATATGATACAAATAATACTGAATAATTTCATCTTATATTATTTCCATTTAAAGTTGTAATTAAAACTCACTCTGAAAATTCATATAATTTATATTGTTTGTCTATTTGAAATCTTTAAAATAATTTTGGTTCCCTACATTAATATCATATTATTCAATTTTAGGTGATTACATTGCTCTGTATCAGATTCAGAGAGGCTTAATGCGAAAAAGAGCTTCAGAAAAAGACGAATATATTGCTCAGCTTGCCAGAGACAGAGAAGATATGAAAGTACGATGACTTAAATATACTCCCACTTTCTTTGTTATTTTAAATATCCTCATTCCAGTAATCAATATTCTGTTTTGAGGAATGCATATTTAGCATTTGAAGTTTTAATTATTTTCTTAATTGTTTTGTTTCCTTTCTCTTTAGGCAAAGTTAGGAGAGCTTCAAAATCTTGTGATGAGGTTACTTGAAGAAAGAAAGCATTTTCAGTCTCAGACGCAAATCCTAGATGACAAAATAAATTTTGCTGAAATCTCTGATTTAGCAAGCAATAAAAAATCAATATGTAAGTTCATTTTTTCATTCTTATGATTGCTAACATTTTTTTATTTGAGATAAATGCTAAGTTATTGAAGAGTTGTAAAATTCTCTTCTTCTTTTTAAAAAAAATTGCTGTCAGTTTGAAAGATTTCTATATTTAGTATTTATTACTTTAACAAAGTTTGAAATTTTTAAGTCCCAAATTTATCAAAATGTAAGAGAAAATGCACTCTTACATTTTGGTTTGCGTGCTAAAGATCTTAGCCAAAAGTTACTCTCTAATGAACTTGTGCTTGAGAACCCCTTACATGTGTCTAATTACAAAATTTTAACTTTTTGATGTGGATTTGAGATTTTTACCAAATTTATTGGGTTACTCTTGAAGAGTTATTTGGCAAGAAGTCCTTACCAGGCGATTAATAGTATCCAAAAACCACATTTCGGTTTCTGACATGCTTTTCTGAAATTATTGAAACAAAAATTTGACACAAACCTGCACTTATAGACACAAACTTATTTGATACCAAATTATTTAAGTCATTGTGTTTTTTCATTCCAGGATTTTCTAAATGAGACAGAATCAACGCATCCCAATATGAATTAGATCACATAAACATCAAGATTAGGGCATTCTCACTATCGTCTTTTTTATTTGCAGGACAAGGATACAGGCACAGATAATCGTATCCAAATATTTACATTTTATGTGTTTCATTTTACATGCTCAATTCTTTTTACAACATACAACCATCCTTAGTTCTGTTCTTGCATATACATTATCTGAAACTCAAACCTAAACTTAACTGAAACTTACATCTGTTACTGTGGAATCATGGGAATTCTCCCCTGGCATCACCAGCATGTATGCATATAAGGTTTACATAATTATGGTTAGACCAGGAATTTCAAGAACAAAGGAAGGTTTTAAGAATTAAGTTAATATCAATTCATCTTTAATTTTAATTCTTCAAAAACAGGATATTTCATATCTGAAGATTAATGAAAACAAATTTAAAACCTTGTGACATTGTCGACAAAACTGTTATATTTCATTTAAATATGCTTCTAGTATTATATTTACTGTGATATGGCCTGTTTAATGTTTAAAATCAAATTCTTACTTCATTTTAAATGCCATTACTTAATTTTGCTTACCATAGTATATATATGAACAATTGCTTCTCTGGGGGTATTGAATCAGGGATGAGTTGTCTCTGATTTGGATCTAAATTCTGACTTGCGGATGGATGAATGAGTGTATGAATGAATTCGACCGCCTCCTAAAAAGGGTTGTGTTGAGTGTGTTCGAGCAAAGTCCTACTTTCACCTTAATGGTGCTCGTTAACAACGAAAGGTGCTCACCTTTGCCTTAATTCGAAGGAGCGGAGCTCATTCGTGCTTGGTATGGCCATGTGGCATTAGACCCATCTACCCACCACAATTGCCAAGTGTTCTCTCCTAGCAACCATTGAACAAATTCTTTAATTAAAAAAATAAGGGAATTATTTATGTGACAACATAAAATTTAATAAACTTAAGTGTAGCATTTACTTAATCCTTAAAAACTCCTTGTGCAAAAAATATGATTTTCATTAACATATATATATATAATGATTTAAAATCTAATTTTAATCCTAATTAATTTTCAATGTTCTATCTTAATTTAGCCCATATTAAATTCATTTTAAAATGTTCTCTTATTTCCTGATCTATACTTTAATTAATGCAATAGAAGCTTTGTAAAATTGCTGACATCGACAACTTCCTATATTTTCGAGTGAGGGCTAATTCTTGTAAAAGATATTTACAGTCCCCTTACCTTAATGACATGTGTAAAGAAATTCCTATTATAATTTCTTAATATGTAAACAATGGGATATATCTGTATATTCTCCTTTTACACTCTTAATCTCTTGTGACGTGAACTGGCTCGGTCAACCTCGCTTCTTGTATATAAATTATGCCTCCCGAGATGGAACAAAAGCAAAGTTTAAAATTTGAAAGTCTCTCTCTTTCTGTATAAATATATATATTGCTAATCAGTATCTACATTCCACAAGAACCAATGATGTAAATAATTGTTTCTCTGACAAAATTTCTATTTTTAATTTTTTTCATACTCTTTCATTTACAAATTATTCTATATTTATTTGTTTATTTACTATTTTTAGCTCAAGATCTAATTGATAGTAGCAATGAACGAGAAATAAAGGTGGAAGAAGATGAAAGTTCTTCAGAAACCGAATCATCTAAAAAGCCAGAAACTACTGCTAAGAAAATCATAGATCTGTTAACTGAAATAGAATCGACGAACCTTGTAGAGAAACCAGTCCTGGAAAATTTTCATCCATGTCCTGTGTGTTCCGGCAGATTAATCACTGTGTAAAAATATATATTTCCAAATTAGTCTTACTAAAATGCAAAAGGTGTGCCTAAATGAAAATATTGCCACATAAAGAACTTCAGAGCCCTATTGCACTGTGTCAAGAAATGCATCTTTGAAGGTAGAGGAAAAAACACAATGCAAAACTTGTTGTAAATATCAATTACTTTTGTAGATAATTTGGAGAACAAAAATTCTCAGTTGCTTTGTGTGTATTTGTTTTCTCTACTGTTCATCACCTTCGGAATTTCATTTGTGCCTTTTATTTATAATCAAAAAGGGAAAAGCATTCCATTTGTACTGAAAATTTGTTTTGGTTCAGTATGTTTATAGTTTTTCTTTACTTGTGGTTTTTCAAGCTTTGCAATTTTAGGCCAGTATAAATAGTAAAGATTTTTGATATGTTAAATGCAACATTAACTCTTAACACAGGGCTTCGTGAACTATTTTCATCATTGACTTCATTTTGGAAAAAAAATTAATAATTTCGAACTCCAATTGTTAAGAAGAAAATTTACACTATCTTAAATAACAAATACTTATAATAAAGGGAAGAAAGGTAATGAATAACTAATTTTTAGTTTTTAAAAAAAGTGTTTTCTGACTTATTTTTTATTTCAAATTGCACTTGCTTTTTCTTTTTATATCCACTTGGAGTTGGTAGTCAATGAAGTTCTGGGTTACTAGCATTAGAATTTACAGCCTAATTTATTGCATTATCTATATTATATAGTTTTGATATTATTTAATATTTTTCTTGAGTTACATGAAATATCGAATTAGTAATACCAATTTTTTTAGCACTTAATAAAAAAATTTTTAATTTTTATTAAAATTGTGATTTTAAATAATAATTTGTTTTTTCTTTAAAAAAATAATTTGGAATGTTTTGACCTGGGCCGCTAAACTGTTTTGAAAGTGTATTGTTGCACTGATTGAATTAAGAATTTGTTGACTGCTTGTAAGGGTTATAGATTCTACATAGTTTTTATATTCGATTATAATGTTTCATCAAGTTATTTTTATTATTATTATTTTTTAAGTTTAAAAATGTTATAATCGATGCATCCGTGGCACACAGTTGAGTGGCTAAGATTATAAAAGGATCGCATTCTCTTGGAAAGTTAATCCTCAGATATTCTCTTAGCAGAAATGAAATTTGGGCAACAGGGGGAAAAAATCCTGTTTCTAGTCTCTATTTTCTGAAATGGACATGAACTAACCATGAAACGGGGCCTTGAAATGTGATATTTACTTGTAATACTTTTGTAACCTATTTGTATTATATCAATGAGTTCTGAAATGTTTATATGTACCCCATATGTAATGAACTTGGCTTCCATTGAATAATTTATTGTCCATTTTTAGTTCCTTGTCCCTAAAATGTTATGAAATCAAATTTGTTATTTTATTTAATACATAAGTAAAATATTTTTCACTTTAGCTTATTTATAAAAATCAATTCAAACCTTGCTATTGCTTAAAAATTCTTTGGTTTTATTTTCCTTTATGCACTATTAAAGAGAAACTGTATCTTCCATTTTTTTTTAATTACAACTTTAAACTTTTTTTTTTATGAAATTTGATAATTATAATGATTTGTAGTAGTTGAATGAAAATGTAGTCAGTTATAATTGCCATATGTTTAAATATGCTTGTATTATTTAATATGTAACTATTCAATTGTTACTCTCTTATTTTATTCATAAATATGAAAACTTAGTTGGTGCATGTGTTTTTTGTAAATATAAAGTTTATTTAGATCAATTGACAATTTAAAGTGTTTAATGCTGTTATTTTCTCCATTCTTGTTGCAATAAAGTTTCCACTAAAATATTTTTTTAAATAAATTATCTTTTTAAAATTTTTACATCAAATCTCCAAAGTGAGTTTATATGAGTCAGTGGTATTTAATACTCTAAAATATTTCCTTCATATGGTCCGATAATAAGAATCTGTTAAATTCACTTTCAAATAAGGTATTTAACAGGTCTGTCAAATTTTTACTTTATTACCTCACTACCTTTTAGTTTGATTTATAAATAAAAAGTAATGTGTTAAATTTAAATATAAGATTAAATTTTCTACATTATGAATTAAATTATTTAAATCTGAATTTTCATAATTAATTGGAAGTTGTAGGCAAAGAAAATGCTACATTAAAAAAAAAATTTGCAAAGAGGAATAGAACTAATGAATTTATTTGCAATTCCTGATGAGAATTCTGACATTATAAAGGAACAAAGACCGCCAGGAGAAACTAATAGAAAAGAAAAGGAGGATTATATATCTAAAGGAACAACCTGCAGTGGATGTTACTTATATGTAAAAGCAGTAAACACACTCACACAAAAAATCACTTGTAGTGTGTAATAATTGTAAGTAGAAGCAGAAAAATCAATAGAATTTAAAAAATTTCATATTTATTTAATAAAATTAGACTAGCCTTTTCTCTTTAATTCTATTTTTAATTTGGAATGTAGTAATCGTACAATTTGTGTGTATGAATTTAAAAATGCATCCATTTTCATGATCCATTGATATAGGCATCAATTATGTGGTTTTGAAATATTAATAATTACAATTCCTCAAAATCTGTTAATTCTTTGCACAGAAGAATGAGTTCTTCCAATAATCATGCTGATTTCCTGATAAGGATTTTTTCGTCCTCTTGTGTTTTAATCTTTTTATCAGGTGTAATATCCTTTTTTTACCAAATTCCTTTTAATTCAAATAATTATACAAAATCCCTAAAAATGCAATATTCTAAGTATATTAATCAACAAATTAACATTATCAATTTTATATATTTTTTATTCTTGAAAATTTGCTGTGTTTGCTTATTTTGGAAAATGTTATAAGAAAAATAACACAAATGTAGTGATGCTAAGGCAGAACTAGGATTGGGCAGTATTATAGCAATCGAATACTATATTTCATGCTGACATAATCTTTATATTAAAATGTCACAGTATAATCAATGTATCAGTGTCTGATACTTTTTATTGTAACAGTGTACAATATATAGTATCACCCAGCTCTGGCTATGCCTGGAGCTGATATTGATACAAATATGATTCGAGATTGAAATTTTACTTCTTCAGAAAAAGCATCGCGGTTGATGTGGCTAAGTCCCGATTTTGACAGGTGGGTAAGAGAAATGAAAGCCTTTGTCAATATAATTACAATAAGAGAAATTAAGGATTCTTCAATAGTATCTGTAACATTTTATGCAGAAAAAGAGTTTCAATGAATGATGAAATATGGATATTTAAAGTAATATTGAAGCAAGACAGCACACTGAACTGTAAAAAAAATACTTTGCATCAATAGAATAGAACATCGTGAAACTGAAAGATCAAGGAGATCATCAATCAATATTAGTATAAATTTATTTGAAAAAATGTTTTAGAATTTCAGCAGATAAAGTATAAAAAAAAATAATGTAAAAAGTTTTATAAAAAAAATTAGATTTTTGTAGGTTATTTTATTGACTAGGTTGACAGAATACTTCTATGTGAATTTATGATTTTTAAATGTAAACTAGCAGTCTCCGCACAGCGTTGCCCATAACATGCAAGAAGGAAAATTAGCCCCAAACTTCAGTCTGATTCGTTCAGACTCTGTAATTCGATTGCAGGACGATTTAAAGAAAGGTGATTACTTTGCTCAACAGAAAGCTTTTATCATTAGCACAAACAATCTTTTTCCCGATATTCAGCAGCTGAAAATTTTTTTCCTCTTCATTTTTTATCATGCTCCAAAAAAGCTTTTTTTTTCATCGCGACGCATTTTGGCATTTAATGTGCTCCAGTCAAAGTTGGATTTCATTTTTTTTTTATGTGTGTGTGTGTGTGTGTGAACATAAGGAGTTTTAATCAGATGTAATCAAAGAAATGTAATGCATATGCATACCATAGCCTTTGCTGTTTGCACAGTTTGAGGTTTTCGCATAAGCATGAATAAGTGCAAAGCATAGATACTGCTGTTTTACACATGCTCGAGTAGTAATAGGTAAAATTAAATTGCAATTATAAAACTCTTTATTTTGATATGACTTCAATATATTAAAGCCTTCCCCAATAAATGCCCTATAAAATGGTACAAATATCTCCAATATCGGTTAAATATTTGAGTTCTCTTTCAAAAATACACGTCTTCAGAAGACTTTATTTTATACTATGTATAGATAAAAAAGTGATTTATTTCAATTTAAGGAAGTCTGTAGCTATTGTTATTCAGCAATAGCTGAACAGAAATGTTAATAAAGAAAGTAGAATTTGACATTATATCATATCATAAAGATAATCTGCTACCAAAACAATTTTTCTCCTAATCCTTTCCCAATATAATTGACAAAAGTATATATGTTAAAGACAGCCTCAGTTTGAATTATGCCAAAATTTGTCATGTTCCACTTAGGAAAAACAACTATATAATGAATATCAGCATTTAAATATACTGAAAGGATTAAACAAAATTGTGTTGTGATTAATCTATAATTTGTTTTAAACTGGGATGTAATATAACTATAATTATTTTGTAATGGACATTGTGATTGAATTTTTTCAGTTATAGTAAACGTTCTGGTTTAGCAATACATGAGCTATTTTGGGATGGATTTTGTAATTTTGAACCAAGGTCAGATAACAAGGATGACAGCTGAAACCCACCCTCCAAAATTCGATAGCACACAAGAGGGAAGACATTTGGACCTCATGAATTTAATCTGTGCCAAACCAATTTCCACTATAATTTTTCAGTAGGATCGGGACTGGAACCAGAAACCAAGAGCTTACCACCAGGCCATGACAGCCATTTGGTAAGTTGAACTATGATCTGTTAATAACATCCAAGTCACCTTCCCTCCTCTCCAAATTTCAGCATTGCACCATATCAGTTTTAATAATCAGCAAACTTTATATATATGTTACTGTGAGAGACCGAAATTGGAGAATGTCGACATTCGCTGGTGAATGTCAACACATACCAAAAACGTTGGTGAAAGACCGTACAATTGATTACATTTCTTGCACTTTCGGACCATCGCCGGTATATGTCGACAATCACAGACAAGCTTTGGTGGAATTTGAAAAGATGATTAAAGAGCTCGAAAAGGAGATAACAGAAGGCAACGTCAACAAAGAGGTGCGGCCTAGAGCACGTTGTGTTTTGCTGGAACACAAGGTCAACAGAGAGGCGAAATTGCAAATCTGCATTTCTCCTCTCCGGATACGGAGAGATGAAACGCATATTCAAGATTCACCATTAGTGCATTGTGGATGTCGACATTTGCCGGTGTAAGTGAGAAATGAGGATATCTAGCAAATATTTCGGACATACACCAAGCGACTACGTGAATGTTGACATTTACCAGCGAATGTCGACATTCTCCAGATTTCGGACTTTCACGGTCACATATATATTAGAATAGGCTTTCAATCCTAAAATCTGAATATAATTTCACCAGAAAGTCACACTGATACTTTACACAAATTTCATGGTACAACTTTCACATGTTATCCATTTGTCTCTAGAAAACAACCACTTCAAATTATAAATAAATGAATGTTTTGTCATGAAAAACAGAACTGTAATATAGACCAAATAATTGGAAGAAATTACATAATTTGCCACTACCTAATTTAGAAAACTAATTTCAATTTGTATTATGATAGTACACTCAGTTTTACACACACAAGTGAAGTTTCATCATTTATATTATGGAAAGTTATTTGTAAATATAATTTTAAAAAAATGCACGAATCATTAAATATAAGAACATTTATTATTTAAATTAAATATAAGTATACATTTGCTTTGAAAAAATATATATTTGGTAGTAAGTGTGTAAACCATAAGCAGTTCAAAGGTAAACACATAAAAATGATATTTTTACAATGCAATGTAAACTGAACACTTATCAATTAATCCAAATACTGATAAATACAAATACTGAAAATCCAATGTAAATTTGTTAAAAGCAATTGAAAAGGTTAAAAAAAAACTCATCACATATAGCTTTGGTGATAGATAGGAACATGTTAAAGGAAAAAAAAAAGGTCTGCAATATATTTAAAATACCCCTTCTAATACTGAAATCTGTTCCTTAAAAAACATTGTTTATAAATTATTAAAATATAAAACTTTGCACAACATCTAGGCAAAAAGTTAGATTTAAAAACAGCACAAAAAAAATACAAATTCAATTCCTCAAAATTTCCACTAGCAAACAATACACATTTGAAAATGTCGATGCTTTTTTGCAATACAGTGCAAGATGATTTGGATGATATATATGAACTGTTCATAAACTCTTTTAATGAAATGGTTGATCACCGGTCTGGATAGCTTTCTATGAAGAAGGGCCTAGGTCTTTGGTTACATATGGGCTTGTGCCAAGTCCAGTCTCTTGTTTGGCATGCAGAACTACAATAACGAGTGACTTGACATAAACCACAAATGCTAAATTCTTGTGGCCTTTGTTCCATTTTAGTACATGGTGGATAGTGGCATTCAAAATACCTTTCTTCTTCTAGAAAATGAAATTACATCATTTTCAACAGTCATAAATAAATCATTAAATTTTAATATAGGCTTTCAAAAATTATTTCCAGTACTTATTTATCTTTATGGCCTCCTGGATAAATAGTTCCAAAATTCAAACTGTCGCCATATTGGGACAGCATTGGCAATCTAGGCATGATCTGAAAATTACCAAGTGAAACTATTATCACAGAATAATTTTAATATTGCAAGGTCCATTTTATGGTATTCTAAGAGTAATCATTCAAAAATCACCAAATAAACCAGGAATGTAACCAACTATGTATTTTATTTATAACAGAGTTTGCTGAAAATCAAATAAACCTGGAGGCCATAAAAATAAATAATTACCCCCTTTCTATTCATAATTCCCTCAGTGTACAAAAATATTCATAATGTCCTATTAGGAACAAACTTTCCCCATATTAAGGAAGACAGTAAATATTAAGGATGAATTCAAAGGAATTAAGTAAAATGCTTGGAACTCTTCTTTTTAGTGCAATCATTCAAATAAGAATATTAAAAAAAAAAATACTTTTGAATTTAATGATGACACTTATTTTAAAATGCTGATGACTCCTATTTCTTATTCCATTTGGTGTCGAGAGCTATAGTTTAACTCCTTCCTTCTCGCTACCGTGAAAATGAGGGGGTGAAATTTCTATCTCTATTTCTCACGCCTGTGATATTTCCAGGCTGGCATATTCAGAAGTAATGCACCAAAAATATTAAAACTTTCTATTTCTTATGCCCAGAATCATGTTTATTACTCAATATATACACCAGATGGCTGCCCTAGACTATTTGCAATGTTTTTAGGGATAGCTAATTTATTTTAAACTATACGCTCAGTTTTATATAATTTTCTTGAATAAAAAAATAGGAACTTTTATGACCATTTTCTTCAAAATTATGCGACCGTTAAGGGGTTAAGCAGCAATGATTAAATATAAATAAAATTTTAAATGGTGTTAAAGATAACTTTTCTACACTCTGAATTTTTTTAAATGCTTTTTGCAAAGTTAACAAATACCCAGCATGAATATGGCACAAACTGAAAACAATCTTTTAAAGTTTTGAAAGTAAAGTGAATATCAATGAATATTAAATATAAAATTCAAAAGTTATAGAATAATTCACTTGGATTATGCACCAACCTGTATCTTTTTCTATATAAATTAAAAGGATATTAATTTTACTACTGATAAACCAAAGTGAAGTTAACAAGTCAGGAGCAAATTAAAAATGGATCTGCATAAAATGAAATTCTAATTCTATTGAAACAAACATCACAGAACATTAGTTACAATAATATGAATAAAAATAAAAATTTACAAGCACATAAACAAGTTTTACAATTTATTATTTCACAATTTGTATTTTTTAATTCGGACAGAGTTGTCACTCAAATCTGGAAAAATTCTGAGTTTTCCTTGCATATATATGCAATAAATAAAATAATGCAGTAAAAAAAGTAGTGTGTGAACAGCACTCATGTGCTAGTAATAATGGAATTAGAATACTACTTAGTTTTAATGAGTAGAAAAAGTAAGATTCACCACAGAGTTTTAACATAGTTTTTTTTTTTTTACAGTTTTTAAACAGTAACACCTTTGGATATACATTCAAATACATTTTATAGAATTCTTCACACTAGCTTTTCTACTAAAAACCCTTATCGCCCCCCCCCCATTTTCAGTAGCTTCACCAGTAATCAAGTAACTTGTCTTTATCCCAGTAATGTTATATTTTCACTGCCATATATTTTTCGGATCATCAAGTTCTACGAAAATAAGCTGTCTTATATTTTTAACTTTAATTCTTTTTCTTTTGACAGTATTTTTCACTACTGTTCAACATGCATGATCAATATTGTATGCATGT
>JAPMOQ010008705.1:9657-21646 GCA_026543055.1 Argiope trifasciata | reverse complement strand
AAAAAAAATTGATTCGAAATCGTGTTTTTTGAGCAAAGGAAAAAACCCAAGAACGACAAAAAAAAAAAAAACGTTTCGCAATTGTTTATTTTGAGCAAGAGTTTTTCGATGAACGAGGATCATCGATAATTAGCTCTAGAAATTTTGTAGTGATATGTATTTTGAAAAGTCTATAAAATATATTAATATACCAAGAGAAATAAATACAGAATTTTGTAGGTTGATTCCTATGCTATTTTCTAACACGTATGTCTAAAATGCCCTCTAAAATGGTGTTTCAAAAGTCACACAAGCCATTAAAAATGAATTAAATGGTGGAAACAAACGTGCAAAATTGGGTAGTCAAAGCCTTAGCGCACGGCGAAATATCGTCCTCATTTTTCGTCAGCAAACGACAACGAAAGTGACGTCACTTTAAAGTTTTACATGATTGGTTGAATTTGGTCTTCAGACAATATTATCCGTCACTATCGTCGGTATTTTCAAGCTGGTTAAAAAAAAAGGGACGATGATGAAAAACTTATCTGAGCGATTCTTGAAGGTAGAAACGGAAAATTAGTGACGAAAAGTGGGGACGATATTTTGCTGGTGATAAGATTATTGATTTTTTTTTTCTCACCAGGACGAAAGAGGACGATGGCCTTGAGGCAGGCGAATTCCGAAAAGTCCACAGCGAGCATCTTGAAGCGAGCGAAAGCGTTCTGAAGAATCCGAGTGCACTTCTTCCGCTGAGCATCGTTCAGGTGTGAGTTCACATCCAGGTTGGCGAACAACAGATTCGAGTTGAGAGGCATGCTCCACTGAATGCAGTTGATGAGAAAGAGTTCGGACCAGGTCTCCTCCAAGAGGGACACCTGTTGAGAACAATGCGTCAATTGTATTGTGAAATCTCAAGGTATCAGAATAAGTTCGAAGGCAAATTTGTGAAAACTTGGATTTTTTAAAAACAATTTAAAGCTATGCTTTTGAGATGCGTTGGCAATTATGATACAAAACACTATAAATACAAAATATAATACCTTGAGAAATGGAAAAATTGGTAGTAAATTTTTATGAAATTTTAACAAAAACGGTTAACACTTTAAACAAAATTGTAATGCAGGAATCCTATTTTTCTTTGCACACAAGTTATAGAGTATAATGATGAATGAAATGGTATGGTATGGTGTGTTTTACTGGAACAAAGTCCAATTCTGGACATGAGGTGCCATCCACAAGGATTTTTAAATCGTTCTAATATAAAATGTGTAAATGAAAGAATGGTATATTGTTAAAATATCAAAGCTGAGAAGGTTCATAATTTAAAAAGATATGGTACACGAAAATAAATAATATTAAAATAAATATTAAAATTTAAGTGCTATGAAAAAACCAATCGCCTTTAAAAAGTCAAAAAGTTTTGACAGAGGTTTCTCACCCACTAGGTCACATAAATTCAAAATAGCCGAGTGAAAGTGAATTAAACGATCTGAAGTAAAATTAGGGCATTCAGTAAGAATATGTGCTATAGAATTGACCACTCCACAGTTCGTACAATGAAGGACCCGTTCCCCAAACAACAAATGTCTATGAGTGTATCTTGTGTGACCAATACGTAGACGAATTAATTTTACATCCGCACCTCGGTTCGGTAAAACTGACCACATGTTTATTTTTGGTTGAATGGTATTATCGACTTGCGCGTTCCAAACCTTCTGCCACTTTTCACAGACATATTGTTTGATACATCCTGAAATATCAGAGAAG
Organism: Argiope trifasciata; assembly: GCA_026543055.1. Lineage (NCBI taxonomy): Eukaryota > Metazoa > Arthropoda > Arachnida > Araneae > Araneidae > Argiope > Argiope trifasciata. The sequence continues at coordinate 19,900 of JAPMOQ010008705.1, read as the reverse complement.
GGAACATGGAAATCCAGAAGAACTGAAGCATTCTTTGCTGCCTGATCTGCAAGCTCATTGCCATAGATTCCAACGTGACTCGGAATCCAGCAAAAGATTACGTCAAAATATCTGTTCACCAGTAGTGACTGTTGTTCCACGATTTGTGCAACAATTGGATGACAAGAATAATCAAAATTTTGTAATTGTTGCAAAACGCTCATGTTGTCAGTATAAATGCAAACTTTACGAGAGTCAGATGAAGAGATATGTTGTAGCGCATATAAAATAGCAGTTGCTTCCGCCATGTATACTGAACAACACCCAGGAAGGGTATGGTTGTACGAAGTGTCATCAAAAATGACACCAAAACCTACATGATTCGTTGTTTTTGAGCCATCAGTAAATATTGCTTTATAATTATTGTACTGGGAACAATGTTCAAGGAATAGTTGTTGAAGTGAGTTTGCATCAATAGAAGAGTTTTTGAAACCAATTAATGGGTTTAAATGAGCAATGGATGGTGCATTTCAGGGAGGAAAGTAGAAATGGTCAATGGATAATATTCTGATTTCAGAAAGTTGTGTGTCAGAAATTAAAGACTTCATGCGTTCATAAAACGGACGGATAGCTGAAGGAAGAGCATTAGAAAGTCGCTCAAAGAATATGCTGAGAGTGGTGTAAGTTAAAGGATGTCCAGGTGTAAATGAACTTTTAAAATAATATTGCAGTGATAATTTCTGGCGACGCAGATAAAGTGGTAGTTGATGACACATATAAACTTTGCACTACGGAAGTGCGGAAAGCTCCAGAATAAATTCTCAGCGCAGTATGTTGGATTGTATTAAGTTTTTTCAAAGCAATCATGCTGGTAGAACCATAGGCCATACAGCCATAGTCTATTCGAGATAGGAGTAAAGCTTCATAAACTCGGAGTAATGATGTCCTATCAGCTCCCCAAGATGTATTGGAGAGAACCTTTAGAATATTTAGCATTTTTTCACATTCCTTTCGTAGAAGTGAAATGTGAGGATGGAAAGGAAGTCTTCGATCAAAAATTACGCCGAGAAAACGAACTTCGGGGACAACTGGAAGAGCTCTGTTTCTTATACAAATTTTAGGTTCAGGGTGAAGACTGCGTTTTCTGCAAAAGAGGACACAACTTTTACTTGATGAAACGGTGTATCCGCTCTGATCGCAGCATTTGACAAGACTATTCACAGCGTTTGCAACTGAATTTCAATCAGTCTCATATTTGATCCCTAGTAAGAAATTTGCAAATCGTCAGCATACAAGGTGCCCAAAACTGATGAAGGAAAATCTAAAAGTATTTTTGAAATGTGAATGATAAAAAGAGTAACGCTCAATACGCTACCTTGAGGAACACCTTCCATTTGAGTAAAAGAGTCGGATAATGTTGATCCAACACGGACTTTAAAAACACGACGAGATAAAAAGTTTTTAATAAAAAGTTCTAATTGACCACGAATCCCAAATTCAAATAAGCTTCGAAGTATCCCATAACGCCAAGTCTGATCATACGCCTTTTCAATGTCTAAGAATATCAAGACCAAATGATTTCTCCGTACAAATGCATTACGTATTTCTATCTCCAACTGTAGAATGTTGTCAAGAGTAGATCTACCTTTGCGAAATCCACTTTGATGTAGTGGTATATGCTTTTCCAATTTCAGCTGATAGATAAGCCGAAAAATGACCATTCTTTCAAATGTTTTGCCTAGACAGCTCTTTAGTACAATAGGGCGATAGTTTGAGGGATCTGTCGGATCTTTCCCTGGTTTCAAAATTGGAATGATAATGGCTTCCTGCCATTGCGAAGGAAAAATTCCTTCATTCCAAATTCTATTAAAAAGTCGAGGAATATTGTAAAGTGAAGGAACACTTAAATGGCGAATCATGTGGTATGAAATTTTGTCAGGTCGCGGACTGGTGTTATGAGATTTGGAAATTGCATTTTGCAGCACATACATATTGCATTCAGAGTTATATGGGAGGATATGGCGTACATTAAAGTTAATTGGGTATTGGTCAGCACAGTTCTTTATATTTAAAAACGTAGGATTATAGCTGTCTGAATGAGTAACTTTGGAAAATGTTTCATCAATGATGTTTGCAATACTCGTCGTGATGAGTAGGTAGCAAAATTCTTTTTTAAAATAGGAAAGGCAAATTCTTGATATATACCGTTGGCAGCTTTTACTTTTTCCCATAATCTCTTACTAGAAATATTGGATCTAATACGGGAGACATATCCAATCCAATATTCTTTCTGACTACGTCTTCAAATTTTGCGAGCACATGCCTTAGCATATTTGAACGCAACGAGGTTTTCTGTAGTTGGACGCCTTCTAAAAATGTCCCCTCGTTTACTTTGCACCTTCTGTGCTTCATGACAGGCATCATTCCACCAAGGTTTTGAAAGCTTACGGGGTGTCGTTGAACTTTTAGGAATTGTCATATCAGCGGCATATAATATGATTTCAGATATTTGCTTAACTGCCTCTGAGATATCTAAACAATTGCCTCAGCGATTGTAGCCAACTGTTGAAAAATGTCTCGATTTGTCCGTTGGAATAATTAGACGTATACCGTTGTGCCATTCTAACACTATCAGCAAAGGCAATCAGAATTGGAAAGTGGTCACTATTGAGTAGATCTCTTCCAACGGAAAAACTGAAAAGTGGGAGCAATAATAGAGAACATATGGCAAGGTCTAATGTGTGAAATGAACGAGAGGGTTCGTGAAAATATGTATTTTCATCACTATTTAACAGGTAAAGGTAATGATCAGAAATCAACTGCTCTATTTGCTGGCCGCGAGAATTAGTGTTCTCATTTCCCCATAGGATGCTATGGTCGTTAAAATCCCCCAATCAATACAAAAGGAACAGAAAGTTGATCTATTAAAGAATTTAATTCATTTTGTGAAATCATTTCCTTGGAGGGAGGTATATGCAACAAACGGTGACAAGCGTCTTTATGTGGACTTAAACAGAAACAGCCTGTAAATTAGTATGAAGAATAAGAGGTGCGCTTGGAAAGAAGCTGGAGTGAAAATGCAGACACATCTCGAGACGCCAACATTTGAATTTGTCTTTGCGTACGCAATTGTATCCTAATTTTAGAAATTATTGAAGGATTTAAATAGGTCTCTTGTAATGCAATATAGGCAGGCTTGTATTCATTTAAAAGCGGTTTGATTTCGACGGTTTCTGAACGGTATCCACGACAATTCCAAGAAATGAAACCAGACATGAAAAAAAAGGAATTGAAAAAAACTAAATATGGCCACCTGGGGGTGGTTTATTAGGAATGTGTTGGTCCGTTTCTACATCAGATATATCAGATGTAGATGGAAAAATTGATAATATATAGTCTGCAGTAATTGGTATATCCGTAGGATCTGGAGGTTTAGGAGGAACTTCAGTGTCAGATGTTTTGGCACTTGAAGGAGATTTTGCTTTCTTCCGTTTCTTCTTGGGAAATCGTGTTGGCGAAAATTCAGAATCTTTCGGCTGAGAAACAGTTTGAGCTTTTTTCGAAGAAAATACTTGGTTTCTATTGTTTTCAGTGAGTTGTTACTTATTGATTCAAGAGTAGAATGCTGACAGGAGCAGGTTTTGACAGTAACAATATCTGTAATCTCGGTTTGAGAACTAGTGCTCTTTAACATTGAGCTTATGGCGGCACTATAGGAGAGACCTGGTTTCGGTGTCCTGTCTAGAACAAGCTTTCTTGCTTCTACATAAGAAATATTTTTCCTGACTTTCAGGCTTTGATTTTCTTTTTCGGTTTTCCATTTAAGGCAATCACGGAAATAAGCAGGATGGGACACAGAGCAGTTTAAACATTTGAAGTTATTCTAGCTGCAAACTGAAGTTTCATCATCTTCAACAGAGCACTTGGCACAGCGACGGCTGCCACGACATGTTCCCTGGGAATGTCCGAATCTCTGGCATTTAAAGCAGCGCAGAGGATTCGGTAAATATGGCTTAACTTTAGATTTACACAGCCGGCGCGTATGAATTTCGGAAGTTCAGGAGTACTGAAAGTTAGAATGATATGTTTAGTTGGAAAGAATGAACCATTCCGTTTAATTTTAATGTGATAAGCGGCACAAACTTTTTTTGAATGCAATTCCTGAATAAGTTCACCCTCCGAACAATCGAAAAGATCTAAATTGTAAATGACGCCTCGAGAAAAATTCAGTGTTAAATTCAGTTCAAAACTAAGAAGATCCCCAAACGGAAGTTTTTTAGTAGATGTGATATCACCAATAAATGAAGAGATCAGTTTTTGAACAATGAGAGGTGCAACTCTATGAAACGTCCTTCGTGTGTGTAAGATAAGGAATCTAGTATCTTCAGAGATGGGAAAATGTGGCAAAGTGTCTGAAAAACCAGTGCAACATAGGCAAAAAAATTCGGGCCCCAACCGCACGGCCCTCCACGGAACCCAACAAGGGAAGGCAGCCACCGGCTCTGTCCATTGCCAGCCTCGGCGCTAACCTTGATGCTAGCCAGAGCCTATACGCTAAGGGCCACTTCCAGGAACTTCTACCACCCTTAACGCAGAGCCCCAGAAGGTGACCCCTTCGCTTAATCCCCTTGAGCAGACCAGCCAAATGACCAGGATACCAGCCGATTGAACACCGGGGACCGGAATGTAACACCCGTCTAATGGGTCACCACGCACGGCAAACACGTGGGGGTATTTGCTGTCCATGAGAAGCAGGAAGCAAACAGAGCTGCAACAGCTTCTCATGGTAAGCTCCCTCGCCTACCCTCAAGGGAAAGAAGAACAAGGAGACAGCAGAAGGCCCAGTGGAGAATAAACTTAAGGGAAGTAAAGATCCCTTGGTGCCTCGGGATTCGGACACCCGTACTCAGTTAAAGAAGGTGAGCCCCTGAGGGGGATGAATAAAATGAACCAAAAACTAAGAAAAATCTTGAGATACAAAGAAGTTATAGGTAAGAATATGTGTATGTATGAATTTTTCCCATAAATTTGCAACTTAATTTCTCTCAAAACACCTATAAAAGAAAAAGTATTTCACCAACAATAAAACTTTTGGCCCGTTTCATTGCACGTATTATTTAAAACACGCTCTGAAATTTCTATATAAATACCTCTATTAGTTTTTGAGACATTTTGTTAATGGTGGTGAATTTTTATGAAAATTAAATGTTCTGAGAAAATGGAAATGAAATACAAATTTTGGCTGAAAAACAGGTGACCCTGGTTGATAAGTCGGGCCTTACTTTCCCTAGATAAGATAAACCGTCTTGGAAAAAGGAAAGTCTGCACTACAAAAAACAATAATTAAAAAATCTCAAATGTGGTTGATAATGAGTTTTTTTAACGTAGTCGAATACCTTTAGGGAAAAACCTTACTGAATCTGATTGCTTGCTGCAAAATACCAACTGCATTTAGATACAGCCAATGGCAAACCGTATTTTCTCAACTTAAGAGCCTTTTAATGAGTGATCGAAATTCTCGAGAAAAGTATTTTTTGAAGTTATGGTATCCATGTTTGAGGTAATAAATTGGAAATTGGCTTTAATTTTTGAAGTTTATCGGAGCTAATGTTCACACAAAACCAGGCTTTTTTGAAAAACCGATTTTCGAATTCAATATTGCTCAAAAACCGGCTTTTGTATTTTTCTCAATATATATATCCAACTCAAAGCCATATCTATCCATACTGCGCCAAGCACAAGCTTAAGTTAAAAAACTCTGTTGTAATAGGATTGGTTAGTTTGCTAGAGATCAAGCGAAAGGGTCATTATCTGGGGCTTGTCGTTAAGGGTGGTCAACGTTAATGTAGATGACTCTGAGCGTATAGGCCTCGACTAGCACCAAGGTAAGTGCTGAGGTTGGTTGTTCCAGAGCCAGTAACTGTCTTCCCTTGTTGGGCTCCGTGGCGGGCAGTGCCGTTGGGGTCCGAATTACAGTTCTTTCTTTGCATGGGATCTTTTGAAAAAATTTCTGGTGTGGAAGTTATGGAATTTTAGAGTTGTAATATAAACCGCTTAAGTAAATATGTAAGATATTTAATTTTGAGTCCAACTGATAATTCTCGAAATTTGTTTTCGTTTTCTCCTTTTGCTATGCATAAAGGGATTACTGGAATTGGAGAAAATAAATCTGTTAAAAAGCTAAACTCTGGAGATTTCCTTATAGAAACTTTGACACCATATCATGCAAAATCATTTCTCAACGCAAAAACCTTCCTTGACATTCCTATCTCTGTTACTCCTCATAAAAGTTTGAACTCGGTTAGAGGAGTAATATATGAACCTGACTTATTGAATACATCAGATTCTGATATCCCTGACGGTTTTTCTGATCAAGGTGTAATTCACGTTCGTCGTATTACTGTAAGAAAAGGTACTGATTTTCAACAAAACCCAATTACTGAGGTTAATAAAGGCTGGATACTTGAATTATCGTTTCCGTCCTTTCATACCAAATCCAATTAGATGCTAAAAGTGACAACGTTTTCGACATTTGAGGACTGCTTGTCAAGGAATTATGGTGTGCGCTATATGTGCGTCAGTTGGTCATTCTGTTACTGATTGTCAACTAGTTCTGTTACTGAGCCAAAGTGTGTGAATTGTGCACAGCCTCATGAATCAAGCTCAAAAATCTGCCCAACTTGGAAACTAGAAAAAGAAATTCAGAAAGTGAAAGTAATGAAAAACATAAAATACGCCGAAGCACGTAAATTTTGTCTGCCAACAGCTGTTCCATCCTTTTCAAAAATAGTTCAACAAAAAAAAATCTATTGACACCATAGAAAAATTGACATATACTACTTGTGCATCACTTAAAAAAATCTGTTTCAACTTTAACTGATGATAAGATATGCAATGTAACACGACCTCCGAAAAAGAAAAAAGCCCAACAGGATACCAGTATTCATTCTAATGGAAATTTAGCAAACCCAGAGAATATAGATTTTCATACACATATTAGAGCCACGAGTGAAACTAATGTACAAGAAACAATGCAATCAACAGCTTCGTATAACTCTTTGTCAGAATCGATGTTAACAGAAAATTTGCTTCCTGATATTCAAGATACAGCAGAATCCGAGGATTGTATTGATTACGATCCTGAAGAATCTATTGACAAAGATTTTATAGATGATCGCCATCGACGGCAGCCATTTACCAGTAGAGCAGTTGCTAATTCAAAATTTTATCCTACTTTTAAATCGAAGTTTATGAAAAAGCAAAGAAAGAAAAAAAGATGATATTTTGCTTAGAATTTAGTTTTATTTTGATGCACTGGCATTTGTCGTGATAACCTTTGTCTCTTGTTGACTTTTATGATGATGTTTTTTAATATTTGTACTATTTTATATTTCTGAACATTTAAAAAAATATATTTATATCTATATTGTATTTGATTATATATCGAATTTTAAATTACCACGTTTATCTATTGTACCCTTTATTTCAACTACACCATAAGTTTGGCACCATAAATTATAAGTTATTTCCACTACACCATAAGTTATAATAAATATTGGTTTTTGCACCAATAAACCTCACATTCACTCACTCTGTTGTAATAGGAAATACGAAAACAGAGTGAGAAACAAACTGAAGGCATGACGAAGTAATTCTTGGGAATTCAGTAAAAGAGAGCAAGTGGTAAGAGTTTAATAAGGAATAAGTATATATATATCAATAAAAACCATAAAACACGAAAACACATATTGAACAGGCAAAATTGAATGCAAAGGTAAAATGGTCTAAATCCAATGAATAAAACCTATAGATCTTAAAAAACTAAAAATATTCGAATGGGGTTTTTCTCCCACCAATTCATGTAGCATGAATGAAGTTGAATTAAAAAGGCTGAGGAGATATGAATTAAAGTCTGGACATTTAATTAAAATGTGCTTCACACTAAAATCGATATAGCATCGAGGATAAATCGGTGGTCCCTCTCCGATATGAAGATGACGATGCGTAAACCAAGTATGCCCTATGCAAAGGCGTGCCACTTGGACATTAGGAGCACGCATAGGCAACACTGGCCACACGCCAATAGAGGGCTTAATAACGTACAGTTTACTATAGGTATGTTTATCCCATGTCTCTTGCCACAGAGAAAAGTATGTTTTGCAGTAGATTTCTGAATATCACGATAAGGTAAACTATAATGAAAAAAGATAGAAGCAGCTTTAACAGCAGCATTGGCCTGTTCGTTTCCAATTATTCCAACGTGGCTAGGAATCCAACAAAATAAAATGATAAAGCCCCTATGATGGAGAGTCTGCAAAAGTCCCAAGATCTTAATAGCAACTGGATAGCAGTTAAAGTGGTGGAGAGTTTCTAGAGAGCTCATACTGTCCGTATAAATACAAAATTGACGTTGTGACGGAAGAGAAAGTTTTTGGATTAGCACAAAAAATCCCCAACAACTCTGCGGTTAAAACGGAAGAGTTATGAAAACGGAAACTGTATATTTCTTCACAAAAGACGACACTGCAACTAACATGTCCGTCCGACTTTGAGCCGTCAATAAATATTGGAAAATAGGTGGCGTACTGTGAACGATGGAAATTAAAAAGTTGGAAAATAACTGCAGCAGTTGAAGCTTTATTATAGTCCGATGAAAAGTTCAAAAAAGAAAACTGTGGAATCTCCGATGGTGAAAATATTTGATAAACTATTGTTTGGACATCAGAAAACTGTAGCCCTGAATCGTGAATTACGCTTTTGATTCTCTCACAAAAGGGAAGAATGTGAGGTGGTCTAGCATTGTAAAATCTTCTAAAGCAAACTGGAATGGTCATATGAGTTACAGGATGATTTTGGAGACACTGTGCTCGGAAGTAGTACTGCAATGCAAGTTTTCTCCGACCCAAATACAAGGGCAACTGGTGATATATGACGTAAAAGCTTTCGGATGGTGATGTGCGGAAAGTCCATGAACATATTCGTAGGGCGGAATGATGCACAGTATCCAGCCGACATAGTTCAGTAAAATTGGCAGAACCGTATACAAAACACCCTTAGTCAATACGAGATAAAAATTATGGCTTGATATAGACGGATTAAGGACGTACGATCGGCAGTCCAAGACGTACGTGAAAGCACCTTCAGGGTGTTCAAAGATTTCTCGCACTTCTTCCGAAAGTGCGTGATGTGCGAAAGGAAAGCGAGCTTCCGACCGAAAAGTATTCCCAGAAACCGTACTTCGCTAACGACTGGAATTAAGTCATTGCGTATACAAATTAAAGGGTTAGGGTGAATGTCTTGCTTTCTGCAGAAATGCACACATTTACTCTTTTCAGCAGAAAGAGTATGCCCATTTTCGTCACACCAAGCTACCAGTTTCTTAACTGCAGTTTTGAAGCTGCTGTTCAATTAAGCGCATATTACAGCCCTGGCCACATATATATTTCCTTGGACAGTCGTTGGTAATTGATTTAATATATCGCTAAAATACATGATAAAAAGTGTGACACTGAGAACGCTTCCTCGTGGAACGCCCTCAGCCTGAATAAAAGGATCAGAATAGTACTTTCCAATGCGTACACGAAAAGTACATGAAGATAAAAAGTTTTTTATAAAAATTAGGAGGTTTCCTTTAAACCCAAGTTAAAAAGTTTTCTAAGAATTCCAAAACGCCACGTACGATCATACGCCTTCTCTACGTCAAAGAAGATGGAAACAAGATGGTTTCGTCTCACAAAAGCGTTGCGAATATGGGTCTCAAGTTGCACTATCTTATCAATAGTGGGTCTGACTTTGCGGAACCCACTTTGCATTAACGGAATGCAAGCTCGTTTTTCCAATTTGAAGACTCATCGGGCATTGACCATACGTTCAAGCGTCTTACAAAGGACACGAGTTAGCGCAATCGGTCTGTAGTGTACAGGAATAGACGGATCTTTGCCTGGTTTAAGAATGGAAATCACAAATGACTCTTGCCACTGGTATGGGAAATTTTGCTCATTCCAAACTCTGTTAAACAGATGTAGAAGATTGGAGAGTGAAACCTCATTCAAATGGCGAAGCATGTTATAAGTGATTCCGTCCCGGTCAGGGCTGGTATCATGAGCTTGGGATATTGCTTACCTCAGTTCAAACATTTTGGATTCTCAATTATATGGATGCCTGTATGCATCTTGAAAGTTCAAAGATTGCTGTTCTGTGAGATTTTTTCTCGCTATAAATTCAGGATTATACGATTCGACAGCGGAAATTCGTGTAAACGTTT
>JAPMOQ010008701.1:0-18211 GCA_026543055.1 Argiope trifasciata | reverse complement strand
TTTTATTTATCTATTTGTTTTGAGAAAAAATACTTTTAAATATCCTTATCCAGTCATATCTTCATGCATATTATAGTGAAGCATATATACATATTCCGTATATAGTGCAATGAACATTGTACATATTCCATAATATAAATCCGTAATCAAATAATGATTTACTAAGCTACATTCTTGAATCGGCTGTCATATCCTTTAATGGCACCTCCAGCTAAGGGATTTTTAAAACTGACAATTCCATTATGACCTCCAAGAAGACCAGTATATCCCAGGACACCATCATGTCTAACTCTGTTTTCTAATCCGTGAACAAGTGGGACAGCAACTTCACCAACTGGATAAGCATGGATGGGTTCGAGTGCTTTAACTACAGCAGGCTGATAAGGATTAACGATAACTGATGCTGGGTTTTGATTGGAGGTGCCTGGTTCCTGGCCTCTGACTACCGCTCTAAACCCAGCATGGTCAGCGACGTAGTTGACGTTACGAAAGATTCCCCTGGCATCTTTAAATCCATAGCTTCCTATTACACCTCCGAGTCCATTTCCTTTTTCTTGTCTGTATTGGTCACTGTAGTGATCTTTAACGGAGTAACCGAAATCGTAAGGCTGCGGATGACGATAAATCTAAAAAAGGAGAAGAAAAAAAAAATATATTATATGAATGATCATGAATAATAGTTCGCGATAAATGGGTATAAAATAAATCGATGTTCATAATTAATTGGTGATTTTGATTTGGTTATAGGTTAGTGTTGGTTTTTGTTTTTCTTCATTCTTTTTAACATTTATACAGAATTTATGTTAATATTTCTATATATACTGTCAAATTCTTATGTACAAAAATGTGTTTTTTAAGCCTGCCATTTTGGAACAAAAACTGTTTAATTCTCTCTAACCGAATGATGCCTTTATTGAAAAATAATTGTGGTTATCAAAGCGCTGCAGGCTGTGCTTTGTTTAATAATTAAATATTCGTCTACAGAAATAAAAGCAAAAATGATTGATTCAGATTAAATTCAGAATTTTATTCGCAGATCATATTTTCACAATCGAATATACGCGCATAAAAAAAAAGAATTTGCTTTATACTCGTGATAAATTGCGGTATGATGAATCGACATTCATAACTAATTTACGCTTTCAATTTCGTTTTGGTTGCTGGTTAATGCTTATTTTTGTTGCTCTCTATTCTTATTGACCTTCATGCGGAATATTTGTTAATATTTCTGTAAACGCTGCTGTATTCTAAGATATAAAAATGCTTGTTTTAAACTCCAATGTTATAAATTGTAACTGGCAGACAATGCTTAGGCATTGATGCAATTTATTGAAGGGTTTTTTATAATTTTATTCGGTAATTATTTTTATTCAAATGAAAGGAAATATTTTTATTATATAAACTGAAGCTTCATTTTTATTTGAAGTATTTCTGATCAAGAGATTAAAAGATGCTATTCATAACTCATAAAGGCAATAAACAAATAATGATATATAGAAAAATATCGGCATATATATTGGAATATATATTGCGTTGAGGAATTTCCGTCATCACCAGACCTAACTGTCTCTTAGATATTAGTGTAATAAACTAAAATTTTGCTAAAAGTGTTCATAAAAAACTTTACTAAATTCTGAAACTTTGTTGAATTTTCAGAACAAAATATCATAAACATAATGTTGAATGAATATGGTAATATAGTATTGCCACTCATAAATATGGTAATATAGTATGTACTGATCGGTGCCTCACTTCCCCACAATTCAGCAGCTCCACTGGCAGAGGAAACAGGAGTTACTTACAGTTGACGTCAAGATGTGGCTATGTGAAAACAAATTATTAAGACGTATTATTTAAAAGAGGAAATTTAATGTTAGCTCTGAACCTCCTTATCGTAAGTCACATTATATAAATGTGTCATCTTCAATTTGTTCATAATTTGTGCATCATCATTAACGTAATTATATTGCCACTCATTAAATTAACAAATATCAACTACACGAGCTTGTTATTGCTCTAGTCGCCACCCACACAGTATTATAATGAAAAATATTGGCTATATAATGAAACTTATGATATTTAATATATCTTTACAAACGAAAAATTGTTTTGCATACCTGATGTTATGAAAAAAACATTTTATTCTTGGCTGTTAAAAGTTTTAAAATCAAATTTTTAAAAATACCACGTGTTGCCGGATTTAAAATTTTAGTTTAAATCTGAATTATAGTACTTTTTGAAGTAATTTCTCAATAGTGAAATAGCGCCCTTTAACATATGATAAATTTCATTATCTAGTTCCATAGTTTACCTATGCTAATAATAAAAATAGGCATCTGTGAGTTGTCATATGACAGACTCTCTGATCTCCTGAAGAATAATAAATACTGAATGGTTTGGTTTGGTTTGGTTTAGTTATAAGCAACACGAGGGTTTCAAAGCAACACGAGGGCTATTTTGGGACGGACCTCGTAATTTTGAACCACGGTCAGATGACGAAAATACTGAATGACCGGACCACCGTAACAGCAACATTGGTGGGAACCATGGCTGAGTCCTAAAGGTCATCACTGGCCACAGTATATCCCTTCCCTAAGGAAGTACATCCTGTCATCGATGTTATGACCAGACATCCACCTATTTATGTATCCTCCAGGGGGTCAAGATCCAACCACCCTGCTGTGTACATGTTGTCGCTCGGAAATTCATACAGCAGTTGAATTTGTTCTTGGCATAATTGTAAACAATGGGAATGTCTTTCTCGAATACATTTTTTAAAGAAAATTACGGATTAAGAATTTATCGCTTTAAGATTTTTCAGAAAGATAAATCCCAAATGCGCTTGATTGTTATAAATTATTATGTCCTTTTAAAATTTGAAAAAAATTACTAATACCAATTTAATGGTCATACACTATGCTCCTAAATTTTGACCTTTAAAAAAGGTTTTTGCAAAATTTTTCAAAATAGATTTTATGATTTAAAACTTCATTGTTTTTCCATTTTTAATTTTTTTTAATCTAAGGAAGAAGCATTTGACTCATTAATTTTTTGAAATGAAATTTATAAGAGGAATCAAAAAGTGGCATTATAAGACTGCAAATAACAACGAACAATTTGACAGAGAAATAGTTCAATTAAATGAAAAATGAAATAAAATTTCTGGATTTAATATAATTTAAAAAAGATAATGTATAATTTTATAAAATTAATATAAAATAAAAAATATAATTCTTTTGTTATTTAAAGAATTTAAATCTAATTTATTAAATATTTATCGAAATATTTTTATCATAACGTCCATTTTATACTTTTTTTCCTTCTGAAATCCTCCTTAGATATCTAATTAAAATTTTAAAATGCTGTTATTTACTAGTTATAATATTATGTTTATTATTATTTATATCTTACAGTTATAAGATATACTCACTTCTCCGTGAGTCTTAGCCTGAGCCAAAACAATGCAAGCAAGTACAACGAAAACGAACATCTGAAATTAAATGCATTTTTTAATTCTAAGTAAGCTCTCAGAGTTCCATGTATATTTTATTTTTGATAATCATCGTGAACATAAATGAAAAAAAGCAATGAAAAATTTACTAAAATAGCAAAAAACATTTTAAGATCTTTCCTGCTATATTTAAATCAAGATAAATAATATTAATTCACTTAGCTTTATAAAGCTTAATTAATTCGTTTATTTATTCATTTGGTTTAAACATAGCCGTCGATCAAAGATTGCTAAGCAGATTATTTTTTGCTAGAATTTCTGATTGGAATATGTATATTCCACTTATTCTTTTGTCTTGTAATTTTTAATTGTCTTGCAATAAATTAATTGTCATGTAATAATTTAATTTTAATTGTCTTGTGATAAATTTTCAGTTTACTTAACTTTAACTTTTTATTAACTTTGGTATTTTTTTCTTTTATTTATAATTACAGTCTATTAGAGAGACTGATTTACTTAACATATGAAACCCATTTTGAATTTTAAAGCATAAAATTTTACGCACTCTGTGGCATTATGAACATAATTCTTTTCGTTAGCAAGTAATTCTTTTATATTCTTCAACAATTTAACTTTTTGAATACTTTAATGAATTTCCGGAATCAAGATAATAAAATTTACACTTCATTAATGCTTTGTTTTCAAAGCTTTTAAGTTTAAATATTTATAATTGTTATAGAAAGATTTATTTACTTTAAAAAAATTAATCAAATTTCAGTTGCGAGACACAAAGTTTTATGCACCTTACTTTTTTTCTAATAACTATTTGAGTTGGCGAAAAATTCCTTTTTTATCCTTCTATATCGCTTTATAAAGATTTTTTTTATCCTATATTGCTTGATAAAGATCCGTTATTCTTATATATAGCTTTATAAAGTTTCTTTTATGCTTATTTATTGCTTTACAAAGTTTTTTTTTAAATATTTCTACGTCGCTTTGAGCAGGTTCTTTTAAGGCTTCTATATCGCTTAATAATGATTCTTTATCTTTCTATGACGCTTTATAATATTAACTTTTATAAATATTCTTCCCAATATTATAGAAAATAAAAGTAATTTCAAATGCACTTTTAATGATCTTTTCAAATTTCTCAATACACATTTATATTTAAAATTTGTATATATTCTTTAATTAAAATTTATAAAACCAGTTAAAATAAAAAAACTTTGAACTCTATAAGAATTATTATCTATTATATATAATTATTCAAATATTTTAGAAAAAGGAATAATTTCATTAAATAACAAACATATCGTACCTTTAGACCTTTTACTTCACAGAGCAAACTTTTCAGTTTTAGTATAATTTTCATTCTCTTTCATTTTTTTTTTACACTAGCAGAGAGATTTGAGGTAATTGCTATCTATTATGACGTAATTTAAACTATTGCTATCAGTTTGCTGTCAGATGAATGAATTATTCAAGAATTAATCTATTTTTAGAAACGCGTTCTGTTATTTTTATAATATATTTGATGAAGTGATATCAATTTTTCTAATCAGATTTAACTGATAATAACTTACATTTTTGCAATTATGCTTTTTAAAATATTCAGATTTAATGAAAAGTGTGTAATGTTTGTAAAAATAGCATTTAAAAAATTTATAATTTTTAACAGAATTTCAAAAGTTATATTTATTTATATAAATAAAGATGAATTTTATCTCTTATGCCCTGCCGCACTGCTCATCTGATTGCGATAAAACTTCGACTATTTATTACTAGCAGTTACGGGATGGTTATAGGCATAGTAAAATTATCTAATATGTAATCTATATAAAGAAAAATGAATGGTTGTATGTTTCTTATTCGCTGGTGTACCTCTCATTTGATTCCGATCAAACATCAAAAACATATTGCTTGCAATTACACATAATACAATCATCTAAAGTATAAAAAAATATTTTAGATCTATTTACCGCATCTATTAATTATGGATTAACCACCAAATAACTCGCCAAAGAAATACAATCGATTCAGTAAGAATGCTAAATTCAAGCTAGACGTTAATATTGTACGTAATTGCTATGCAAGTCGTTCTCTGAGGTAATTGTTTTATTAGAGAGTATGCAAGCAAATTTTAGACAAACCAGTCATACGGATTTGAAATTTTAATTAAACATTTAAAAAAATTCTGTGTTTTGCAGTATCTTCTGGAAATATTAGAGTATAAACACTTCTGCAGCATTAAACATTTTTTTTTAAAAATTATACCAAGCCATACCAATGATTTTATTGCATAAATATATCTTCTGTGTTGTAATGAATTTTAAAAGATTAATCACATTTTCAAACATTAATCTTGAGAATTCTCAACAAATATTAAACGAATCACAAAAGTTGCAAAAAATGTTTATTCTCTTACAATTCTCAAAAAACACCAAGCATTGCAATTCTAAAAGAATATATAAATCTGTTATATAAAAATGAATTTTTATTTGTTGGACCTTATATGCTGCCATACTATTCAATCGATTTCTATGCAAATGATCAACTCGCTGCTTGCGCCTGTCTGAAGAATATAGACATAGTACAATTATCGTATATGTTATATAAAAATGAATATTTGTTTATTCGCATCCAATGCACTGCCCTACCGTTCAACCAATTGTGATGAAACTTTTTAAAACTTATTGCTTGCACTCGCACGAAAGTTATGTTTTAAAATTCATAATTGACAAAAGTCAAACAGTAAAAGGCATATCGCAGTCGGTATTAATCGCACATATATCAAATAAAATAAAATTACTATGTTTGATGTCAGTCAGTGTCTTCCACACAGGATGTTGCCATTCAGCGTGCTCACTATTTTGTCTACAGACAGCCGCACATATTATTCAAAGTTTATCTCACACATACTAAATAAAATTATTATTATCTATGCTGATTAAGGTAAGTTATATATAGTAAAATTTTCTAATGGAAACTGTAATTTTAATATTTATTAAGTGAATCTATAAATGAAATTTCGATTATACCAATGTACATCATGTTGACTGCGTAGACAAAAAATATGTCTCCAAACGTTCATTACTAAATAAATCTAATAGCTCTACCTCTAGAAATAAGCCAATTCGCGCTTCTCAAACAAACGTGGTACGGCAAGACAGCGATAAAATATATAGTTTAAAAATTGTAAATTCACCTGAGTCACAATTTCGAGCCTCCAGATCAATTTTGCTCAAGAAGCAAAAGACAACCTGATTAAGAATATCAGAATCAAAAGATCAATATGAAACAAGAAACTTTACAATTATCCTTTAGGGAACGTCGATTGGAGATAAGGTGCTTACACCAGTCATTCCCATTATTCCACCAACATTGCTTTTGATTTCACACGACCGCACTTCCCCATACGACTTGCATTTTCAATTATCATCAACATGGATCAGGCTCAATAACTTCAAGTGTGCTGACTGAACCTAAAAAATCCGCGTTTTTCACATAACCAGTTGTATGCTGGATGCTTACAAGTCGAATAGTAAAGAAATTTATATGTTTCTACTGAAAACGGAAAAACAAAAAAATATTACCTAAGCTAAAGTCCTGAATATTAAAGTTAAAATAAAATAGAATAAATATTATTTACGCTTCTGCTTTATATATAATTCAATTTCAATCAATGTATACATCTCAGATACGAAAATAAATATTATTCCTTTTATCATTCCTAATTAAACAAGACAGTTACTTTGAATTCAAAATGATAATTCCAAAATTATTTCTTCTGCTGCAGGAACCAGCCAGTTAAAAAATTAAAGAGATAAAAGAAATTAAGAAATGTTATAATACAGGGTGAGCCAGAGAAACTTACTTATTTGAAAAAACTCCCATGCGGTAATTTAGGTAAGTAGAGGAGTGATTTCTGGCTCTATTGGAGGGAAAAGTCCCTAAGTTTGTTTCATGTCAATGGTGGCAATTGACTAAAAAAGTCAGTTGTCATCATGCTCTGATGTAGAGAACAGCGTGCCTTTGCCAATGAGAGCTTCTTTTCTAACGGCTGCTCAATTGTTCCTACGCAACGTGCCTTCCACGTTCTCTTTGAAATTCCTCCTCACAGACTCATTCCTGGCCATAATTCGGTTCTGTCGTGGGTCATCTCATTTCGGAAGTGCCGCTAAACCCAGAAATGGACATCAACGGACCATCAGAACTCCGGAAAATATCGAAAGAGTGAGGCTGTCAGTTCTGTGAACCGCTCGCAAACACGCAGCTACTCTGGGAATTTCTGACACCACTGTTAGCCGAATTCTCCCTCAAGACCTTCAATTTCATCCATATAAATTGACTGTTGTGCAAGAATTAACTGAAAGGAATTTTGTTGCCCGATAAAATGCACGTGAAATGCTGGTTGACAGCCTGCCTGAAGACGCTGTTTTTTTTTTTTTTTTTCAGTGACGCCATAAACAAGGGATTCAGTGAGGCGCACTTTGAATCCCTGGTTTATGGCGATCAATCACGGACAACAGCTCACCTGAGGAACAACATTCGCAAAGCCATTGCTAACATACCGATTGATACGCTGCAAAGAGTAGACACGAACTTCAAAAATTGACAATCAGTGAATGCACAATGGGGGTCACCATTTAACCGATGTCATTTTCAAAATTCTATGAAAAAAAAATTGGGATATTGTATTCTCAAATAAAAAAGTATTAAAACAATAACTGAAGTACTTTTGTTTTTATTGGCCTTCAAATAAGTAAGCTACTCTGGAGCATCTTGTATATACTATATTTAAGAGGTATGAAAAAATATTTATATATTTGATTTTTTGTATTTAATAAATTGATAAATACTAATTAAACTGATAAATATTAATCAAAGGACAGGGTTTTGAAATCTAGAAGAAATAGGGCTTATGGCTAAAAAGTGTTTTAAAACAAATATCTTGTAGGTGAAAAGCTTATTCATTGATATACTCAAACCTTCATGGATAAAAAAATTTCGAAGTTACTGAATTAATAAATAAGTTTTGTATTTTGACCAATTTTTAAACAATGGGGATCAACTTATACATAACTCTAAATTTATATGTATATATATATATATATATATATATATATATATATATATATATATATATATATATATATATATATTTATATTCGTCTTTTAAAATACTAATACATCTGTAAAGTATTTTTAAATTAACTATACTGTAGCTAAGAAGCACAAGCAGAAAAAATTGAATTGATAATTATATCAAATGTAAGAAATAATTATGAATAAGATTTTAACTGATCACTTTTTTATATGGAGGCTTTATAACAAACACATTTTCTCTAAAATTGAACTTTAATTACCTGTTTTAAAATTTCCTAGTTATCTTTTTTCTTAATTGACTGAGCATAAAATGCTATATCATAAGTCCTGCAAAAATTAATATTTATATATATTGTATACTTATATTTTTCTAAAACATATTATAAGTGAATTTGTGTTATAAAATTATCTATACAAAATGTTATACTAGAAAATTTATCATTTTAAGATGATTCAATATTTAGTTTCTATAAATCTCATAAAAATGCCCTTAAGCTTTGAGAATATCCATGGACTTAACTTTTATTTCTAAACGGTAGCTAGTATTTATAATTTGAGGTGAGACATTTCCTTTTTTATTTATAAATATATTAACTAATCAGTTTTCAAGAAATGTCACAAAAACTTTCTCTACTATTTAATAATTTGTAAGCAAATTCTGGAGTAGTTTTAATATTATAACGAATTATTTAAGCATTTTTTGCGCATGCACAGTACATGCTGAGCTTGCACTACACACTCGCAAGAAAAATAATCCATAAGTTTCTAGTCTGTTGCCAGTTCGTTAGGACTTAGTGTTCTGAATATTAATCTAATGTTATAGAATTAATTCTGTTTTCTTAAGCTCTAGTTATATTAAGTAAAATAATATTTCATTATAAAATTGAATCTAAACTTGCGAAATCAATTAACACGTAGCAAATGCAAGTTTCCATTTGGCTTTTTTTTACATTTGCCTTTTCTTTTGGATATAATACCATTTCTTTGGGATATAATTTATAAAGATATAAATTATAGGTTGCAATTATTAATTAAATTGGCTGTTAGAGACTACGTGGTTGAATTTGCCACGCATGAAAATTATTATTGAATTTTTCATTTCAATTTATATAGATTATATTCAAGACAATGCGAAAGCGGGGATTAATAATTTTTTTCACTTTTCTTCAGTTCACTTTAGAAGTCAAAGTTGACGTACATTAAACAATTTGTAAGAATGCTTAGCAGTTTACTGCAGTAATTTCTTTTTGTAAAAAAAGGGAGAATTTGCAATTGGCAAAAGATTCTCAGTGCTCATATTAAAGTATGTTACGTTTAATAACCCTTTTTTATTCACTTTAAACTCCTCTTGTTTGATATGCATTGAAGCTGTACTAATCTGATATTTTGAATTAGAGAGTCGTATAGGTAGAAAGAATAAATTGCTTCATATACTAGCTGGATGATCTTTCTTTTTCCAAGCGACCAGCATCGACCTTGAGTTATCCCAGTTGTATGTGCTTACTGAAAATCAAAAGCGATTAAATCTGTTCGGAAATAGCACGGAAGATAAACTAGATGATAAGCTCTTAGACCAAATGATCGCTCTTTTTACACTCGACCAACATAAGCCTTGAAATATTCTAGTTGTTTTTGTTGATTTAGAAACAAAAGAGATAACATTTGCACTAAAATAGCTCAAAATAAATCAATTCAAATTTATTTTTAATTTTATTGCTTTATTACAAGAGTGTCATATATGAGGTATTTTTAGAGTGTTCTCTTTAATTTATCTTCATGGATATGGATTAGTTTATTTGAATAAAATTAAACATCATTTTCTAAATTTTTTTTCATTTAGTATCAAAAACAAACCCAGTGAAAGGTCCAATGTTTTATTGGCGTAACCAATAAAACATTTTCAAAATAATTAATATTTTTTATAATAATATGACTCATTTTTACATTTCATTGCAGTATCTGCCACCTTCTTATCACCATAACTTACACGCAGCTTGAGATTCTCATCTGTTATCTAATCAAGTGACACCTTTCCTTAAATATTCAAAAGAAGTAAATCGTTGCAGTGAACAGGTTAAAACTGGATATGAAAATAGATATAAAAATATAGAAACCAGACTTGCGTAAAACTTGTCACAAAAATATTGAAAGGCAACTGCCACAAATTAGTAACATTTCTTTCCTGAGCAGTTAGTTTCAGGATAAGGAAGATAAAGTTATTATAATGGTTGCTAAGCTAGTGACCGTCTGGTCTTGGCGATGAATTCGGGGACTTTGGTAGCAATACAGGAAGTTACAGATTTATCCATTAGGACTTCAGCTTCGTAAAAGTTCTTTATAACTGTGGATTAACATTCGATACCGCCTAAAGGAAGCTGTAAAACCAAAGTTGCTCAGCTGAAACGATCTTCCTTTCTATATGCCTTTTCTATTGAGTTCTTTCAAAGTGTGTTGGATTGTTTGAAACTGTTTAATGGTGATTGCCTGTTTGTATGTTGCTATTTACTGAAAGTGACGCTTCTGTCTGAGCTTCGATTGTATTTCATTATCTGTGATTTCGTAATTTCTTCTTGAACTTATTTGTGATTTAGTGTTTTTACTATGTAAACTCCATACCAATTTTTCTATAGATTACAGTAATATTATTCAATATGGTATTGAAAACGACTTACTATGTTGATTATAGTGTTATTTATTATTTCTGCTTTCCTATAAGATAGTCTCTGAAAAACTAAATGATGTAAAACGAAAAGGATATTTTATTATATTTCCTATAGGATTCTGGATATCGAATTCCGACGATCCATCCAATTAAATTCCGATTCACATTATCGCTAAGATATACATCAAAACCAAAATGTTATTGGTATTTTCTAATCTTATTTCTCACTATTATTATATTTGTTCTTTCATTGAGTTTAGTTATATTAACGTCCTGTTTTAAAGCAACACGAGGGCTATTTTGGGACGGACCTCTTAATTTTGAACCACGGGCAGATGACGAGGACGACACCTGAACTGGTACCCCTCTCTCCACACCACGCCACACCAGCGGGAGGACATTTGGCCTGACAGATTTAGCGTGCAACAGACCTCCTCACACAACGGTTCTTCGGTGAAATCGAGTCTCGAGCTTGAAACCCTCCGGTTCCGAAGCCGAGACCTTACCACCAGGCCACCGCGGCCCCTATGTTCTTTCATTGGAATAGTAAAAATAATCCTACTGAACATAATACATAGGCATTATATTATTCAAGGAATGCTATACTGTCAACAAAGAATAGATGAAAAAAAAAGAATTTAAAAAACAGGTAAAAATGTGGAAAGTTTGAATTATTGAATTTGAAATATAGTCTTGGAGGCTTTGTCTGATTAGTGGACCAGCGACTTTATGTGTTCCAAAACAGAAAAGGCGTCGACATTTTGTGTAGCGTTTTGACAGTAATTTAGTTTCGGGTTTTCATTTGATTGAAAGGTTTATAATATTCAAAACGCATTCAAATATGAAGAAAGTATCGCTTGAATTCGTAAGCATTATTTTAACAATCTTTTTTTCTTCATATTTTCACATTGACTTTCATATGAGAGTAATTATTTTTTTTTATTAAAATAAACAATTGACAAACATCGTGAGCAAGTATTTTGATTGGTTTAAAATGCCTTGAAAATTTTATACCAGTTTGTTCAAAACTACTTTTAGTTAGTAATTAATTGTTATCGCATACGAAATGCTGAAATAATAGATGACTCAGAACAAAACGTTTTTTTTTTCAATATTTCTTACATTAGAACTATTTGTGTCGATATTTGAAAGGAGAATGAGAGTCATAAAATTTGCTGCATCTAAGCACTTAAATAAAGATTATTCCATTCTTGGATCTAAAATTTTCAAATCTTCAGTTTTTAAATTTAAATTTTGTATTTTTAATGGACTATAGAAAGATATGACCAAAATATTCATTCACCAATATTAATATTTATTCCAAGCGAATCGAAGCTAAAACTTGAACCTTTAAAACAGATTTATCTAGAGGCTGCAATGATATTTTTCATTTGCATTTGATTATGATAGAAATATTTCAATAGCCATGAAAATTTGTTGTCGAATATTTTATTCGTAATTTTAAGTATTTAACAAGGGCCATTGATACTTTGAAAAAAGTCAGCATATGCAGTTAAATAAAGGTTATAGCCCCCTTGCATAAATTTATGAATATTAAACAGGTCATAATTGTCAAGAATACTCAGATTTATATTTTTAGTTTCTCATAAATAAGAGTTTTGTGCGTTGTAATATAGTAAAGAAAGCATTTTTATTAAATTATTGAAACAAAAATGTTTGCTTGCCGTACTAGGAACAAAAGCAATCCAAAACTGTATCAAATTATTCTATTATAAAATTAGAGTATTGGGTGTCGTTTACAGAGCATTTTTAGCAAATTTAAAGCGATTGCGTCTTTCTAATAAATTTAATATGCCAAAATATTAGTAAATAAATTTTAATTTGCTTCTAACGTATTTTTAATATGCATTTGAGAAGTAAAGTTCGAAGTTTGAGAACCAAATAGCGCACTTATATAAAAGTGCGCAAATTGGTACGAAATCTGATTTTTTTTTCTCTAAAAGTACAAAAAGAAAAAAAAGAAAAGAAAAAGGAAATTATTATTTGAAAATGTCTCGTATACACACCAATAAATGCATCTGTGTATTGTTAATCAAATATTGTATTAGCAAACAATATCTTTGATAGTTCCTGTTTGAGTGCAATATATTTGAATTTTTGGAAAATAATCGCTGGAAAGTTGTTGCTACATAAGAATGAAAACCTAGTGCATATTTTCCTGCCAAAAGAAACCATAGTTTGAAAGAGAAACACAATAATAATCTCAAAATCACACATCAAATTTCACTTGTTTAAGACATTATGAATTATACATTGAATTCAAGCGTTTGTATGTTTGTGAACGTAATCAAAAAATGGTCAAATCTTTGACAAATTCGGTTCTAAATTAAGAAATATCCGCACTTAAGACGGCAAGTGTATCTGCCCAATTTTATCTATGAAGGACTGTATGTTTTCTAGTTACCTTGTTAATCTCTATCCAGGCAGTTGGACGAACACATTTCCTCTGCTCGACACCTAATAAAATGTAAATATTAAATACAAATGTCTTTAAATGTCAATTTCAACTGCCTTGTTCACAGTGGTTTGAGTTACGGTTGGACACACAGACAAACAAGCAGACAGACAGACGTTATTTCATTTTGAGACTCAGGAAGATCTAAAATGCAGAAATTATACCAAATTTTAGTATAAAACCATTAAAAATTGTAAAATAGCATTAAATCGTATATAAATGCAAATATAAAGATTGATACAACTTCCCAAACAATAAACTTATAAAGAAAATTCTAACAATTTTATTCTTTTTAAAAAAACTGTTCAAACATTAAGAGCATTACATAAAAAAAAAGTGCCGTAATTTTTTCTCTAAACATAAATAAAATAATAAAAATAATAAATCGAATATTCAACGTAGTTATCTGTTTGAATATCCTAGTGCAGAAAAAAATATGATAATAAAGGAAATAATAAATAGAAATGTGGTCGCAAAGACAATTCTTAATCTTTGGTTATGTGCGATATCAATGTTGGGTAGAGATTCTTCTATCTCGGTGGATAGGTTGATGCGATTTATGTAGATTAATTAATTAGGAGTAAATCTATGTTTCATGTAGATATATTATCTCATGTTTAAAATGAAAAATTTATTGTTAATGGCATAATGCCAAGACATAATATCTTTACGACAGAACAGCAAGAAACCTAAAATTTTATATTGGTTTGTTGTCAAAAGAAGGAAGCTTTTTTTTAAATATTTTCCAATGAATTTTCTATATTAAATGGAGATAGCGACTAATCGTAAGCTAAATGATTGACAAGAATAGTATCATTTCTATGATCATTCATGCATATGAATTTCAAGAAAAAGCAAATATTTGAAAAGTTTACGAAGCGAAAAAACATATTTCTGCGGCACAACTGATAATTATGTAAAATAACCGGAAATATTTGATGTCATTGAAGAAACAAGGATTGCTAAACAGTTTAATCATAAATATTCCTCGCTCGAAGTATTTCAACCTAATGAAAATGGAAAGTATTTCAATATCATTGGTCTCACTTTCGTAAAAGATATTATCAGTGAGATTTGAGTTATGAAGCCTGAAAAACATTGGAGATACTCATCAGTGAATGCATGCTTTTTCTTATTTGAAGGTTAATTCGCTTTTCTGTAACTTCTTTCGGTGAGAAACTAAACAATGTCAAGACTGTGACCTAGAAAAATGACAAGAAAACAAAATGCTTCATTTCACCTTCATTGCAGAGTATCAAGTATAAATACGTGGTTTTAGAATCAAACAAATCATTCAGAAACCATTGAAAATCTACAAAAGTAAGAACATTTATGTTTTTCTGTATATTTTCTTTTTCAACATTAGTTTAGTTTCAGCATTAGTTTTATTTTCATATTAATTATTCGCTAGTTTTCTTTTACAAGTAAAGAGCGTCCCGTTTTTAAGATTCAGGTTGAAACTGTCATTATAACTCTATGTATAACTTAAAATAGAATTTAATTTTGAATTCAACGAATTTTAATTTAATTTTGAAGTTAAGAAATAATTTTGAAGTGCAACTAAAAAAGTTGATGCTTTTACATAAAAATTTAATATGTGATATCATGAAGAATGTGAATAATCTTCATTTCATGAAATCAATTTTTCATTAAATATCTAAGGAAAGTGTGTGATAATTTTAAGTTATATCAACTATTTCAAAGTCTAGTTAATTGTTGATCTCATTTTGTTGTTAAGCGCAACCTTCAGAAAAATGAATAACTTAATAATTTTGAATACATTCACGAATTTGTATTAGTTAATTTGGAGATAGAATATTAATTTAAAATTGATGAATATTTTCGTTTAAATGAATTTAAATTTAATTTTAATTATAACCAAAATTTTCAGAATGTCTCTAAGGCTTTGATATACTTAAATAATTTTTAAAACTATAACATATTTTAAAACCAAGAACCTTTGGGTCCAAGCGATAATCGAAAGAATTCTAAGATTAGTAAAAAATAAAACTCCAGAAGTCCTCTTGGAAGAGATCAAATACAACCGTACCACAATCATCGTATGTTTCATGCAAGTTAGATCTTGTTTTTTTATAAAGCCAATTTTCACCGTCAGATTTGAATGACTATCCCAAAAGAATTATTTGAAACGCTAGATTATTTTTTAAAAAGCTAACATTTACTTGTTTTTAATATATTTGCATTCAGTTAGGTAACTTAAAATAATTCAAATTAACGAAATTTTTTAAAGACTTTTTTATCATAATTAAATAAAACATCCTCGTGATTAAATCCCCATCAATGAACATCATGAATAAATGAATTTTAAACTCATGGTTAAATGAATATTCTTCGCATCAAATGAAACAATAGTTAACAGTCTTTTAATATATTAATGAATTTTTTCTTTATAGATCAAATTTGAAATTACAACAGCATTTTTTTTTTGTGTTTTAGTTATAGCATTTTTTTTTAAATTGTAAAACTCTTAGAGAAAGTAGAGCCTTATCTATATGTATATATATATTTATATATCTTAGCCACATAAGTAATCTTCTTATAAAAAATGGCATGCTTGTTTTTAAAAAACCTTTATGATATATTTATTAAATAATTTTTTTCAGATGTTTTTTCTAGCTGTACTTTCCTGCGTGGCTTTATCTCAAGCCTCCCAAATCTTGCCACATGTAAGTATAAAAAAATAAGCATTTTTAAAGCTAATTTTATCTAGTTTATACCTGATTTTTACAGAATTCAGATTTTTTTTGATAAAGAAATAAAATATAAATTAGGATATCAAGCTCCATAAACTATTCGATTTAAAAAGAGGGGATTAGAATTACTTAAAAGTAATTACAATTATTTGATCCAATAAATAATAATTCTTTTGAATTTTTGAATTCTGTTTTGTATTACACATAAATTTCTAAAAATCGATAAAAAAATAAAGAAAATCCCAGCTTAAAATTAAAGAGCAATTCCAGGGATAATCTAAATAATATTTTTCCTAAAACCCATATGATTAAGTTTGATTCAGAATAATTTGGTGTTCTAAATCCTAGTTACCAAACCAACAACTTCACCAAGATATTGAAATATCAACTAAATTATAGATAAAAATGGACTTTAGTTAGAATTGAAACAGTGAATTGGTTTCAAAATACTACTACTAAAAGTACATTTTTTTATGGTTCATATTAAAACTCGAAATATGGTAGTTCACATCTTAGGGTTAAAATACATAATTTGGAAGTTAAAGCTTTATTTAGATAAAATTTTAAATGGCTTTGTAATAAAATAAAAAAAATGATACATTTTATTTGAAGAAACCATTTGGGATAAAAACTAAATTTGTGGCGATGAAACGACGCACAACACTATGAACATTCTTTTATTGCTGTTGTTAATACTAACTATTTTTAGTTTGTCATTTCAGTTCAACTATTTTGCGAACAGTTAAATATCTAATTTAAATAGTAAACTGTGAAATAAATAAAAATTTTCAATATAAATATGCGGATCTATGATTCAATCCAATAACTTAATTTTTTTTAACATTTTAATGGAGATTCATAATTACAATTACCTCAAGAGTAATAATTTTTACCATAATTAATGAAAAACTCTTGGCAACTTTGTAAACACTCGATAAGTTTATAATTAATTGATTTCATCATCATCGTTTTAAAAGCTAAATTTTGAGCTGAAGCTAAGGACGTCTTAATGATAGACAATAAAAAGATTTTTTATAAATATTCAGCAAGACAAGAACCTCAAGAAAGATTACTTGTGAATAATGGTATTGTATCCATTTATAATAAAAATAAAAGCAAGCTTTAATATTTTCTTTAATTTGGATTACAACTGAATTGATATTAAGATAAGTTTAATAATTGGTTTAAAAATTAAAAATTATACAAGAGAAAAGTTAAAAAATAAATAAAAACCTCCTTGTTTTTTTAATTAAGTCCTGACAATTTTATGCCTTTTGATGGACACTTAGTAATATGTTCTCTAAAAATAATTAACAAAACATACAAAAAATACTTTTTAATAGGTCAAAGAATATTACATTCCTTCAATTGATGTGTATTGATATAGTGGGCGATATTTTACATTTTCAATTGTTTTGTTAGATCCTTCCTCATGCCCAGCCTTACAACTTCGGGTATGCCATCAGGGATCACCACAGTGACCAATATAGACAAGAAAAAGGAAATGGACTCGGAGGTGTAGTGGGAAGCTATGGATTCAAAGATGCAAGGGGAATCGTACGTAATGTCAACTACGTCGCTGATCATGCTGGATTCAGAGCACAGGTCAACACCAATGAACCAGGCACCGCCAATCAAAACCCTGCAGCCGTTCTGGTTAACTCTCATCAACCTGTTGTAGTCAAGGCAGTCAAACCTATCCATCCAGTTCCCGTTCTTGCACCTCAGCCTGTTGTAGTCAAGGCAGTTAAACCTATCCATCCAGTTCCCGTACTTGCTCCTCAGCCTGTTGTAGTCAAGGC
>JAPMOQ010008688.1:0-15316 GCA_026543055.1 Argiope trifasciata | reverse complement strand
CGGTATGCGATTAGATATCGCGATTCTTTATTATTATTATTATTATTATTTATTTTTTGAAGCGTGAAATGAGATGAGGAGTTTTATGTTTTTATTTTTCTCGCATGCAAAATCTAAAGTCTAACAAAAATTCGAAATCATCAAAATATTCGATCGTGGGGTTTTAACGAACCTCGAAGTTTTTAGAACACCTTGAGTTTGAAAAACACATCTTTGGAAAAAATCTGTCTGCCCGTCTCTGACAAAGAAAACTCAAGAACATTTTGAGCTTGGTGGATGAAATTTGGTATAAGGCCTTTACACCAAATTTGTAGATATCTGTCAAATAATGAACAAAATCCATTCAGAAGAATTCTGTACATCCTCTCTGTTCAAATCTTATACTATAATACGAGGAATGGTTGCCAATTCGAAAATCGCCCCAGAATTAATAAACTCCGGTAAACTTGGGGGTCTGGCGTTTTTGGCCACGAGGAATCGATTGGTGCCGGTTTTGAAGCGCTACGGTCGAGCAGTTCGGAGTTACAGATAGGATATTTTCAAACTTTATTAGTTCGCCATAATGGCTAATAGGTTTCAAGCGGTAACGTGCTGCCATCTATAGCCAATATGGCGAACTAATAGTTTCCAGAAGATGATCCGGAACTGATTTCGAAATGGATGATCCATAACCCGTGTGGTGATATGAACCCAAGCGCTCCGTGCATGGTCAGCAAACATGGAAGTGCAGATGGGGATTTCTAATGGAACATCAAGACATGACATCGCTGGTGGACGATGAAAAGCCGAGGTATCTTTTCACCAATGGTTTCACAAATTTTCTTATGGCATGTATTGTTTTGATAAATCACAATTGAAAATTTAAATCTTCGAGTTAGCTTCGATGCCTGTTTTCTCCGAGCGGAGCTCGGTCACCCGCTGGTGTAAGTTAACACGATAGCCACAAAAGGAAAAGAGGTAGATAAATAAGATTAGTATGTATAGATTTAACATCTTTACTATGAATATCTATCCGATTGTGAGCCATATTCCACCAGGGATTGAAAGTCTGTACTTTCATGATCATATATTATTGTTTCTTATGGCAGTTGCTTCTGGACAAGGCCGCTGTTACGAAGACAGCGATTTAAGCCGATAAGGCGCGTCTCTTGTTTTAACAACGCCATCTAGGGTCAAGAGTACGACTTTGCTATTCACGCATCACTCATTCGCTTGTACAACTCCTCTCCTTTTTATAGAAGAGCACATTCACATATCTCATGGAAAGTACAGAGGGAGAACAAGTATGCCCAAACTGGGATTCGAACCCGGGATGACGTGCTACCCTTATAAGATGTTGTTAAAATTCAATATTGAATGACTTAAAAAGATATGGAAGATATTTTGCATCATGTCATTCAAATATTTAAAAACAGAAATAAAATAGTTTAATTCTTCAATATATATATTTTTTGTTTAAATCAAGTTTTAAAATTAGAATTATCATGACGGCAATTGTGATGAAAACTAATTAAAAAAAATATTCACCTATGTGAAAAATAAAATCTTTTCAGAAATATTAATTATTTTTAAATAGTTAATGTTTTTTAGCATACAGGTTTTTGTCTGTAAAATAAAATGAATTCTGAACTATAATTTTTTTTCTACATCTGCTTCTAACATGAAAACTTTTTGCATTAAATATTATTAGTTTCTAAAGGTATGTTTTTGTTCTAAACTTTGTACAACTACACTTATACAGTTTTCGCACCTTTAGAAATTTCCCAAAGGTTAGGAAAATAAATAAATTTCTACATATTAAGTGCCGTGTTAGCCATTGGTGTTTCACACTGAAATTTTCATTCGGACAGCGTAATTCGTTAATACCGATTTTGTACTTTTCGCTCAGATCGCATTTAATCGGTAAGGAAAATAAAATATAATGACAGGCAATATGATGCGCGTTCAGGTTGCATTAGTCATTGTTTATTGACCATATATGTTTACAATTTATTAATATAAAGAATACAAGTTAATCCTTAAGATCACTTGCAAAATTTTATTTAATTAACGTATCAAAACGTATTTAATTAACGTAACAAAATTTTATTTAATTAGCATATCAAATTCACCCTTCTAACTCAAAGCTTTTTTGAGATCTTTGTCACAGACATATAGACGGATATTTAAAAAAATGTCTTTTCCGAAATCAAGGAAGTCTAAAACGTGAGTTTTCCGATGGTTACTATACGTTATCTGTATTTCATATATGAGAGCGTAAAAAAAATGCGATGATTAAATAAACATCCTAATTTATTGATGCGCAGTTAAATCTAAACAATAACACATACACAGCAGTCATTTGATAATTGGGTAAGGGGGGTGAGTGGGAAGTTTATTAAAATATCGGGCTATGACCGATAGAATAACTATCACTCAAGATTTCTAATAAAATGCAGTTTTAGTATAAAGATCATATGCCGTAACTTCAATAATTTAGCTTATTTTATCTTTGACTATTCTAAACACATTTTAAATGCTAGTTGGGTCTAAAAATGGATCTTTAATAATAACTAGAATTATTTTTTGAGGGTATTTCTTTGTGTGATTGCGGTATTCTTTTCTTTTTATGCGTTTTATGTCCTTTCTTCTAAATGCACGAAAAGGCGAAGATAAATTGAATTATTTTGTTAAGTTTAAACTGCATCATCATAAATTAATAGTGGAACTAAGAAAGAATTTCCTGCAAGTTATTCATGCATTTTGGTTATTATCCTGTTTTATGGCGAGATTTTTTTTCTCCCACTTTGTCCGAACGAAAATCCTTAACGTTATGAAATAAACCTTGAATTTATTACTTCCAGTCTTTTCGTCTATATGACGCAATAAATAACCTTTTATATCTTATATTGGCATATTTATGTTGGTCTGACTGTGATTGAGTGTTAGTCCTATGAGGTTTGATGGTTCGTTGCTTTTCTTTGTGTACCGAACAGAAAATGGAGAACACCTACATAATATGAAATTTACTGATGAATATGTTCACAGAAAAGCGTTTATGAATTCTTTTTAGTGCTAATATTAAAAAATGATTATTAATTAGTATTAACAGTATTAATATTTAGTATACTCAATATTTTTTTAAAAGCACCGAAAGTAAAATCAGTTTTCTGATAAAAATTTGAAATGTTAAAAATTAACGGCAGCGTTTTGTTAACACGTTGTTGAGAAAATTTTAAAGATCATGAAAGAAAATCATAAATGAGATTTATTTTTTCAAAGTTAATACTATTTCTTAGTAAAACCTACAATATCGTTTGAGAAAATCACAAAAAGTGGAAAGGTATAAATCAAGGAACCTGACAGCGAATTCGGTTCCCCAATTTATGCTGTGAATACAATTCCTTTATCTTAATATGGATATTTCACAATTTTGCTTGCTTTTGACGGTAATATTTTTGATGAATCTGAATCTACGCAATATCTTAAAAACAATACAGAAAACAATAATAATTTCTCGCCAATTTCGAATATTATTACGTATTTCATAAATGCTTTTAATTTTAAATTCTATTTTCTTTATACATGAAAAAGAAATTGAGACAACTTAAACTATACATTATTATGCTTTTTATGACCCTCGATATTCGATTTGATTCCCTGAAAGTGAATATTTCAATCAGCATTTTTAGTTTTTTTTTTCAGAACGATTATGTTCGTCCATTTTTACCCGATCCTTTAAACGGCTAATTTATTTAATCTCTTATTTTGATACATTTAAGTATTTAGTACTAGCCGCCTTTGGCGACCAGCAGGTTCGCCTTAAAATTATCAGTTAAGTACTTTATGTAACGTCATTGTCAATTAAATACTGTGTGACTTGTCATTGTCTATTAAATACATTATCTGTCTTTTAATAGCTACTTCATAAAAATATTTTTTTAGGTTAAAATTTTGATAGATATATAATTCACTCATTTATGAAGGTCTTAAGCCCGTAATGCACTATTTTCCACTCTAATTATCTGATTAGCTCTCGCAAAAATTCAAATTTAAAGTGAAAATGATTAAAGCTAGCCTTCATTCACTTAATTATTCATTATTGCAGATATTAATTTCCGAAATTGTTTGTGTTTTGAAATATCAAGTGCTTTTCCTTATCGATGCAATTTCGAAAACCATATAATTGTTTTTTGTAAGGACGCAAGCAATCATTTAAAGAAGCATTATCATCCATATAGATGCATTAGAAACGACAGTAATTTACTAACTGTATTTTAATTATGTTATGTCTCATCTTAACTTTTCTTTAATTGGGATTAAACTTCCGTAAAGTATATTTCAGTTGAATTTGAATACGATGCTTTAAAATTTTTCAAATTATTATTGATATATTTTAAAGCGTTTATAGTCTTTAATATTAAATAAAAAGAATTTAAAGCGTTTATTTATTATTCTTAAAAACGCTTTATCTAAATTAATATTTGGGATTTTATTAATAAGCTACAAAACATTCTAATTTAACTTTTTGCGCCACGCGAGTGAAAGCTGTCATTTTCTGTTTATCTATTTTATATATGAGGGATTTTTTTACTTACTCTTTATTATAGTAATATAAGGAGTTACAATGCTTTTTTTAAAACCTGGCTATTTTTGCCTCTTTAAAATCATGTAATTCATAGAATTAAAATAATTAGTGCACGATTAATGTATATTTATTATTCCATATAATTTTTATTTCTTAAAAGCAAATCGCATTTTGATAATAAAATCGAAATAGTTTTTATGCGCGGGGAAAATAAATGATGAAATATGAACTTTGACAATGAATGATAATACAACCATGCGTTTATTCTTCTGATTAATCATAATAGATGACAGAAATTTATTTTTTGTTGTTGTCATTAATAGAAAATTACATCTAATGTTGATGATTTCTTATATGTAATAAAACACATTGCAATATGTATTGCTATTATAAATGAATTTCCTGATTCCAAAAATATTTACCTCCACCAACAAACAGTCCCATTTCCCCCATTAACTTTTTCGAAAAGGAAAGAGAATAATAGCCGCATTTCGAATTATAAAACATTTATGTTCCAAAATAAGGGGTCGATTATTAATGGTATATAGTTAAATGATCCCGTGGCTCTCACATTCATGAATTTGGAGTATTTACAAATTTACAATTATGTACTTAATGTGATGTATCGACAAAACATTTAATTAACATTTCTTTAAATTGTTTCCATTTATTGACAAATGTAGTCATCTCATTGATGCAATTATAAAATTGGGCCAGAATTGTTCATTGAATGATTTTGGATTTGTAATCGTATGGCTATGCATAAATTGGTTTTTCTGGCTATTTTAAATTCATTCGATTTGCTGCCGTATTCTGTAATATCTGGAACATTTTAGTTAATTGAAACAAATTTTGGAGGCTATAAAGCGAGGCTCTTGCGTGAAAAGGGCTTCTAAGTATTGCAGAAAAATGAATAATAATGAAATGAATGTATAAAATGTATCATTTCGAATACAGAAATAAATGCTATTCTTTCTATCAATCCTAATTAAACAAGACAATTATTTTAGATTTCAAATTATGTTTCCAAAATTTTTAAGCAACACTCCGGTTACCAGCAAGTTGTTTATAAAACATCAGAAATAGAGTCGGTAATACAATTTAGTGGTCATGAAACTGTCAAAAGCATTTACAAACATATACTGCGGCAAATGTGTCAAACCGATGGTTTGCAATTCATAAGATTGTGTTTAATTAATATAAAGCTTTGCTACAAAAGTTTTAATTTTTTGGTGAAAGCTCATTAAATTGTCATTTACTCTATATTCATTTATATTATCCAAATTGTATGGATACAATGCCAAAAATTCTTAAGCGTAATTAAAACCTTTAAATTACAAATATGAATTCCTTTTTTATATAGTTAGAATAGCTAAATGTTACAAAGAAAAAATATGTGTTCTGTTCTAAGATTTCAAATTAATACTGTTTTTTCTAAAAGCATAAAAAGCATTTACTTACATCAAAGCATCCTTCATATGGTCATTATTATCTATTAATTTGAATAGTTAAATTTTTGTTATTTATCACAATTCTATGTAACCTTAAAATTGAGATCAAATTCAAGATTGGGTTAGCTAATAGTAAAGCTTTGGCTTTAAGACTGAAAGATTTCAGTTCTGAAAATGATTTCCACCACACAATGCACCATATATATGACCTGGGACGTGTCAAAGCTGTTGAGGATCAAATGCGTTTCTGCTAATGTTCTTGATGCTTTGATGCTGTTTTTTCTTTGTGATGGCGAAATCTAGTTCTAATATAGTTGTCGTGCTTTATATGAGTTGCTAATGAGTTGTCGTGTTTCACTATCATTAAAAACCATTTAACTAGACATAGAAACAATAGGATTACAAATTTAAATTCAATCTCGCCCAAATCCTTCTTATGCGTGAGTCATTTAAAGATACAACTTAAGTACTTTTCGATTCCTTATAATTGAATAGCTTTCATTTGTTACTTCTTTTTTTATTTTGTCATTAATTACGTTGTTGATTTCAAAGCACTTTCCTTATATATTCAACTGAAGACTTTGAATGGTCTTCTCGTCTGAGCGTCAAAATTTAAGACTTTGAATTGTCTTCGTTTGGCTTTTCATGCATTGAGGTTGTATAATTTTCATCATTACAGCTGTAATTTGTTTTTTCAAATTTTATGCTGAGTTCTATTATTTCTTTTCAGTTCTGCACAATTCCACGGGCATTGAGGATGCGTCATTGATCAAAGAAGAAAGTAAGCAAACGTCAGCTTAACATAATAACATTCTTTCTCCATTTCAGTTAAGAATTGAACACTTTGTATTTCCTCAGTCAAAAATACTTAAAGACGCCCTTCCCTTTATTTGATTTGCAATATGAATTTTATACTTAGAAGAATGATTTTTTTGTATAGTTGTCTGAAAATGCAAAACTGAGCTGTTAAACCATGAGGCGTGACTATTTTTTTATTATTTTAATCTGGTATTTTCAGAAACCTCGCGCATGATTTTAAATATTGTTTTAGAAAAAGGATCTATTAGATAAAACCTCCAAAAATATTTTTTTAAAAATAAAAATGACTGCATTCTGAAAATTTACATTTTTTTTTTTTTTTTTTTACAAAATTTCAAAACAAATTCATATTTATTATTATATTTATATTTCGCCTTTCTTATTTCAAAATGATTTAATATAAAGATGATCAAAATACATTAGCAATAAAAGATATAAAGGATCATTCTTAGAAACACAGTTTAAAAATTAATCAATTTTTTAAAGTGAGCTATTAGAAGAATAGAACATCTAGAAAATCTAATTTAAATGTATGAAATTTTTATGTACTTGGATATAAGATTTCTAAATCAGAATTTCTCTATTCAATCCATAGTTTTCATAACTGTTTTAGTGTTATCATTTAGTTTGAGAGGATAATTTGCTATTATTTATAGAGGAAGTGTAGTCGCAATTAAGTCAAATTAGTCAAAGACGTTTGGACATTTTAAATTTTATATCGCATCTCAACATCTGTAGAGGAATTAATTTTATTAAGTGCCGTGTTAGTCATTGGTGACTCACACTGAAATTTTCATTCGGACAACATAATTCGTTAATACCGATTTTGTAATTTTTGCTCAGATCGCATTTAATCGGTAAATAAAATAAAATAAAATATAATGACAGGCAATATGATGCGCGTTCAGATTTCATTAGTCATTGTTGATTGACCGTATTTTTACAATGTATTAATATGAAGATTACAAGTTAATCTTCATATTAATTAGTTGTAAACATATATGGAACAATTTTTAATATAAAGATGACAAGCAGCACATAAATGCTCTCAGTCTTATCGTAACTTTGCATAGATCTCTAGTTGTCCGCATAGGAAAGAACTGAGATATCGCGAATTAGACAAACACCTCCGAAAGCACAAAGCCTCCACATGGCTGGAATGTGTCAGCCTAGGAAGTCCAACGATCTCAACAGCCTGACGGAGAAAGCCATGTAATTTCAAGCTACCTTTATAATAAATACATCTTTGGCTGCTATAAAATTTTGGTTCTATTAAATAGAAAGCATTTTTATCTTTAAAATATTTTTAAAATTCAAATCAGAATTGAAATTTTTTTCTAGCAATTATATTATGAAATATTATAAAATGCATTATTTAAAAGCACCTATAAGACACTAATTTAAGAATATTCTGAAGAATTAATATATTATTTGTCTTTTTTTAAAAAAAGGAGGATGCATAAGATAATTTAACAATTTTATTTAAAAACCTTTTTTCATGCGATATATAAGCTCACACAAGAAGAAAAACTCAAAAGATATTCTAGAGTACAATTATTGCATTTTAATTATTTTTTCTTTAATGTATTTATCATGTTTGTATGTATAGTATCTACTATTTGATTATATAACTGGTTTAATCATTAATATAATAGGACAATGCATTGAAGTTAATTAAAACAGAATGAAATTTCCATTATTAAATATATAAAATTAAATTGTAGCAAGAAAAAATATTGAAACTTAATTAAATTACTTTAGGAAGGCACTATATTATTGCTAAGCATGTATGTGCAATGTTACGTGGAGATATGCAAGACTATAATCGAATCAATTTTTCGATTTATTAATACATTAAAAACACATTTTGTGAATTTAAAATGAATCATAATTTTGTTGCTGGAGGACTTCCGATTCGAAACGAATAGAAAACGAAAGAAGCAATTCAAAAAGTTATTAATGTCACTATTCACTATTGAAAGCCAAGAATATAGAGTATTTATACAATCAAATATAAAAAAAAATTGAAAATTACCTGAATATTATCTTATTTGAGAAAATTACTGAATAGCTATACTTATACTTGAGCCTTTGTTTGGCTTGAAACCCTTACGAAGGAGCCTGAAAGTCCACTTTGCTTTTAACTTTTCGTCTAGGGAAATTTAAAAATGGATATTTTTGGACCCTCATCATAACTTCCTTTGCAGATGAAGATTGAACGATGAGATACATAAAATATCTAGTTATGAAAAATACATTGGCCTTGTTTAATGAAAGAAATACAGAAGATGGGAAGCTACCACCAACGGTTTGAATGCATTCCATGCATCTGTAACACGCAACCAACTGCTCTCATCAGACTGCTTCCGGGGGACTCATCGTGCATCATTTCAATCAGATCTGAGGCTTTGTGCTTTAGGAGGTGTTGGCTAGACGCAAAAGATATCTAAATAGATTTGGCGTTTAATGTGTTAAGGATCTATAATTTCATGTAATAGGCATGCAAATGTAGATTTTCTTATCTACAGGGAAAGTTATTAGATTAATTCGGTCGACATGCTGCTGTATGATCTATTTAGCTTTGTTGCTATAGGTAGGCGAATACTTTAATTTTGATAAAATATATAATCAAACTGCAAAGTAAACACATTGAACTTAGATATTTTCGGAAAGTTGTCAGTACTTATTTATATGTTAGAAGTATTTTATTTCTTTTTTTATGAAAAAGAGCTTTGTAGGAACTGACTAATTTTAAATTAACTCAAGTGTGTATTTTGCAGGTATTGTGCAGAGTTTCTACATTGAAGGACTGATCGGCATTATTATTTGTGGCTCCGTAGTATTTGCTGTAATATGTGTGCTTTTGTACTATATTGTTCCATGGCAAAAGTCATCGTAGATCGCTGCCTGCTTCATCAAAGTTATTATATATTTTTAAGATTTCGACCAGTGTTCTAGCATTGTATAGAACTTAATTTGGTTCGAGTGTAGCCAAATGCATTATTCTGTTTATATTGTTTTTTACGTTGTTTATAATAAAAATGTAGTGTAAAAGTTGTTTCTAGTATGTATCTTTGCACATCATGACTTTTTAAAATTTTTTGCAGAAGCATATATTGGATCTATTAATTTCAAAAAAACCGCACTGGGATGTAAACGAAGAAAATGTTCAAAATGAAAGCAAAATTGTTTTATACCTGTGATGTAATATTTATTCTTACATATGTAAAATGCTGTTAATACTTGTTTCATAAGCAAACACTATACCTTATATTTAGCAAACTTTTTCAAAGTCAGTTATTTGCATTAAATAGGAAGAAACAAATATACCCCCTTTGATATATATGAATTTTAGAAATGTTGACTTTTAGAAAAATGAACAATAAATAAGTGAATTTATTCTAAATTAGGAGAAATTTCTTTGCTATATATATATATATATATATATAAATAATGTAATGCGATTTCAAAAAAAAAAAGACAATGTGAAACGAATTTAAAATACTTCTTAATTGATGTAGTTGCTTAGTTTCATATAATGAAATCAAGAATTTTAAACTATTGTTTGACATTTTCTCGACTTACCTTTTTATCCCTTCAATGGGTCGATAAACTGTGGCTTGGGAACTGAACACTGTTGGTTCCGCTTTAGGCTGACTATCTAACAGGGACGAATACCTCTCACCCCAGGCCCTCGGTCATGAAAGCAAATATGGACACTATAGGCCTTGACCCACATTGGGTTATCGTGCCACTCAGTTATATATTCTTTTGTCTTTTTGGAATCTAAATAATAATCTCTTGCATAGCTGTGCAAAAAAAAAGAAAAAAAAAATCTGTTAAAAAAAAATTGAAGTACGTTTTTCCTGATAGAATGATGAAAATGCAGTTGACTCTCAAGACATTGTTAAACTGCAAACATCGTTAGGACATGCAAACATTAAATATTTATTGCTTACAAGCGCAGCACCTGATCTTTTCCTCTTATTGTCCTATTAAATATTATGAAAAATGAATAGTAAATAGCATATTCTTGAGAGCGGTGAGATAACAATACGCTGCTATATCCTTATTCCATTTTTCTGTTCGTACATTGACTTGAAAATTGGAATTTTTGAAAACATGAATACTTATCTTTCGATATCATTATTAATTAATATCTATTCCTCAGTCATTATTATTCTTTTTTATATAATTTATAATTTAGTTCTTTTTATAATGTTTTGTTTGCTTGTGCTTTTTAATTATAAATACTTTTTTAACGAAATTTATTTTTTTCGGTTTTTACCCATTTTTTATATTTCTCAATTGCGTATTTTAATAATACTGTGACCGGTGGTTGGTGGGTTCTAATTAAGATAAGCCTTCTTGTGTAACATTAATTTATTAATAAAACATATAAGGTTACGTTACACACAGACACAAACAGAGAGTGGACAAAAAACACGTCAACACATAACGATAACAGAGGCTTAACTGACTGTCTCTCTAAGCACTCGCCAGAGGGCGGCGTGTAATGAGTGAATCATAGTGTAGGGGGAAAGAGAGTGCTACAATACAATATTTAAGGCAATTCGGAATCTTATTAAATATTAGTTTAAGTGTTTGCACTTAATGGCATATCATTTTATAATAGATTATATATATTTCCATTTAAACAATTTTTACATTTTTGGAAATATATAGTATGCTTGAAAGTTTTCATTTACTTTAATTTTTGCGTTATTTCGATTTTTTGGAATTAGCTAATCCATTCTTTATATAGGTTTTTTTAAATCATCATATTGGAAATAACTGATTAATTATTAATTCGGGAATTTTTTTAGACTGCTTGCAATTATTTCGATTTTATCGATTTATTTTAAGAAAAAATTGATTATATTATATAACTTTCTGAATATATTTTGAATCTCAACTTTTTTTATGTATGTATACAATCAATGTTTTATTATTTTGAAGAATAATTCTTGAGTATTTGAAGTCGAATTCCCCTCCCCCAAATGAAATATTGTTTTTGATATTACTTAAAGGAGCCAATGCGTGGTAAGCGGAAAAATGTTTTCCTCATAGATTTGTAAGTAATTTGAAAGAGCTTATGAAAAAATCGTTACTGTGATCTTTCTTACGGCTCTTGTGATTATGATGAATACTTTGCAATTTCTGTACATTTTCGCTTATAACCTTTGTAACGTTTATTACTTTCATTTCATGTCTTCTGCCAACTCTAGAAGTGGAATTCCGATGAAAAAAAAATTGTGAAAACTGAAACAATATTTAACAAAATAATCATGAACTGCGAATGGAAGTAGATGAAAAATATTTGAAATAAAATTGTACCAAAAGACATTTTTTAATAATATTGCTATATGTCAAATAATTTGATTTCTGCTATAAAACTTTGCCCCTTTTTTCACGTATAGGATACTCGAATCCTTTTAACAATGGAAGCAATCAACTAAGACAAAACTAGAGATTTAAGATTTGCTGAGAGTGCGTATATAAAGTAAAAAAGTTTAGCAAAGAAATTTATCTAACCAACTACTTAGCTATAAAGTTGATAAGATATATAATAACCAAGTGAGAGGAGCGAGTCCCAGCTCGGATTTGTTCTCATCATTTGACCGCAGCTCTTGATCTCATCATTTGGCAAAAATACAACGCTACTGCGGATTCGGGATTGATGGAAAAACAATACAAAATTCAGCTGATCAAAAATTATAATTAAGAAAAATTAGGTATGAAAATTATTTCAATAGTAAAAGATATTTTCAAAATTAAAAGTAGCAATAAATGCCTTTTTTTCAATATTTAATAGATATCGGATTAAAAAAAAAGTACAAATTCTGATGTCTATAATTAATATTTGTTCGTCTTTCGAGACCTTGGGTCTTAAACTGAATGAAGTCATTGCAACTAGAAGCTATATTGCTGGAACAGAAAATTCATAGAACATTCTGGATCTATAATTTCTGTTCAAAAAATAAAATCAGAACAATTAAGCACCTTTAATAACTTAAATAAGTAAATAGCACTGATGTACATCGTATGGAAATTACTTCTATTTTCCGATGAAACTTGAAAAGAAAACGGACAATATAATTCGCATCTAATGTTGTTGAAAAGATTTATTTTTTGGGATATTTTTTATTTTTTTGATAGAATACATTGTAAATAAGCATATATCTGAAATGAAGTACGTTACCTTAAAAACTGATTCAATTTGAACATGAACAAATATTTCTAATGAAATTAGATCAATAATAGCATTCTTTTACTTTTATTTCTACTTCGCGTTCACATGGATTCATTGCTTAAATATTCTTTTAATTTAATGGACGCGAGACAAAAATATGAATTATCGACCATTTTTAATTGAAACGTTCACATTAAATTCAATTGCATAAATAAATGAGGAATATTCTTATAAAATAAGACCTCCATATATATTATTTTATAAAAAATTTTCGTGTGCGCATTTGAAACTTTTAATACTGTTATTTATATCATTCGATCAGCGATTTCAGAGACTGGATATTAAAATCGATTGAAAATATAACGGAAATTTATCCGAATTATATCCACCACTATTAATAGAAATGAAAAAAAAGTCCATATTTTAAGCAAAACTAAGCATATTTAGTGCTTTTTTTTCAAATGATATAATTGGCGTGTCAATTAAATTCATAATTGAATTGCATCAATCAATGATGTAATTCTTTTGTGAATGCATTGTCTGTAAACAAAAAATGAATTTATTAAATGAATTAAACAAGCAATTGATAGATACAAAAAATCTGCTGTAATAATCTAATCTGATTAGTTCGTGCTTGACTTACGAAATAAATAAAAAAGATTTATTGATTTTCTTCAATTATTGGGAGCGTTTGCGTAGCCTGAAACCATAAAATAGTATTTATATAGGCCTTCATAGCTATAAATGTTGTTTATTGTTCTTTCGAATCTATTCATTTTCGTCTTTAGTTTCCATAATTAAGTTACCCATCGTATTAAACATAAAATATTATTAATCTTACTTATATATTCACATAGCTTTGAAATATCAATACAATAATT
This sequence comes from Argiope trifasciata, assembly GCA_026543055.1. Classification (NCBI taxonomy): domain Eukaryota; kingdom Metazoa; phylum Arthropoda; class Arachnida; order Araneae; family Araneidae; genus Argiope; species Argiope trifasciata. The sequence goes on along the minus strand of JAPMOQ010008688.1, from coordinate 1,405 downwards.
TTGGAATAAGACAATTATTCAATAATTCATTAACAGCAATAACAAGTGAAACACAGACTTTTGAAGAAACTAAATACCAACAGAGCAGTCTTAAAAGCATTAAAATGAGCCTTTTTTCGTTTAGGATTAGGTTTAAGACAAAAGTAAGCAATCTATAATCATTTCTAAATTGTCTCTTTTTTTTTGCTCCATTTACAGATATTCTTTATTTAAACAATAATATTTTTTTCTCTTTGAATATTTACCGTATTTTTCGCCGTATAAGACGCACCGGCATATAAGACGCACCCAATTTTAAAGGAGGCAAATCTAGAAAAAAAAGATTATGAACGAAATTCTGTAGTAAAATATTTTATATCAACTGTATAAAGTTAATAGCAGTTTAAGAAAAATTTTATGTCAACCATGTAACATACTAAGAGTATACTCTCATACTATACTCTCATAAACAGTCAGCAAACAGTGAAAGTAACAAAAATAAGGCTGTCATGTTTTTATTCTAACCCCAAGAATTCCTCTTCTTCGCTGCTATCAGAAATGAGGAAGGACAGATCCACGCAGTCATTGTCATCACTTTCTTCCTCACTGGTGTCAAATAAGACGTCGTCTTCTGTTCCATCCAAGGCATTACTAATGCCACACTTCTTGAATGATGGAACGGAGTGGCCGAGTATTCCTGCGGTAAGGTATGTATGCAGAGGTGGAGGGGCAGAGGAGGGCCATGGTGGGCTTTTGTATTTGCCGTATAAGACGCAGGCACTTTTTCCCCCCTGATTTTGGGGAGAAAAAGTGCGTCTTATGCGGCGAAAAATACGGTATGTATTTTAAATTCCTTATGATGTGGTAGCTATCAGATATGAACACATTTTTCTGTGGTGTTAGACTTTTAAGAGAGGACATAAAATTAGCATTCTTGTTGACAAATTACTCTTTATTGCAAATTCGTTTCAATATCTGGAATTGAAGGTCATAACATTCGTAAGTCTTGTAGCTATTGTAAAAATCATCTTCGGTTGTTGGCATTTGTTTCAAATTTCGATGACACTTTCTGCTTGCAGCTTTTAAAAAATTACCCATTCTTAGTGTTTTATAATGTATAACTTATAATAATGCATCCTGTCATATCGATGTATATTGTGTTAAATTTGTGTAAATGTACTTGTATGCACATTTTGTGTTGCCACGAACAATTACCATACTTTTTATTATTTTGTGCTTTATGTCAAGAAGGAATCTTCAGCTGTATTGTTCTAAACAACAAAGACATAGCGCTGACAGAAACAAGATTCTATGAAAATAAATTGAAATAATATTTTATTAAAAATCGATATTTAAGGAAAATTTTGAATTGCATCGAACAGTAATTGTCGTTCTGTTTTTCTGTTGCAAATCAAAAATTTAACTG
>JAPMOQ010008686.1:0-10503 GCA_026543055.1 Argiope trifasciata | reverse complement strand
CTCTCTTTCCTCCGCCATATCCTTTAACGTATCCTGTAAAAAGTGAATGCAAGGTTATATTGTATTTGATTGCTTTTAAGGTTATTCTGAATTTTCAAATATCCTGAAATCAGTTACAATTCACATAAAGATATCTAAATTAAGAGTATATTCCAGAAAGTTCTCTTTTTAAATTTTATGCATTTATGCATAAATAAAAGAAATATGCACTGAAAAGGACATATTTTCCATTAAAAAAACAATTAATTCTCAATGAAAGGTTTCTAAACAAATTTGAAAGTTATATTAATCTCATAATAGAAACTTTCTCATCATAATGAAACACACACACATGCACACACAGCATCTGGAAACATATAGTGGATAGTAAGACATAATATTTACTATAATCTTTTATTGGTGAAGAACAATACAAGAATTGAAGTGCCTTTATTTGACTAATTTCAATATGCAAAATTTCATATTTATTAATTTTAAAACTTCATATTTGCTTTAATATTTGTTTATTAACATTTTATTTTAAGTTTTATTCAGATAACAGTTGTGTCCTATATCTAATTTCAATTAATAGCAGTGCTAAAAATCAATTTCTCAAATCTATGACAAGTAAAAGGTATTAATTTTAATACTTAGTTAGAAATATACTTTTCCCCCCATATTTACTTTTCACCAAAAAATTACAACAGCAATTTCAATGAATTCCCTCATAAGACATATCACATGAAATATGGTCTCTCTTGAAATCGATACAATATCCAGGACAATATTCTAGGACATGACTGTTGTTGATACCACACACACGGCAACAAAAAGTAAAAATGCATCTACTTGAATAAAACAAAATGTTAAAAAGGATATTGTTTGATATTTACTTCATTTTTTTCCCAGTAAAATTCTTACAATAAAAAATAATGCAAAGTTCCATTAATGGTACACACATAATAGGTTGAGAATTTCTGATATATTTCACACAGAAATCAGTAATTAAGTTTTGCTAAAAAGAAAAAGTATTTGTCATTTAAAATTTCAAATTATAAAAAAATTAATTTAGTTATTTGTATCAGTAACAAGATTTACATATACCTTTTTTATGATATGTCCCTATCAAAAATCAAATACTATGCTTTGGTGAACAAATCATACAACTGTTATAACATATTTGAGGCTGATCATATGCAGGTGTATTGAAAACTAGTGGCACTGAAATAATTGTATAAGGTCTGTTTAGTTTCTTAAACAAGCAATATCATTATTCTTACACAGGAGACTGCAATTAGAAGTATGCCATAATTGATAGTATTCATTTGATTTAGTTAAATCAAAGTTCCATTTTGACACTACACAAGATCTATTTCAGGATAGAATTTTTAGAATGTCAAATGAAAAGAATGACAAATTCACTAGTAGATGGATGTTTAATTTATGTCTGATTTGGCATATGGAATATATAATATCATAAGTAAACTGCATAAAAACAAGTATCAAACATAAGAGACAAAACAGCTTTATTAGAATAATTATATCTCACACAATTTATTATTTTTTCTTTATTAAACTTACAAAATTTTTGATTTGATATTTGAAATTTCGTGAACAGTTACCAGGCAAAATAGCAAGTATAATTAAAATTCAGTAACTTGACAGAAATAACCAGAGAAGGAAGCACACAAGTATGCAATGTTTGACAATACTTAATACAGACTAAATAATTAGATGCCAAATCATGTCATAAAATTAGATCATAAACTACAGCAATGATTAATTACATATAAATTTATCATAAATAATATTTAAATGAAATTCTTTTCATAATCTTTAAGAAAATATTAAGCACAAGATAATACCAGGCAGAAATTATTTTTAGATTACTAAGCACATTATATATTATGCACATTCTGATTTTATAAAATTGACTAATAAAAAAATAGTTTTTTTTTTAATTTTAAAAAATTGTAATAATTAATAATTTATTTTAGTATGATTTTTTAATGTTAATTTGTGAAAATATATAGACATTTATCTTTTATATGGATATCATGGGAAAAAATGACTAAAGTAATTAAATTCTAGAAAACTTAAACAAATATTACCTGATGAAATTCTTTAGAAATAAAAACAGTAAATTACTATGACAGAATATTAAGGGAAAAAAAGTCAAAACAAAATTCATTATTTAAAAAATCTACAAAGGGAAAAACTAATGAAATTAAATAGTCAATATTTTAATACATTATAAATAATCATAGTTTATTTAATAATACATATTTTAATTCAATGTAAGCATTCATTATAATTATTATCACAGCATTTTGTATTTTATGGAACTTTTATTTTCTAATAAATGTATTAGCAACCTGGATTATAGCATTTTTTAATTAGCTTGCCTGCAATATCTTAGCCTAACGGTTCTAGATAGTCACCAAGTGATAAATTCGTAATTGATTTCAGAAGGGCATTCATCCTTATCAAGGATTCTAATAAGACAATATTCATTTATTTCCTTAATGGGAAACAATATTCATAAATTAGCAGAATGAAACCAAAACCATTTTTTTATGAATACCTTTAATGATTTAAAATTGAAATAACTATGAAGAAATGTTCATAAAAAATATATTTATAAGCTAAGTTTTAAAATATTTTTCATTAAAAACATTTATTTTATCAGGTACAGTTTAACATATTTTTTATTAAAAACATTTAATTATCACCTTATCTTTCATTAAAAACATTTATTTTTATTTATCACATAAGTTAACATTTTTCACTGAAAACCTTCTTTACAATATCTTATAATTTTTGTTACAAAGTAAGCACAAATACATAATTTTATGCATATTTGCAAATACAGCATTATCTTTTTTTTTGTATTTATTTTGTACGACTAGGGAATAATGAAATAAATTATAGCAAATCATTTACATTGCTAAAAAGCACAGCAAATTAAGAAGATTGACAAAACCTGTGAACAATGAACAAATAAAAGAAAGTGACAATCATTAACAAATTGCCTGTGCTTAGTATTAAAAAACATATTTGAAATATTCAGTATATAGATTTTACTTGTATTGAAATTACTATGAGATTTTATTTCACTAATCAGAATTTAGTTAATACCAATGTTAAAAATGAGTACAAAAAAAAAAAAGTCAAGTATAAACCTTCAGTTGTGTTAAAGTCTGATTAAGAGGTTCTAAACTCATGTTGAAGGTTGATGCCATTGATTCAATGGAAGAGCAGTTATTACAATATGTCTTGATCCCACAGGACGGACATGTTCCTGCATATGAAGAAGTACTGTTACGACAAGCAATATTCTCATTAAATTTTTTTTGTAACTAAAAGAAATACAAACTATGCAATAGATTTTATTCATATTTGGCTTGCATGCATTATAAAGAATTTAAAAAAAAAGTTCAAGGAAATATTTCGTAACAATTTATTTGAACAGTCATTTCTTTTTACTAATTAAACTATCTATTGCAGAAGTAAATAATACTATAATATAAAAGATTAATTAACACAACTGAATTTAAAATAGCCAAAGAGATATTAAGATTTCTTTAAACTTATTAAAAAAAGCAAAATATCTAACTTGAAAATTATATTCGGTAACTTAAAAATTAATTCAAAACTCAATTACTTTCTTTCAATCGTTAATGAAGATTTGACTATCAATCCTTATAGTTATTTGAAGATTAATTTTTATAATTGCTCGAAATAGTATCTTATATTTTATGCAGTAAGTGTATGCGTATTTAAGAAATTACAATGTTTAACGAATTTTCGAAACGTTTTCATCAGCTAGGTGCAGTAAGAAATCATTAAATAATGATGAATTCTGCCCAAATTTCTTATTTGTCATTCGTTTTGCTTGGCAACTTGGGTTGTGTTTAGTAAACATTGGTGACATCTGTGCTGGGATAATGGAGAAGTACAATAATTTTGTATCATCCTTTAAAAATATTTCCCATCTTAAGGGGGGAAAGTTTTCTGTAGTTTTTAAAAATTGTATGGGATAGTCTGCAATGTTCCAAGAAGCTACAAAATTTTAAAATTCTTCAATACAACAGATTTTTAAATTTTAATTAAAAATCAAACAACCCCTCTGCTCCAAATCAAGGAAATTATTTGTTTTATATTTTTTAATAATTAAATTAACAAGCATATCGGGCCATTTTGTTTTTGAGAAAAATGAAAACTATTAGATATCACTATTTATTTCATGGCAAGAAAGAAAATTTTAATGTAAAATACTTTTTAAAATGTATAATAAATTAATTGAAAATATCAGTTTTATTAAATATATAAATATTTTTAAAATCCTTTTCACACAAAAAAAAACAAAGCAGCAGTTACTATCTTGAGCTCATAACTATTTGCATGAACTGGTTTAAAGTACTGTTCAGTCTCGACTGCAGCGCCAGCCTCCTTGGTGGCGAAAAATTTAGTTAGTTCAGTTCGCATTCAAAACGCGTACATGCGCTCGTCCGTTTAGGTTTCTCCACTATTAAGCTGGAGACAATAATGCCCTCTGAAAACAAGGCAAAAAATGGACACTTTATTGTTTAAATCCTACTACTAAGCTAGGATGTGAACAGACGTATCGTCTTATACAGAAAGTCACTTCGCTAAGAAGCCGAAGTCAACTGTGAAATTAACCAGCACTTAATTATTAATGTAAAGCCTATAGGTAACTATGTGCATTTAATATTCCTATATCCTAAACCTTGCCGCAGTTTCTCTCTATTGTTATTTTTGTTTACCTATGTTGAATTTGTGTAATAAATGTTTTAAAACTTAATACGTCCATGTGCCACTTTTTCTCTTTTTACTGAGCTATCGTATCCATTTTGGTCCGTCGAGGCCATGGATGATTAAAATATACTGTGACTTATTTAAGGTTTAGGAAGTTAAAATTATATAGGTTAAAATGGAACAGGCTGATCCAGTCGAAAAAGTTAACCGCGCAAAAGGCGTAATAAAATCTAGCGTAACAAAGCTAGAAAAATTTATAGAAGAAAATGCCGAATCAGCTTCGGTTATTGTGCTGGAAGTTAAAATAAGGAAAATAGAAGAGTTAAAAAAGAAGTTGGATACCCAGTTGAACGAATTCCTACAAATTAAGGACATCACTGGACTGCAGAAAATCTCCGACGACTTCGAAGATGTGGATTGCCGACTAGAAGAATTAGAGGTAAGATTTACTTCTATTCTTAAGTCGCGTGAACTCACAATTAAATCCGAACCAAAGTCTGAAGAAAACATAATTGATGTTCGATTACCAGAGATACCACTCCCTACATTTTCCGGAGCATTAAACGAGTGGGAGTCATTTAAAACCCAGTTCACCTCACTGGTGTGTAATAATCTTCATTTAGATAACAATCAAAAATTATATTATTTGAAAGCATCTCTAAAAGGAGAAGCCAAACAATTGGAATCCGCAGAGGATACCTTTAATTCTCTTTTTGAATCCTTAAAAGAAAGATTTGAAAATGAAAGATTGTTAATCGAATCACATATTTTGGCTATACTAAATTATGAAAAAATTCATCAAGAATCGGCTAAAGAGCTCCGTTCCTTAGTTGACTGTGTGAAAAAGAACATTCGCGGTCTCAAAGTGTTAAATTATGATCAAAACAAATTCTCGGAAATATTACTGGTAAATATCATTCTTCAAAAACTAGATAAAGAGTCGCGAAAACAGTTCGAATTTTCCCTCAAGAGTTCCGAAATTCCCCAATTTAACTCTCTTCTAACATTTTTAGAAAAAAGAAGTTCCGTTTTGGAAAATGTTTCTCGGATTTCAACAGTAAAATCAATTGCTCCATTTAAAAATGCTGCTAAAAGCATTAATGTAAATTATCCGAGTAAACCTAAAACACTGATGATTAATAAATCCAGTAATAAAAATAAAGGTCAACCATGTATTTGTTGCGATCATATACATCCTTTATATAAATGTGTAACTTTTCAAAATATGACCGTCGAAAAAAGGAAAGAATTTGTATCCAGCCATTCTATTTGTAATCTCTGCTTACGTAAGCATCCTGGTTCTTGTTCATCTAAATATAAATGCCTTGTTAATAACTGTCAGATGAGTCATAATTCGCTTCTTCACGAAGAAAGAAAAGGCATCCAAAAAAACGCAAGCTCAGCAATAAATAATAAGAACGATACTTTTTCCTCTAAACAAAGTAGCGATGACCCTGAAGTTTTGCAATCCGGAAGTCTATCTTGTAATTTATCACTCGCAAGCAAAATAGATTTATGCATTTTACCACGCGCTTTGATCTGTTTTAGGAATGCGTTTGGGAAAAGAATCGTTTTGAAATGCATTCTCGATTCCGCGAGCCAGGTTAGCGTTTTGACTTGTGAATGTGCTGAGCTGTTAGGAATAAAAACAGAAAAATTAAGCGTTCCTGTGTTAGGTCTCAGCGGAATAAATATTTCGCTTAGAAAGAAATTGGAAGCAGAGATTTCTAATTTAGAGAATGATTTTATTAGACGCGTTCCCTTTTATGTAGCTCCATCGATAACGAATTTAACTCCGTCTATGCGTTTAAATGTTGATTTATCAGAATTGCCTGAAGGTTTAAGACTTGCTGATCCTAATTTTTGGAAACCTAGCAAAATAGATGCTTTAATAGGAGCAGATATATTCTTTGAGGCATTAAAACCAAACAAATTGCATTTGAGGAACTCTAACATAATTTTACAAGACACAATTTTCGGCTACATTGTGGGTGGTAAATATGAATTTCCAAGTCCTGATGAACAATTTTGTGGTCTTCTTTTGGATTCTGAAGATGTAAATAAAACAATACAAAAATTTTGGAACATAGAATCTGTTGCAGGAAATTCTCGCACTTTAAATAGTGAAGAGGAATTTTGTGAAAGGCATTTCCTCGAAAATTATTCTCGAACACCTGAAGGCAGGTACATAGTAAAAATTCCCCTTAAGGAGAATAAACAATTAGGAGACTCTCGCGAAACTGCTAAACGGCGTTTGGATTCTCTATGGAGACGTCTTGTTAAAGATGCTAATTTAAAGACTCTTTATTGTGAGTTCATGCGCGAATATCAAACTTTAGGTCATATGACTGAGATTGAAGATATTTCTGAACCTGAACTTTCTGTCTATTTACCCCACCATGCAGTATACAATCCATCAAAATCAACGACTAAACTTCGCGTTGTTTTCAACGGTTCTGCTCCAACATCTAATGGAATCTCTTTAAATCAGATTCAACTTAATGGTGGAACTGTTCAACAAGATTTGTTTTCAATTATGATTCGGTTTCGAAAACATAAATTCGCATTTACTGCCGACATCCGCATGATGTATAGACAGATTTTAATCCATCCGGATCAAAGAGACTTACAAAGGATAGTCTGGAAGGAAGGTCCAGAGCAACCACTTACTGTGTACCAGTTAAACACTATTACGTATGGTACCACTAGTGCACCTTACTTAGCCACTAGGACTTTAAGTCAACTTGCTGTTGACGAGAAAGACACTTTTCCAGAGGCTTCTAATGTCATTCTTTCCAATTGCTATATGGATGACATTTTAGCTGGGTCAAATTGTATAGCAAAGGCTAAAGAATTGCAGATGCAGCTTGTAAAATTACTTCAAAGAGGAGGTATGACACTTCACAAATGGAGTTCCAACGATAAGAGTCTTCTCAATAACCTTCAAAATAATGGTGTTTATCAATTTGATGATTCCGAGGAAATGAAACCTGTTAAGACATTAGGAGTTGTGTGGAAACCAAACAATGACTGTTTTTCCTTTAAAGTTAATGTTTCGCAGCATAATACCTACACCAAAAGAAAGGTTCTTTCGGACATCTCCAGAATTTATGACCCTCTCGGGTTAATAGGCCCTGTTGTTTCCAAGGCAAAAATTTTCATGCAAAGACTTTGGTTACTAAAGGTAGGTTGGGATGAACCTTTGCCTGATGACATCGCTCGTGCGTGGATAGCATTCATCTCAGTACTCCCGTCCATCGAACTGCTGGAAATACCTCGAAATTTTCCTTCGGACAATCAAGTTATCCTCCATGGGTTTGCAGATGCCTCAACCTCAGGATATGGAGCTGTAATTTATGTGCAGTGCCCATCTAGTGAATTCCAGTCTGCCCACCTGTTATGTAGCAAATCACGTGTGGCCCCAATTAAACCAGTGACAATTCCTAGACTGGAACTGTGCGCAGCTTTATTGCTATCCCAGCTGGTGCAGAGAGTAATGAAGGCTCTTAATCTCACCATTTCAGATGTACTTCTCTATTCGGACTCGACTATTGTGTTGGCATGGTTGAAGAAGCAACCACATGAACTAAAAACTTTTGTAGGTCATAGGGTTACGGCCATTCAAGAACTTACAAAGGACTTTACTTGGAGACATGTTCCAACTGATGAGAATCCGGCAGATCTCGTTTCCAGAGGTTTGTCTCCAGACTCTATTCAGACAAAGAATTTGTGGTGGAATGGTCCCACATTCCTCAGTAAAGAGACACCAAATGAAAATATCCCTGTGTCAGATCCTATCACAGACAATGACTTTATCTGTGAATTGAAACAACCTAAAGAGTGTAACCTATTTACTAAGTCTGAATGTGATTCTGTATTTTCACGTCTTTTATCTATGAGTAATAATTATCGAAAGTTAATTAATATTCTTAGTTATGTTTTCAGATTTATTTCCCTATGTAAAAGAAGAGTTGCACTTCAAAGTGTTCATATTTCTGCTGAAGAGTATGAGAATGCAGAGGTATGTATTTTAAAATGGGTTCAAGCCCAAGAATTCTCAAATGAAATTCAACTGATTAAAGAAGGAAAGCAACTCTCAGGTAAAGGTTGTTTAAAATCTCTAAATCCTTTTCTGGATAAAAATAATTTGTTAAGAGTTGGAGGTAGGCTCGATAATGCTAATGTTAACTATGATCAAAAACATCAAGTAATTTTGCCTTCTAAGAATAATTTAAGCTTAATAATTTTAGATCATATTCATAAAAAGTATTTGCATGTTGGTCCTCAAACTCTTTTGTATTTAGTGAGGCAGAAATTTTGGCTAATTAATGGAAGAAATTTGGCTAGAAAAGTTGTACATAATTGTATCACATGTGTTAAGAATAAGCCTTTAATTGTTAGCCAATTAATGGGGAATCCTCCCCCTGAGAGAGTAACTGTCAATGCTCCCTTTTCCAATGCAGGTGTTGACTTTGCAGGTCCTTTCTTAATTAAATATAAAGGTCAAAGAAAGGGAAGTCTTCATAAGGTTTATATTGCTATTTTTGTATGTATGGCTACTAAAGCTGTTCACTTAGAAATGGTTACTAATTTGTCTTCAGAAGCATTTATTTCGACACTAAAAAGATTCTTTGCTAGAAGAGGTAAATGTTCTACTCTCTTTTCTGACAATGCCACAAATTTTGTTGGTGCTCAGACTGAGTTGAAAAAACTTTATGATTTAGTAAATCATCCAGAGGACAATTTAAGTAATTTCTTAGCCTCTGATGGCATTAAATGGAGATTTATTCCACCAGTTTCACCAAATTTTGGCGGCCTTTGGGAAGCTGGCGTGAAGTCCTTCAAGCATCATTTTAGGAGAGCTATTGGAAATGCAAATTTAACTTACGAAGAATTTAATACGGTTATTGTAGAAATTGAGGGTATTTTAAATTCTCGCCCTATCACTGAAATTTCTTCTGACATAAATGACTTGGAGGCCTTGACGCCAGGACATTTTCTCATTGGGCGACCAATAAATACTATTGCAGCACCAGAATTAATAGATGCTAAAGATAATCGTTTGTCCAGGTGGCAAAGAGTAGAAAAATTGACCCAACATATTTGGAAAAGGTGGAGCACTGATTATTTAAACCATTTTCAACAACGTCAGAAATGGCAGTTTGTCAAAAATAATGTAAAACCAGGCATGATGGTAGTAATAAAGGAAGATAAATTACCTAAATGTAAATGGGTACTTGGTCGAATAGTTGATGTTATACCTGGTAATGATGGCTGTGTGCGTGTTGTAAATGTACGTACCGCACATGGTACCTATAAAAGAGCAATTTCTAAAGTCTGTTTACTTCCTGTTAAAACAGAAAACTAGATATTTATATTTTACTCAGTGTTGTTTATTAATACCAATTGTATTTGTATAGTGTTTTCAATTAATGTTGAATTTGTGTTGTGATTTGTTTACATTTTTGCAGCATTTATATTTAAGTATTGTTTTGAATTATGAATGTGTAATTGTTTTATTTCTATTTGTATTGCACTTTAACTGTTTACTATTGCTTCTATTTTAATTTAATTTAGAAATTTTTCATTTCTTAAATTTAACTCTAAAATTGATAGGATATTAATAGTGGTAAAGTGTACAGTTTATCTATAGTTTAATAAAGTAGTGTTGGAATAATAATTCCAACGCGTGGCGGGATGTTCAGTCTCGACTGCAGCGCCAGCCTCCTTGGTGGCGAAAAATTT
>JAPMOQ010008662.1:593795-620391 GCA_026543055.1 Argiope trifasciata | reverse complement strand
CAGATTTTTAAAAAATTATCTTGGCATAATGAGAAACTGCTGCTCTTCTTATGTTATTTCGTTATATTATTAACATTAATTTTTGAAACACAAAGTTTATTTTGAAACGGATTTCGAAATGCTGAACTGTGGCCAGTTGAAGAGAACGTCGTCCTTGCCAACAATCTTAACTATAGCGAATCTCGGTGGATACGCAATATCCACCCTTGCATTTAATCGCGCTAATTAGAAAACAGTTGCATGTTAAATCTAACGCCTGAGGTTCACTAGGTTCACATACACTAAACATGGGTTTCGGACCCAAGTATTTTCTTCTTTTAATATATAAATCGATCGTTCAATTACAGATCAATCTTTTTGTAAAAAAAAAAGGTTTTTTTTTTTTTTTCCCGGTTTACACCGATTTTAGTACTCTGTAATATAGCTGCTTTCACCAGTTCATATATAAAATTTGATACTGAAGTAAACGTATTTAATAAGTTTTCCCCATCCTTTATTCCAGGTGTTTACAAATAAACTCCGAAATGGAGTTCTTTATACACTGATGGAAAAAAAATCCCAACACTAGGAAGGAGCTGTGCTAGATAAACGAAATTTTGTAGGCGTGTTTATACATCTGAAAGATGACGTCGATTCAAATTTCGAGTTTCGACGTAGTGGGTTAATGTTAGTCAAGGATGCCTCTGAGAAGACGAATAAGCCATTATCAACAGCTCACTGAGTTTGAACGAGGTCGTGTTCTAGGGCTACTAGAAGGTGAGTTTTCTTTCCGCGATATTGCTGAAAGACTTGGCAGGAATGCATCCACTGTGCATGAGTATTGGCGGCAATGGTCAAGGGAAGGTACTGCCTCAAGAAGACCAGGTTCCGGGCGGCCACGTGGTACTACTGAGAGGAAAAACCGTCGTATTCAGCGTATGGCTGTGGCTAATCGTACTGCGTCTGCAGCTGAAATTCGAGCTGCAGTTGACTCCAAACCACTGCCGTTTGCGACGTGAGTGGTGTCAAGCTAGAGCTCATTGGAGGACGGAGTGGAGATCTGTTGTGTTTTCTGATAAAAGCCGGTTCTGCCTTGGTCGCAGTGATAGCCATTTGTTGGTTAGAAGGAGGCCAGGTGAACGCCTGCTAGTGGCCTGTCTGCGGCCTAGACACACAGGGCTTACTCCTGGAGTTATGGTTTGGGGAGCAATTTCGTATGACAGCGGGAGCACTCTCGTGGTTATCCCACGCATCCTGACTGCAAATTTGTACGTCAGTCTAGTGATACAACCTGTTGTGCTACCATTCATGTACAGCATTCAAGGGGGTGTTTTCCAACAGGATAACGCTCGCCCTCATACCGCTGTCGTAACCCAACATGCTCTACAGAGTTTTGACATGTTGCCTTGGCCTGCAAGATCACCAGATCTTTCTCATATCGACCACGTATGGGACATCATTGGACGACAACTCCAGCTTCATCCACAACCAGCATTGACCGTCCAAGTGTAACAGGCATGGAACTTCATCCCACAAACTGATATCCGAACCTGTACGACACAATGCATGCACGTTTGCATGCTTGCATTCAAAATTCTGGTTGTTACACCGGTTACTAATGTACCAACATTTCACATTTGAAATGGCTCTATCTGTGATCTTGAAACTTTAGTCAATTAAATATGTTACCTAGACAAATGTATTCCTAAAATTTCATTATTGTACAATAACTTTTTCTTGGTGTTGGGATTTTTTTTTCCTATCAGTGTATAAGAAACGCATCATTTTCTAAGATTTGGCATCTTTGAAGCTTATGAATTTTTTTGTTTGGAAAGGGGTTTATAGTGATGAAATTGGCACTAAGGTTATTAACCATTTGATTTTAATTTTCATACTTAGAGAAACGAACTGGATTTTTTTTAGTTATCGATCTTTATCGGATTCAGGCAAGCTTGTTAGCTATTTACTTTTCCATTCGATCAAAAGAATTTTTATTAGTATCTGTTAACCTGCTAAGCTTTCCTTTTTACCAAGTTCGTGAAAATTATATTTCCGAATTTTCTGCAGATTTTAGGTCTTTTCGCCACGATTAAACACACTATATTTTTTTATATTATCAAGGAAAATTTAAAGATTGTTAGGATTAAATAAATAACTGAATTTATGCCTAATTTTTCCCAGTGCATTATTTATGAATATTTTATTGGATTTAAACATCCTCCTCAACACACTGGGTCTTTATTTAATAACAAAAGTTTGATTCATATGAATAAAAGCATGGAATGCAGAAGAAATAATTTTAAATATTTATTCAATAAAATTAAATTTTAATTTAATACATTTAAATTTCTCAATACAGTATCAAATTAATGCTTCCGAATTGAAAAAAGAAGAACTCGACTTCAATTAGTCTAAAATTGAAGGCAGGCGATAAAAACGTGCCTATTAAAAATAATGAGATTTTTAAAAATTAATAATAGGATGCACTCTTAAAAACATTTGCTTTATCCGTTTTCAACAGTACGATAAAATCTTGGCGGATGCATAACTTACAAATTTGAAGCAGATGTAATTAACAATTTGTTGCCAGAATAATTACACATTACTTTTAAAAAGTTCAGGAATTCTACTTTATAACATAGAAAAATTAATTTGATCGGGCCTCATAAAAAAGTACTTAGCAAACTAAACGTTGTTACAATACCTTTATTAAAACATTTTTGAAAGATTTAGCCAATTTAGAATTAAAAGAATGATTATTGCTATAGCTTTTCAACTACAAAAATATATAAACATCTGCAACAAGATTAAATAATAATTTTTATAAAAATATTAATCCTTTTCACAATCGTATTCAGCTTGGGCTTTGACAGTAAACAATTTTACAATCGATAGAGATTTAAATGCCTTTAAATTAAAAGTGCTTGAATTTTCTGAGCTATAGTTTTGGTAAGTAAAATGATTTATTTAATAAATATACCGATATGGAAAAGAATGTTAATTATAACAAGAATATTTTCGTTGGACAAGAAATCGAATTCCAAATTAATAGAAAACTACTTCCGAGCTCATATTATTTATTCATTAACATAAAGAAAAACCAATTATAAACGAAAGAAATTGCTTTAATCCAAAAGAAAATTCAAAACAATGAAAAGCATTGAAAATTGTGTGTGTAACCTCATGGTCTGAATCTCAAAAACAAAAGTATGTCGAATTCATGCCGAACCAGAACTTCCAAGAAATAAAACATCGTCACAATAAGTCATCGTTTCTGATACCACCAACCAAAATCATTTTCCAGAGAGTAAGATTGAAGCATCCTAAACAAATCATTATACGCTTCAATTAGGGTCTGAATTAACTACTTCAAAAAGTTTTTTAATACGAAGCCTTTTTAAAAATATAAATTTTAATAAAAAGCTTAGGGTCGCGGGTTCTGTTCTCGTCTCGGCCAAAAACCGCCGTGATGGCTAATGGCAGTTGGGGCACGTTAAATATGTCGAGACGGCAAAGTCTTCCAAGTTCCCATAAGAAAACGATACCTCTGGGGGTACTGAATCAGGGATGATAATTCTGATTTGGATATAATTCTGACTTGCGGATGGATAAATGAGTGTATGAATGAGTTCGACCACCCCCTAAAAAGGGTTTTGTCGTGTGTGTGAGCTACAAGTCAGACTTCTGCCCTCTGGGTGCTCAGGGGTCTTTACCCTCAGAAGCTACAGCACCCCCTTTCCGTGAAAAACACGGAGACGACAAAAAAAAACTTTATAACGAATATTTTATTGGATTGTTCTTATATATCAACAATTTAGTGAGGTAGAAAATTTATTCTTCTGTAAACAAACTAATTTATTGTTCTGGGTTTTTTTCCGATAGATTTCAATCTTAATCTAACGTAGCATTATTTTAACGAATAAAACTAAAAAATAACTTAAAGGAAGCAGTATGACAATATTCTTGAAAAAATTAAAATATCAATCGATGAATACAAAACCAAGGCAATTTTTAAAAGATAAATCAAATAAGGAAGAAACTATTTCGATATTATATATCAAATCAGTTCACTTAGATCTTCGAATAATAAATTTAAAATGATTAAACTCGGAAAAAAATAGTGCAAGAAAAAAAATGGCCCAGACTATGAAAATACTCATTCAATACTGCAGTGCAGATACAAGAGTTTGTTTCAATCCCAAATTTCAGATCAAAGTACCACAAAACTTGTATCTCATACAAAAAAAATTAAGAGCATTACATATAAACGAATCAAAAATAATTCAACTCGAATTTTGATTGAAACTTTGCTACATTCATATTTTTCAGCAATATCGCCACGGCTTCTGGAATTTGATTCGATATGCTATAATAAAAACTTCGAATACATAATTTCTATGCATAACTAAGATAAATTAAAGGTTCTGCTATTTTAAGATTCCATTTATTTATTATTTATTATTCCATTTATATCCATTATTCCACAAAGATTAAGATTCCATCCCAGATTTTAATTCCATTTTAAAAGACTAAAGAACATTTTTAAAGACTAATTTGATCAATTTAATGATACGAACTAAAACATGTCACTAAGTTTGACGGAAAAATTAGCTGGGTAGTAGTAATATATGTAGTATTTATTTTTAATAGAAGTCACTTTTGATATAATTTCCTTATGTTGCAGAAGGATCATAATATAATTTATCTTGTAGATCAGTCACATTTCACCTTTATGGTCAAACAAAATCGTAAACAGTGGAATGATTTTAAAGTCCCTAACTTCTAAGCATTTAACTGTCATCTAGCACATATTTGGTCATTAGGCAGAATTTGTAATCTTAATGTCATTTTTTAAAAATGTGTTTTGTTTTTGTAATGAAAGGAATTCATAAATAAGCTTTAAATTTTAATATTTTACTATAAATTTGTTATACGTATATCAATAAATAACATAACATTTTTTTATGATTTTCCAATAACTCAGAAAGGTTTTCCCAAAATTGTAAATTTTATAATTTTTCCCCTCTTGAATTTAATTTTTATTTTCCTTGTTGCCATGCTCTTTACATAATTTAGAAAAACCTTCAAATCTATGCTTAAATCGAAACTCGACATTAAAAGGTTAATATTCCTGGTATAAAAACTCGATAAATATATTTTTATATTAGTTATTTTTATTTATATACTACTTTTTTTAATCTATCAGGCAATAATATTAGAATTAAAATAACAACTATTATACATATCACATAACGAGCCTTAAGCATTAACTATTAAAAATGTTTAGTGATATTTCACATTTATGCAATTCCAATTCGTATAGTTAGTAGCCATTTGTCTTTCAAATATTTTTAAAAATGGAGCACATTTAAAACCTTCCTAATATTTAATATTGCTCTATTATTTATCACCTATCATTTTACTATTATAGCATTATTGTATAGCAAACTATTATTGATTAAGCACGATACTAGTTTTTTCGATTCTGTGTGTTCTTGGAAATGTATCTAATATTCTATTATTGTTCTTTATTCAAATGGAATTATTCTAAATTAGAGAATTTTGTCAATGAAGTATTTTTAACTGTTTCTGTTCTTCCATTTTAAAAAAAATTCTCGGTCGGTCGGGAAAAAAAATTCTACTTTTAGTAAAGCATTGTTTAAATGTATATTTCAACGGACTAACAAGTCAAATAAACAACTTTCATTACAACAAATGTAATATTATAACGAATGCAAATTCATTTGAAAGCAATAATTTTAAAGAATCTTTATGATAGTGTTTAATAAATAGGTACTATATATTTTAATTAAATATTTTAATCAAAAATTATGCAAAAAAGTGCAAAACCATATATTTATTGCAAACTTCGAGTATTAATTTTACAATTCTTATTTTATTTTACAATTCTTGTTTTATTTTACAATTCTTATTTTAAGTATTCCTTTATATGCATTTAATTCATATGCAAGAAATTCTTGCCTTAAAAAAATTAATCGTCTGCCATTCTGATTATATAAGTATTAAGAACATTTGATGTTTAGCTTGAAGAACAGGTGCCCCGATAAACCCATCATCGAATTTAAACTCGATGTTTTGTTTATATTGACGTCTCGTTTAGAAACAATCATTGTGAAATAGATTAAATGTCGTTTCTGATTAAACCAAATTGTAAGCTTTTCAATGGAGACATTGTGTGTCTTTAAAAGAAAACTTTCATCTTTATCATAGCTCATATTAGCTCTAGACAAATCATTTTCTTTCTAATAATTGCGGAAAAATACGAATTGGAGTTTAAAATTTGCCAATTTTAAAAAGGGAAAAATGCGTACAAACGAAGTTTTGCATTACAACCACGAAATATGTAATCACAACGATTACAAATGTATTGGAATTGAAAAGAAATGTGTAAACGATGCTTCTCTATAATCAAATTATTAAGATACAAAGCAGAAAATGCTGTCTTTATTCGAATTTAATTTGATATTAAGGCTTGTAAAATGGCACTCTTTTTTGGTATATTGATTACTCTTAAACTGTACGATTAATATTTTAAGAAGCCATGCAAAAATTTCCAACAAGCTTCTAGGAAATAATTTCATTTGTGAATATATTATATCGAGTGATATGTGAATTAAATAAATTATCGAAGTTTTAAATAATTAAATGATTCTATCAGATCCTATTTCGATTTTAAAACAATTCAAACGATTTTCGTAAATATATACAAGAAAATATTTGAAACTTGACTGATGTTTACCATATTTAACTGCTGCAATGTGTAGGGATTCTCTTAAGTTTCATGCTCAAGTCAACCTGACTAGGCAAAGAACAATTTCTTTGATAGCCACCTCTTTTAATCGAATGTGATTAGTAGTCACTGTTATCTAATTAATGTATTGAGAAGGTTGTCATAAATGTTTGAAAGTATTTACACAAAATGTTTGCCAAAATTAATATAATTCTCACATATATCAAAAAAAGTTGAACGAACGCTAATTTCTTTTATACCTTTTTTTTTTTTTTTTTTTTTCATTAAAGTTTCCACTCAAAGCATAACAGGTAAAATAAAACCAGTTTTTTTTTCAATTCCACTAAAGTTTGTAACATTATTATATAGTGGAATATTGTAAGGATTTTAAATACAAACTTTATATGCAATTTTATTCAAGCACTAAACTATATATAGAAACTACAGTCTCGGCCTTGGTGAATTTTAATACACTGCCCCTTTTAAAAAACGTATGTACTTGAACGTATATACTTATACTTAAAAATGAAGGAAGGAAAGTTTGTATTTAGCAATAAATTAAATTCCAGAAATGCGCTCATCCCTTAATAAGATAGAGTCACTGAAAACGACGTCTGTGGATATTAAAACGAACAGTACTTTCTAATCGCAAAATGCAAATATGATGCAACATTGTTTAACTAATTGTTTACAAAGCTCTTTAGGATTTTAACTATACACATTCAAAGTATAAATGCCTATTTGAATGCTTCAAATTCATAATACAATGATAAGATTTGTGGTTTGAAGAGGAAATGCATCATACAATATTAGAATTGTTTTAATACTGAAAAAAAAATCTCTTCTTTCAAAATACTAACTTTGAAACGTGCCATAGTTCACCTTGTACAGAGTTTCGACAGTTAACAGTTGCATGTTCAAGATTAAACTTCCTTTTCCGAAGCCACGTAAGTTAATTTTTTTTAAATTTTAATTCATACTGGGAATAGCCAGCAGCCGCACAAAAAAAAAAAAAATCCGAATCCGTCACTTGAATATTTTGGATGACCATATGTTTATTTACAAGCGAAAGAAACCACTCTAAATAACGACTTAAAGTTCAATCAAGACCTCACCCAATACCTTTTATATTTCACCAATCCAAGCCAAGACTGTAGGGGGGGGGGGGATATATCACTCAATTCCCTGCGAATGTACGCAATAAACATTCATCGCTCTCCATTTGACAAATGGAGAAGCAAGAACTGAAACCGTGGTATGTCGAACATTGTGGGATTCGTTCTCGGTCACAAGGAATGTCGTGACGAGTGAATCCTTAGAAACGCGCGAAGAATGATAGTGATGGGGCGGTGCCAGAAGACGAACCAAGACTTTGATCAGAAGGGTAGGACCCCCTCAACATTGAGCATGCACAGTTAAGTAACTATATTAAAACATTCACCAGTGCATAAATGCATATTTACTAATACAATTTCATTATAAAACAATAAAGATAACAATTAAATTGTAATTACAAAATTGAGCCTTTGCATTCAGAAGGCGATTTCATTTGGCCCAAATTCTTAAAGACGTCGTAAATATTACCACATTTATTTAAATTTTAAAGAGCTTGTTTGCCTCAATTGCTTTCCATCTGTACTAATTATTGTGTGTGTGTGTGTGTGTGTGTGTGTGTGTGTGTGTGTGTGTGTGTTTGCGCGCGCGACCATTTGGCACTCTTACAGGCCAGTCCTTTTAACTTACAGAAACAAAATTTATCACATGTTTATTTTGGAGGTTAGGATAGGAAGATTTTGTTTGAAAGATTTTCTTTGAAATTTAAATTAATCAGAAATAAAGCCGAATTTTATCAATTTTACCCGATAACTTATTACTCCTCTAATAATCTATGCTATGTTACAATAGCTTCTGAACTATAGAATTATGTTAGGAACTGCAGTTGATAAAAAAAACTAACTTCCTTTATTTTTAAAATTGAGATTAAAGGGGAAATTTAAATATGGTTTTGGTTTAGTAAAATTACATGAACGTAACCGTTTTAAAACAACTCTAGCTTTACCGCAACAAAAATAAAAAAAAGTGTGTAGTAAATTTGTAACAGCTCGAAAAAGGGGATTTTCCCTCTGTCGGGATAAGGAATGAAACCAAAACTAAAGAACAGCTGGACGACAGAATTGCAATTAGGGTGATAGTTATGAAAAAACATGATTATTATCCATATAAATAAAAATGAATGTATTTCTCTTATGCCTTCCTAAACCGTTCATCCGATTTCGATGAAACATACTCAGCTTATTATTTATCCCTACGGGATGGTTTACAGGCATAGTACAATAATCCAAATTTTTAAAAAATTCGAATCTCAAACGCATTAATTTATCAAGGATTAATCGCCAAATAACTCAGATGACAGGTTCTGTAGAAATGCTAAATCCAAGTTAAAGGTTCTTACTTTGTAGCTATAGTACTTAACTGTCATACAAGTCATTCTCAGAGGTAACTTTATTACAGGTTATGGGGGAACGTTTTCGGGGGCCCAAGCCTGGGAGTTTTAAATTTTAATTAAATGTTAGCGTTTTTCACAGTAACTTCCAATAATATCGTAGTACAAATAATTTTGCACCATCTTAATTTTCAAAAATTATCTTTTCAACTATATTAACGATTTTATAGTATATTCTCTATGCTTAATCAATTTTAAAAGAAAATACTTTAAACACATTTTCTGAAATTAAATTTGAGAATTCTGAAAGAATATTAAACGAATCACGAGACACAATAAATATTTTCTTTCATTACTATTCTGAAAGAATAGCAAGGTTAACAATTCTAAAAGAATATACAAAATCTAATACATAAAAATGAATTTTTGTTTGTCCATATTTGTATACTGTATTGCCGTTCTTCCTATTTCGATAAAAAAAGTACCAAATTATTGATTTATTACAATTATTTTTTTTTCGGCGGTAGCAAGGCGCCGGATGCCAGGTGGTAAATTAATAAATATATTTAACAAAGAAAAAGTTAAGAATCTGAATGACCTATCCAACTGTCGTAACTTATGATGCAACATTTTTAATATTAAATAGAAATTTTAATTTTAAAAAAATTCTACCTCAGATAAGTTATTTCCAAAAAAATATCGAAATTACCAATTTAATTCAAATTACTTTTCCGAATAATAAACAGGAAAGTTATATTTGAATACTGAAAAACTATAGATGACATTTTATAATACCAAGTTGCACAAAGCGTAGATATAACCATTTTGTAAAAACGCTTTAGCGGCATCCTCATGTGAAAGCCAAACGAAAGCTGGTAAAACATCCTGGCGTCTTACAAGAGCAGCTAAAATAGATTTTTCTTTCCTCTTTGAGGAACAAATGTAAATGATGAACTCTTTGAGAAACAGGATTTTAAAGAAGATAACAGTATTTACACAGATTTTTCTTTATTATTATTTTTAAAAAATTGGTAAAAACAGATTCAATTTTTTAATTCAATTATTTTAAATAAAACATTACTCAAAATATAGAAAAAATATTTCAATAAGATCTTTTTTTTACTGGAACATTGTATTCGTTCATAATAAAAGAACTTTAGACAACCATACCGTAGCGAACAAAAATTTATTGCAGCACACATGCAATTTATCGATACGTTTTATTTTCAATTACTGCCGCATTTACCATTGTTGCTCAGTATTGCCATCTGAATAAAAAATTTTAAGTAAAATATTGAATTTTATGATTATGAGTAAGGTAAAATTGCGGTGAATTAAAATATATCCCCAATATGGACAAAAAGCTAATCAAAAGTTAACTTTAAACCCCAAAAAGTGAAGGTATCACTCGCGATTTACAAGTTCAAGTGTCTAAAGTTATTTCTTTCAAAAACGAAAGAAAAACAGTGTTTGCTAAATACTGACAATGAGCCATTATGAAATGGACCTTCAGAATGCATAGGTGATTTGAAAAAATATTATAAAATTTACAAAAATCAAAACACTTACCAGAAGACCAGAATAAAAATTATTAACTATAAAAAAAAACTACTTACTCTTATTCCATCTAGGTTTTAATAATTATGATATAAAATATTTCAGTTTTCTTAGTAGTTAATTTATTTTTAACAAGAATATTTCTAAAAATTCCTTATAATATGTGTCATTTAACTTTATGCAATGCAGGAACACTACTAATAAGATACTTTAAAAAATCTATACATGTTTACAGGAAATTTTATAACAGAAAACACATAAAAGTAATCTTTGCAACTTTAAGAACATTACTTCAAATCATTTCCATTAATCTAATATATGTCGTAATTACTTCGAATAATTCTAATAATAAATCTTACACAAAATGAAACATTTCTAAATTGCAGTGTAATTTTAAGTCATGACAAAGCAGCAAAATTTTGTCTATTTAACTAATATATTTATATATGAAATGATACTTTAAAATCTAATTTATTTAATTCTTAATTTCCAAATTTCTATATTAAATTGGCCCATGTTAACTTCATTCAAAAATTATCTTATTCCTTCAACCAATTCCCCCTTTTTATTTAATTCAATGCACACTCTATAAAACTATTACTTTCAGAATTTTCTCGCGGCCTCAGTGAAGGAATAAAAATCCCCAATGCTTACAGGGTTCTTTAGAAGATATCCAAGATTTCCTTTCCTATGTAGACACACATGTCAAATCCCAATCAAAATCTCAGTGTAAAAACTACATATGAAAAAATCTATCTTTTTTGCTCTTATATCGCGATAAAGATGGACGTATCTCATCGCTCATTCCTTATACATATAATTATACCTCCCCCTTGGTGAAATAATGAAAACTTCTATTTAGACATGCAACTACTTACATATTATGTAAAAAATTTTAGAAAGAACCATTAAAATAAATGCATCAATTACAATAAATTAATGGTAAATATTACACTAATTAGTAAGAATCCACTATCACTCAGGAAACAGGAACAGAAAGAATAATCCATTTTAAATACACAATTCACTAATGTATTTAATTATACAATTCTATAAAACAAGTTACCTATGCAGAAATTTAAAAAATATCTAAAAATGCTTTAAAAATCAATGATACAGCCAACTACTAAAACTAAAAAAAGTGTAAAAACTATATTTCCTTCAAAATTCGATTTATGATGAGTTATCTTTTAGCTTTAAAATTATAAGCCAGATACTGAATTTTGATTTGGTACATTCACAAACTTCAGATACTAGCTTTATGATAGCCAAATATTTAATCTTAACGGTTTTGACCAATATGAGCTGCGGTCAGATGATCCTATAGCGACACCTTCCACATATTATCATCAGTATAGTATAATGTCTAACAGTATTTCACATATGGCAGATACTATACACGCAATGAATTATCGTAAGTGTTTTATTTAAAATTTTGTCCCTTTTCAAAACAAGAGAAGTATTTTAAAAAATAATTTCGAATCATGGTCCGAGGACTAGAATGACATGAACCAGCAGCCCTCTTTCAACTTCAGTGTCACACCAACAATACATTTGACACCAAAGGATCTAATGTGGTCAATGATGAATAAATATTCAGGGAAATAAAAATACGGTCAGATCCAGATAAAAATAAAACGATCTGATTAGAACAGATAATCGATTGATTTTAGAGGCAAAATACACTATGCAATTTTTAAAACATATCTCGCAAATAATTAATGAATCTAAAATAATTCTAGTAAATATATAATCATCATAAACCCTTTTAATAAAATAAAAAATTGGAATAACACTCACATGTGAACCATATATGAAATTGCAAAATCAGCATCTCGGTGAAATTTTTTCCTCTTGAGTTCCTCTGCTCAATCTGAAAAAAAAAAATTATTCCGTTATAGCTTTAAATAAACGCAATATAAAACAAAGGAAGAAACTATCTTCAGGAAAAAAAACTCATTTATTAATATCTTAAAAAGCAGAAAATTTTTAATCACACATTTGGACATCAAAATAAAATCGTAAATGTTTGAAACATTGAAATAAATATTATAAAGAAAATAGTTCGCAATTATTTCCTAAATATTAATGAAAACATTTTTAAAGTAGCAAATCCGATAACCTGTAGAAATTAAAATTTAATTACATTTGGTTTATGCAAGATTGAGAAAAATACTCTACTTTTTAATGCAATAATAGCTCGTTTCAAGCAAACTTAATTTTTACAAATAAAAAAAATGTATTATAATCTTCAATGTTTTTCGTAATACATAATTAGCATTAAATTTATATAAAATTCCAAATTTATTTCAACTTACTCGATTAACTGATAAATAAATCATTTCTTCAATGAAATCCAAAATCGCAGAATGTATTTCAGAATTCTAACATTAACTAAGAAACGGAAATTTAGTTATAAAAATTCATTTCTAAAAAGTTAAAGAAACGTTCTAGAAGAATTTATATTTAGTCCGAGAAATAATTACAGGAATTCTTGGTAACGATCGATCTGAAATTGTATGCGTTGAGCGAAGCTACACGATTAAGATGCAGAATGAAGTTCACGCATCATTAGGCAAGAGCAAAGTACGTGAATCAGCAAGAATTGCTTCAGTAAGCATATTTTTAATTTTTACGAACCGAAACTAAACTGAAAGCTTGGGATACGAATAAAAAACATCTGCTCTCAACTCATCCAGCTCAATTTTATTGCTAAGTCAGAGCAGATGTTTTTCGCAGTATCATAAAATTTTAACTCTTCCCTCATTATTTATTCATTGTTTCTCAAGGGAAAAGTTTGTCCCTTTCAAAGTTTTAATTTTATAAAACCAAACATTTATGATATTTAAGTGCGTAAACATAATAAAAAAAAGTAAAAATATATATTTCATATATGATTGGAAAAGTTTTTCAATCGGCTCCAATTTCATCCTCATTTAAAATCAGAGCACCTACAACTTTGACATTTCATACCAGCTCAATGAAAAAAAAAATCAAACGATATTTTCGTAATGTTTTTATAGTTTGTATACTTTCTATCAATTGTTCCAATGCCAAAATTGTTCTAAACATTCCACAGTATAGATCTTTCTGACATAAAACAACCAAATTTCAGATATAGTAGATTATTACATTGGCTTGAAGCAAAAAAAAAAAATACCACATTCCATAAAGAAAGTCCCCAAACTTAAACACCAAGAAGCTAAACTGATAAAAATGTGCATATGAATTAAGATTTTGAAAACTGGCCATTTGGAAATTCCATTTAATTTCAGATTATTCTTTTTATGAGTATCAAAAATTAATTGAAACATTTTTATACAATGTAAACAACAAGATTATAAATATTCTTTGGAAATCTTATAGTTCTTAAGTTCTAAGCAATATAAATATTAGAACTTACAGACTAGTACTAATTATTTAAAACATATTTCAACATATTTGATGCTTTGTTAAAATGATACGAAATTTAAGATTTTCAATTTCTAGGCTGGAGTTATTATGTAAACCATATGATGCAAAAATTCTTACACAAATTACAGAAAATGCAATGGCACAGGGCGATCAAACCAAACCTTTTGATGCCATGTGTTGTTTTGAACTAGAAATTCGAATTTCTTTAAAGTTTTCATTCATAACTTATAAATCGATCTTCAATAATTTTTCTATAATTCTAATTTCAATCATTCTTCAATAATTCTAATCATTCTAAATGACAATTTAAAGAAAAATAAGGTATAAAACATCGTTGATATTTATGTGCAACTAAAGGCAAAAAAAGCTTTTGCATGTATGAAAACTTTTTAATTTATAAAAAAATGTTGCAAAGCTTACACAAAAAAAAATTCAAGTTCTTTATAATATTTGTGAAAAATCTATTCAATTGAATTTCTATAGCGTACGAACTGCTGGTGATTTTATCTTTTTCTTCATCCCACAGATCACAGGCTTTCACTCTTTAGCACACGTGCCTCTGAAGGTATATAAGTGGCAGACAAATATGCGGTGCATAAAAATAATGTCAATAATGGTAGGAAACAATACCTCATCACTGCAAATGTTAAGGGAATAAATAAAAGGGATTAAAATTTTATAAAATTTATTTGAAAATCGGAAATTCGAAAGCTAACGGGCTATTTTCAAAATAAAATATTTCGTGTCTTTCACGAATACATCCACTAGAGAGAATATGCATTTTGAAGACTTTAATGATAAGGAAATAATAAAAGTAAAGAACTGAAATAAATATGTGCTGAATCAGCATTTTTTTTATACCGTTTTGCATTATCTATTCGAATGGCAGCTGCAGCCTTTTAAAATGAGTCAATATATCTACTAAACACAAAGTACAACGCACAAAAAAACGGCGCCTCATTTAGCATGTTTACAATATTCTGAGACAAATATAATAAACAATGTTTTGATTTAGCAAAAGCATTACAAGTATGGCAGCTGAAAATTGGGATTGCTAGCCTTGCTTTTTCTAATATGACGACTGGGTGATTCGTGAAATTTTTTTTTCGTTTGAATTAAACAGGAGGTTTTAGTAAATAAGAATCGATGGGCGGGACAATTCAGATAAATAATACTTCGCAGTTATAAAAAAGATAGTAAAATTTGTCCCTATCAATAAAACACGTTCGAAGTGAACAAAGAAAAATGTCATTGAATTATTTCAGCTAGATGTCCCCTGACGTTTCTGTTTAGTCCTTAAATGTGCGTTTTGTTTTGAATTTAAAATTGTTTATAATAGGAAATTAGAATAGGTTACGTTTAAAAATATAAAATCCAGGTAATAATATAGTATAGATTTATTTTTAAAAAGTTACATGTAGACATTTTTCAGCATGCAGAAAAAAATCCAGCTTGTATCTAATATTTCTAATATCTGTTTCTCAAAAGTCTAGCTTGCATCTGATATAATTTTCAAACACATCAAACATTGATTACTTCTCGTCTGTTGTCAGGCAAGTTATTTTTTCACAATTAGATAAGATAAATCACTACTATGGGCCTCGACAACAGAAACTATCTCTTCCAAGTAACACATTGAACTTCATCACCCACCATATTTAAGATAAAACTTAGCAGCCAAAAGTAATGTCAACCTTTTCTTTCACACATGAATTATTCATAGTTATAAATGGTATTTTGAATAAAATTGAAACTGAATGCAATTGGTGACAATATGCATCTAACGGTTAATCGGAACAAACGATATTTGACTCTTGAACCTAGTATAAAACTTTAAAATATTTCTAAAAATCAACTTTTGAATATTTATCAGAACTCTTTGAACCTTACTGAAAAATGTAAGGACCCAAATTTACTTGGAGAAAAATATTTGTTTATCCTCTTTTTTAGTTTTTATTTTCTTCTTCGTGCAAATCAGATAAAAATGCACATTAATACACAAGAGCAGCATTAGCAAGAAATGAATAGTGGGTGAAAAATAAGCTATTCATTTCTAGATACTTGAAACATCTTAATTGCAAAGATTTTTCAAAAATGAATCTCAAATAATTCATAAACACATTCTATATCATTTTTAAATATTTATTTGCAATTTTAAAAGAGTTTCTACAATTCTATTTAAGCAATTCCCAGTAAATAATTTACATTTAATACGTTAAATAGTTTTCTTTTATACAAATTCACCACTGTAATGTGCAATAGTAATTCATTTATAATATAAATTGTATTTTATATATACAACGATAATTACCACCACGACTGCGTTTTAGACCATCCTGTACCTCTTCCACGACCGACCGCCTCACTATCTTGAAATGAAGCTTTCAATCTCACAGTCTGGCCTCATTTTAAGCATAGCTATTATTTCAGCCTATGCATAGTCGAAGTTGTGTAAGCGATTTCTTTAGAAGCCAAATTTAAAAAGAAGTCAATAGTATGAATTCATAGAATAACTGAACTACTGGAAGAGGACACCATAATGGCCTGTTTAGGCCTTCCATGACCATAGATTGTGGAATTAATGAGATCGCTTAAAATCAATGGTCAAAGTTAATTTTAAATTTCATGAAACTTTCAACTCAGTTTATTCTAATTTTATTTTTCGAAAATTAAGCAGAATTATGTAATTATAAATATTGGTACATTACATATAATCAATTAGACATTAAGGATTTCATTATTTACAGATAAAAATATATTTATAATGAGATATCAAAAGAAAATATAGCATGAAAGATTTTACAAGACTTTTCAAGTGTAAAATAACAAATCAATAATAAATATACTAAGTAGAATAATTTATTTCAATTAAACTAGCATATTTAACTTGCATTTTTGTCTTATTACTTTATTAATTCATAAAATATCCACTTCTAATAAATTTGGCAACTTTTCAAATTCTGTTCGATCTCCCTGAGGCCCCTGATCAATCTTGCAGCCCTACACAATGACTCAGTCAACCCAATTGTCACTGATCTTAACATTTTGTCTAAATTCCACTTCAAGAAATTGTCAGGAATATCTGGCCATTTTAGCTATTATTGCACAGATTTCCTTTCAGGTAGATGTGCAGAAAGCTTTCAGTCTGAACAGAAATCTTGATGACTGATTGCGAATACCATAATTTGAAACCTCGACAAACTAGATATGAAATTTTGCATTTATCCTGTTACTATAATTGTACCAGAATATCAAATTTTGGATTAAATGCATCAAGGAGTTGACTGCTGACCTGTATGTAAACGTATACCTCAAAAACGCTAAATAAATTCAATACGTAATCATATATTGGGAATCAATGGAAAGAAATTCTCACTGCATAATCTTCACAAAATACGCGAGTAGAATTGTCACAGCAAAATTTTTACTCCAAATTCAGTTTACAGTTTTAATAATGAGTCTATCCCTCCCACCACAAAAAAACCACGAAATCTTAAGTACACGAAAGAAAAGTTCAGCTTAATAACAGTAGTATATTATAAAATTCGATATTTTATTAATAACAATAATACTTTCGATTAGATAAAAATTTCATTTTGTTCTTTAATGGATACTTATTTGTAGATTAATTTTAACTTTCATTTCTTACAAAATAGCTGTAATAGATGTACAATTGGAAAAAAATTGCAAACTAATCAGCATTATGGTTATTATGCTTGCATTTTTGGGTTACCGCACTGGCGACAAATTCGAGGATACATTAAACCAATAATAAACAGAAATTGAATTAGAAATAAATACTTAATAAAAACTGACAATATATTCATTTTAAGAACTAAAGAAGCCATTCGTGAGTCTACAATTGAAAATTAAGGCTAAACAACATATCATATAATAAACGACCAATAATTTTCTGCGTAGTACAGGGGATAGAAAATGTTTTGCTTCGGTAACAAACATTTAAAAAATTAATTTGATTATAAATTTTAATAAATTAATATAAATTGCAATTTAATAAATTTTTTTCATTACACCAATCAATTTTTAATTAAATTGAACACTTTTTTTAATTAATCCAAACAGTAAATAATAGTTACGGCGGACTCCAGTTTGGAGCCAATTACAAGAGTTATGAAACTCGTACCTTAAGAAATATATCTAGACTCAATATTTTGATTGTTAAAATGATCAACGCATGCCTGCGAGTTTGTCGCCAATATGGTAATCAACAAACTACACTTTTAACGTTAAAATGAAGTTATTACTGCTTTTATTAAAGAGCATTATAAAACGTATAACATTTACTGTCACCGTTACAATATATATATTATATATATAAATACATATATCACTGAACTAAAAAAAAACTTTTAATGATTCTTAAAATATCCTTCTTTCAAAGGTAGTTTGGCATTTCGAATATTTTATAATACTGTGCTGAATTTGCAGGAATAAAATTTATATACCACACACAAACTCACACACACAAAAAAAGTTTCCAATTAAATTTTGTTTGTCGAAATTCTAAACAAAAATGATCAAAGCTCAGTTAATGTAATATTTCAATTTTTTCATCCTATCAGTAGTCACGCTTACCATTTTGACTTCAACTAAAATTTATGCTTGATAATTTCTGTTATTCAAGAACGAATATTTATATCGATCAGAAAATCGCTGTAAGTTCAAATGTAAAATGGTTTTGCTTAACAAATATTATGAAGCAACTTACATCCCGATTATACATTAAAGAACTCCATATGGCTTCGGAGCTATAGATTATCAATAGTATTATAGAGATAACATGAAGAAATGAAGTCAAAAATAAATATGATCTTATGAGCTGCAATACCAATTTATAACCGAAGTTTAACCCCTTGTACTTGGATGGTGCCTCTCGCACGCCATTCAAGACGATGCATCGTTAATATTTTAATTGATTTTTTAAAAATACCTCAAGAATAGTAAGAGTAGATTAATTTTTTGGTAAAATTCATTTTTAAACTATAGTAATTTTTTCACATTGTAATAAGCAAGTCCTTGTGTCAGCTGAATAATTTTGCATCGAATTACTTTTCCTGATTAAACAGATTGAATTAATTTTGCGCTTACCGATTTGAAGCATCGAGATTCATCGTTCGTGCGTGTTCGAAGGTTCTAAACAAGAATAAAATCGGGATTCATAATAAAAATGCGGAAGAGCTTTGATATACAATCATTTTGGCCGGGAAAAAAATAGTTTATCGCAAAATTTTAGCGAAACGACCGAAAACTGCAGATATGTCATTTAAAATCGAAAGATTTCGTAAATTAACGGAAATATAGAAAAAAAATTATTGCAATAAAGTAGAATGCTCACAAAAAAAATTAATCGAAGTAAAAGAGCGGCGGAAAACAAAAAATAGTAAAAAAAATGTGGCTATGTAATTCCCCCCCCCCAAACAAAGCATCCCACAAACTTGCCAACCTCGCCAAAATGACTGTACAGCAAAGTTTAGCCGAAAATTCCATTTATAGGCACATAAAAACAATTTGCATTAAATCAGAAGTGATAACGGCAAACAGCTAAATAAGATGCAAGAGCCACACCGAAATTATAACTAATATTTTCTAAAACATTAAAAAAAACGTATAAAATGCTAAAAGGTACAAAGAGCACATTAATACTTAAATTTCAGTTCACACTTTTGGCAGATTCCTTTATAAAGATGCATCATTTTCTTTCAAACATAAACAACTAAAAAAATTTTAACGAACATATTCAACGAACAATTTACCTGCGAACTATAGAAAAAAAAAATAACCGATATCGCTCCGAACAATTTATATATAAAGAAAAGTAGTAAACATATTATGCAAAAATCTATTAATGTGCCCAACTTTGGAAACTATTCATTTCTTTACCCACCAATACCAGAAGAAAAAGTTCTTACACTGAAACACGCTGCTATAATACGCATTTTCACACTTTGTATTGAGTACTAAGGCCATTATCTCATTGTAAACTTAACATAGGTCGGTTAAAACATAGAAGCAGTTGCTGATAATATGTCAAGTAAAAATAAAAGGCACTGTACAGGTAGTTTATATATGTTTATAAAATGCACTACACGTTCAAGAATTCATTAACGAAAAAGTAAGCTAAAGTGTACACATTTTAACACATCCGCTGCCATATACGCGCCTGTGCCTTCCAAATATGCAATTGTACCAAACCATCTATGTTATTAGATGACACCTTCTCAACTACAGTTAAAAGACGGCAAAGAAGACGGTCAACTCATTAGATAGATGGTCCTGATATCAGGCGTGGGTAGTGGCAGTGAACGTGTTAACATAACTTCTGTAATATCCCACTTAAATGCAAGAAACAAACAAAATATTAACAAACAGAAAACCTAATTAATCTAGTAAGAAAATTGGTTCGAACAGATTTTATTTTTCACTGATATATATATATCAATGCATAGATATAAAAACGTAATCCTAAGTGTCAAAACTTAAGTTTTTAGGTTTCGAAAAAGTCCTTAATAAACGCCTTCCACATTTAATTACTATAAAAGAAAACTAGGCCCGATAATATGGTGATAAAAGGATATATGGATAATGGATAAACTTACCTAATGGTTCTAGTTAAAAATAAACCACTGCATTTGCTTTTTTGGAAAATTGATTGCATAATTCAAATAAAAATGTCGAATGATTAAAGATATCACGGTCGATTATTTTCGCTTCGAAAGGTGATTTGAAAGGACAGTTTAAATTCAACCGCAAGTCTGCGCATATGAATTATGATAATTAATTCCCACATTTCCGGAACTTTCCAGAGAAAAAGTAAGCAGATGCACGGAACGATGCAAAACAAAATGTGAACCACCAATCAGAATTGCTCTTTCTTTTTTTTTTCTTTAGTTCGTGAAGTTATGACTCATACATAGTTAGCGGAAATCTCGAAATTTCGGTCTTCTCTTTTTTATTATTATTATTCTCATGGTGCAGATTTTTTTAGCTTAAGATAACATATTGCAGTATTTTTATTTTTGTTCCAGTTTATAATTTAACAAAAGTGCTTACATACAATTCCGTATTTAACTATGATTGTACTGAAGAATTTACTTTATACAGGATATCAAACATTTTAGTTTAACATAAAACTGAACTTTAATACGATTTTAAAAAATCACTTTTTTTTGTATGTGTAATTTTAATCAATAAATTAGATCCACAAACTTCATTTGAAAACCTGAATTTGACAATTCAGATTTCTGAACTGCTTCAAACTGAAAATATATCCCAAATTTGTCTTGAATTTTTATTTAATGAAACGAATCTTGCCCGTTTGTTATTATTAAATCATCCATTTTTAAAAATATTTTAAAAATATTAATTAGTTATCAAAAATTTAAGCTTTGAATAGATGTTTCCAATTTTTAGTGTGAGAAACATTTTTATGCGAAAAAAAAATGAAAGAACCACACTTTTATTTAACAATTTCTTTTAAAACCATTTTGTTTCAAAATGAACTTTGAATTATCATTTACTTAGAGTGAACCAGACATAGATCAGTTCCCAAATTTTTATCCAGAAATGGTTTTAGATATTTTGCGTATCTGAATAATACAAACTGCGAGATTCCATTTTTAATAAATGGGTCTGTTTAATTTAATGGTTTTAAAATTTTAATGATTTTTTGTGGTTAATTTTTATTTAAATCTGTGAAACTATAGGCATTTTTTATATATGATGACTCATAGATGCACATTAACCCCGTTTATCTATACTTATAATAAAGCTCAATGTGTGTGTGTTGGCGCTCTACAGACCAAACCGTTGGACCTACAGCTACCAAATTTGGTACATGTATACCTTGGAGGTAGGGAATGTGCACCTCGGAGCCCTTTTTTCGAATTTTTAATTAGAATTTGAATTAATTAAAATTTAAGCAAAATTTCGACGATTTTCCGCTATAACTTCCGAAAATATGATCGCACAAACATGATTTTTACATCAATTTAAAGATTGATACCATTAGAAAGCTAATTTTTTAGTGTTTTAATGTATAACTTAAGCTTCTATTTTTAACGAATTTTTAAAGAAATATTTTAACCATGATTTAGAACAATATATTTCGGACAAAACAATAAAATTTAATCTGCACGAGCACGTCAAGGGGGTAAAATTAGGTTTTATCAGTGTGTTGCCATCCTATTGACGGAAGTTCAAACTAAAAAGAACAACTATCATTGCAAATTAAATCTAAAGAAATGCAACTTTTAGCACGTGACTGGATAAAATAAGAGAAATATAATATGAGACATTTTCTAAAATAAATAATGAACGAGCAAAGGGAAAAAATAGCTTTTATTAGCTCTGTTGAAATCATACTGACAGAAGTTCAAATTAAAGAATAAATTAGCTATGACTACAAATTAAATCGAAAAAAAAATGTAACATTCATTACGTGATTGGATGAAATTAAATAAATATTAAATGTCATGTTTTCTAAAAAAGAAATACAAGACAAAGGTTTCTATGATCGTTTGCAACATCTATATCATTAATTTAGTAAATCAGTGTTACGTGACTTTCGAAGTTTAAGTATATCTGGCAGAGAAATTATAAAGAGAGCAAGGCATATAAGTATTTAATTGAAAATTTTAGACCCCATTACTCTTGGCGAACCAGCTGGTCGCCAAAGGCGTCTAGTATAAATAATATCTAAGTTTCTCTATTTACTTTCTCGTGCATGTGGTATAGAAGAAGTATAATGATTGTCAAAAAATTTGAACTCAAGATTTAAACGAATTTCCTTGTTTTAAACCTCCCTGAGTTCGAAAAATACACTTTGAAAAATATCCGTCTTTCTGTGACAAAACCGATTTGAACTAAACGGTTAACGTTTTGTTCACTATTTTTGCAGATTTCTATCAAATTTTTATCAAACTATATTTGCAGATTTCTATCAAATTTTGAATAAAATCAGTTCAGATGGAATCCATCTGTGCAGCAGTTCAAATACAACTTAACACTCTACAAAACGAAGAGAGCTAGATAGTTAGGATTTGGTTCACAGTTTTAACATCTATAATGTAAACACCAATTTTGGACCAAATTCTATTCAGAGTTGACCATCTGTCGGTCTGTACTTTCAGAAATAAATATTATTTACTTATTTATCGGTACTTGTGTACCAATTGTATGGCATTATCGAGCAATAGTTGCGAAATATCGATATTTGATTTGAATCTAGCCAGCGATCTTTGAAGATTAATTGCTGGAATAAGATTAATATATAAACATCAGAAAACATAATTAATTTTGGACATCCTATTTTCGTAACATTTCTTTTTAAAACCAAAATTTGAAATAGAACTACAACTGTAATCGCAAGATTGTATATCAAATTTATTTAAATCACTGCACTTTTGAGTTATTTGCATGCGCTTACGAAAGTAAAAATTGTCAGTTATATTTTACGGTTTCAAATTAGATACAGATTTACAATTCAGGTAAATAGCTTGCGTATTGACTTTATTTAACCAGATTGTTTCGATACTGTGTTCACTTGTAAGGCATTGGCGGACAGTAGAACTGAAGACTCCATCTTCGGAATTTTAAAACTTGACAGAAATTTATACTTTTTTTTATCCACACTTTTTACTATATGGAAGCACTTCCATATAGCAAATTTAATCCATCTAGCTCAAAACCTTTTTAACCCTTAAATTCACTATTATTTGTTATGAATTTTTAAAAAAATATTTATCATAAGAAAATAAACAATGGTTATGTAAAAAAATAAATAAAAATCCGGATAACGATATGGTATGTTTATTTTCAAAAAAGTTGTTGTAGACATTTGGCAACATTATTTCCAAAAAAATATTATTTGTATCTAATATAATTTTCAGATACAATATAAAATATTGATACCTTACCTGAAATGGATGAGAAATAATTTTTTTAACAATTAGATCACTATCTTATAGGAAATTCGACAGTAGAAATTATTTCTTCCAAATAACACACTGAACTCCATCACGCACCACATTCAAATGTAAAAATAAACCGTCAAGAGTAATGCCAACTTTTTTTCTTTCGCACATAATGGTTAAGGTGGGTTCAGACGAGGCTTATTATTGTCCGCAATAGGAGATCCCGTCTACTTTCGGAAAATCACGTGACCACAACGGGACAATGGCAAATGATTGTCCCGTCGGGACAAGCGTTGTCTCAAGTGTTCACACGGGAACAATGCCGGGACAACAGCAAGGAGACATTGTTTGCGGACAATAAAAAGCCTCGTGTGAACCCACCTTTAGGGTCTATGGTTATCAGCGGGTTTTTGGATAAAATTAAATGGAAAGGGATGTAGACCATTGGGAACAATATACATTGAAGGGTTAAGTTGTGCTCACAAACTGATAGACAGAATTTAAATAACGCCTTTTTTTTATTATTCAAGATCTGGAACATGGCGATTCGTCAAGATTTCGAGTTCAAAGTTTTTTGACGATTTCAACGTTTTCTCATGTATTTAGTTTGCGAAAAAGTAAGAATCTATGAGCTATCCATTACTGATGCTTCAGGCACTGTGAAGGCTATTCCAGAAAACTACTAAAATCCGCAACTGGAAATGATTCGGATAATAAAACTTGAAGCAGAGCAATCGCAATCTACATTTACAAGAGATTCGAAATTTTCTTCAGTAAAAACTGAGATTTGAATAATTCTTCAAGAAAATAATCTTGAATTATGACTACTGGCATTCTTACATTTTCAACTTGGAAACCGCCATCTAAAACCAATGAGATTTGTCTCCGCAAAACGTTCCTGCATATTCTCAAATAAAGGTGATTTTGTGTTTTGTGTATCTTTTCCCCAAACAATTGAAACGGATATTTGATACAGATCTACATTTATAATTACAAAATCGCACACCAAATTTGATGATTTTTTTAAATTAAATATGCTTCTGAAAGTATAGACCAACAGACGGTAACCTGTTGTTGGATTTTACTCAAAATTTAATAGATGTCTACAATATAGATGCTAAATTTATGCAGTGAACTTTATATATCTAGCTGTCTTTGTTTGGTAGTATCAAGTTGACTTACATTCATTCAGCCTGACAGACAGACTTTCACTTAATAGATGTTGCTCAAAAATTTGATAGAAATCTACGAATTTTAAATAAGAGCCCAATACCAGATTTTATCCGTCTATCTCAAAGTATTTTTAAGCTGTCTTTGTCACAGACAGATATTTTCCAGAAAAAAAAAAAAAGAAAAAAAAAAGAAACGAAACGAAACGTGATTCGAATCAAACGTGAAACGTCGACTTCGAACTTTTGACAAATTTAATATTTTTTTTTATAATATGTACTGAAAAAGGTCAAAAGCGACAAATCATGGATTACAACCATTTAATTTCCAAATATTCATATTTGCTTCAATTCCAGAACTTACTTTGAGGACTAATAATTTTGTTTTCGATTAAAATTAGACCATTAGCATGTTGAGGTAGCAAATATTTTAAGTTATCTAAGCAAATTAGAAATAAAAAGAGAATCAAATCAGTAAAACAATGCTGTTTTAGGCAATGTTAACTTAATTATGATAAGACTTGACTAGAAAACAAGGGAAACTAAAATGTTATTGATTTCTCAAATTTTTTTCATAATGTATTTATTTTAATGGGTATTTTACTACTTCAATAAATATTAAACTGTTAAAGCGAGTTTTTTGAAGCTGTAATGTGAGTTTTTTTAAAGGAAATTTTTTGTATGTAAATAATTACTTCAAAACGATTTTTTTTTTTAATTTTAACTAAGAATTGATAAAAACCCATTTTCAAATAGAATGTTTTATTTTTGAACGAAAAAAATATATATAATTATTAATTTAACAAGATATTCAACGAAAATAATAATAGGATATTTTGTGAAAATGCAGATTTCTTTGGAAATACAGTTGTTGCTATTAACTTGTTGACTTTTTTTTTACAAATAAATTTTTGTCGGAAATTTTCGATTATCCTCAAAATCGAATGTTTGTTGCTAACCTTCAAAATTGGGAAAAGAAGACAAAAATCAAGTGAAAAGACTTTTAAACAATTTTTACTTGCAATGATTAATTGTAGCATAAGACTTTATAAAAATTAGAATTTACTTTACTTACAAGTTTTTAGCTTTGTTTTATTTACAAAAAAAGAATGTTATTTAGTTTTGCTTATATCATATAGAAAATACTGCAACAAGAGTAATATACTGTAGTTTTCAAAAGATTCTAAATTGAGGTTTTGTCTAACCTCCACGAAAACGGAACGGTTTTTATCTATTTCCTGATCGAGCAGTATTCTACCATAGCAGCAGTTTCCCTGTGGTGATACCTTAATAAAACAGATAATATCTACGGGAGATGAGCATGCTTTTGTCCTGTGGTTATGTTATCGGC
>JAPMOQ010008662.1:581546-593785 GCA_026543055.1 Argiope trifasciata | reverse complement strand
ATCTACGGGAGATGAGCATGCTTTTGTCCTGTGGTTATGTTATCGGCCTTATAATCCAAAGGTTCCAGGTTCTATCCTGGGCCAACTTCATTCCCACAGCCCTTTACCATTTTTGGATCCATAGTGAATAATTTAATGTTATCCATTCTTGGTTGTTTTATCTAAAAGGTGAAGGCCAGGCAATTGGTTAGATGGAAATCAAAAAGACTAGCAGTCAACAAATACAAATCCGCTATTTTTCAATCGGTCTTAAGGTTTAGAAAAATATGAACTCCTACATTTCTATAAGCATTTTGTAGCCATCTGCCGGGGTAATAATACACCCAAACTGGCATCATCTTCTGACCGGTTCGTTCAACAGTGTTTAATTTTCGAATTTTACATCTGTTCTTCATAGCCAAATACAGAAAACAAAGCAACGGATAAAATAAACAAAAGATATCGCTGAACACATAAATCACTCAAGCCATGCTCAGAACTTTCCAAGCAGATGTCTTAAATTATGTGGATTTATTTCATTTATTTACTTTTCTAGCCTCTTCGAATGAGACAAAAAGTGTATTTAACTATTTATATGCATTTTAATGAAAGCGTGCATTTTTTTCCTTGACATTTGTTTTTCTATTCCTAAATATTAAATTGTAATTATATGTTTTAAGCAAGAAAATAATTAACAATTAACGGTCTAAGGAGTGATGTTTGTGATATCAGAAGGTTGAGTTTTCACTGCCATGTTGACTCGGTCATTTAAAGGCTGTCCCAGATATTGTCGGTAAACTGGATAAACATCAAAGCACCCCAGAAAATCACAAGAGAGCGTCAAGGGGGGGGGAGTGTATTTTGTCTACAAACGGACAGGTTATACGAATGGCGCTTAACTATTTCGCATACAATGACGTGTCTGAGACGCGCATCGAATTATTGAATTTTTAATCTGCAATAAAGTGAAAAGTATTAAATAATTTAAAATGAAAAAAGTCACTGGAAACCTATTATTTATCAAAGGAATTAAAATAGTAAATATTCCAATTAGGAAGCTTATTAAATTCGTCATTTAATTAGG
This sequence comes from Argiope trifasciata, assembly GCA_026543055.1. Lineage (NCBI taxonomy): Eukaryota > Metazoa > Arthropoda > Arachnida > Araneae > Araneidae > Argiope > Argiope trifasciata. The sequence continues at coordinate 592,722 of JAPMOQ010008662.1, read as the reverse complement.
TAGTGAAGTAAATTCGTATGTAAAGTGGTTAATAAGTCTATGATACGATAGCAACATTTCATGGTAGTAAGGTATTTTTTTTTAATCGCTTGATTGAAAACTTCTTTTATTTTTAACTGTTTATATAGTTTATAATTAATCAACCAACAAATGACTTCTACATATCGTAAAACAATGACAATTCATATTTTTATTTCAATTCGGAATTCACATTTACCTGTTCTTTCGCTTTTTTTAAGAAAAAAACTCGAACAACGCATCCTAGCTTCTCTACACTTTTTTTATTTATTTATTTATTTTGAAGCAAAAATATCATTGAAATGATGTTTAAATTTTCGCATTTAATCGAAACACACAAGTCTAGAAATATTGTGAAGAAATAATTTCAAAACATTTAGTCAGTTTTAATTTCTAATATAGTTAAAGTTTCATAATATCGATCATGAAAATATTTTTTTTTTTCTTAAATAAAAGAACAGAAGAGAAACTAATCATTTTTTTTTTTTTTTAGAATTTTTTTTTTCAGAAAAAGTTCCAACGGGTAATATTTCTTACTTCAATTCATATGAGTAAGACACAGAGAAAACTTAAATGCGCCATTCGATGTATTTACAGAAAGTTTAATGGTATTTATTCTAGGAAATAAATGCTTTAGAAGAAATTTCTTAACTCAGTTTTTCACTAGTGTTTTCCGTGAACACATGCACGCGGGATTTTTTTAATGAAAATACATCTTAATTCGATGTCATTTTTAATGTTTACATGATGAAAGAGTTTTAAATAAAATAAGTTTTTTTTTTCATTTCTTGGTACTGTAGATGAATACTACTTTCTTAATAAATTAATTTTTCATCAAGGTTATATTTCAAGAATATAATATAAAGGATCTAATTTTTATACTTACCGTCCTTTTGAAAAAAAGTTTGTAATTAGTCAAGTTTATAAGTAAACTAATGAATTTGAATTACTGAAATAATTTTCCCTTAAAATCTTTATAGGTACTTAATTATTCGAGCTGTTAAAAGCCATGAAATTTGAAAATTCTCTAGATGGGAACACTTATACTAGTGCTATTCATATTTAAAAGTATAAATTGGATATTTCGAAATATTAATTAGTAAAAGGGGTTTTTTTTGTAATGGTATTATATCTACTGTCTACTATAATAATGTGTTGAATATTTGAAGCAAAATCCAAAGCAATTAGCTATTTTATTCTGAAACTGATATTTTACGTTTAATGTTTGTTGTACTATTTCGATGATTTCTTTCTAACTTCATTTTTGCATCTTAAGTTAGAATCCTTAAACAAGATCATATGCATGCAATTATTGAAGATGTTTTAAGTTGAATAGATTTAAAATGCATTTTACGTAAAATAATTTTTTTTACTTTAATATTTGATATTTATATGTAATGTGAAAATATATATCTTGATTTTTTAAATTGTATATTAGTAATGGGGAATAGATTGAAATGAATAGATAGATGAAGAACCAGTAACTTATTTAAAGATTCTTTGAAAAGAGATAAACAGAGAATTAAGATCAGTTTTTTTTTATTTATTTTATTCTTTTCTTTCCCTGCCGATAATAATTTAATGATTTTTCAAATTTCATTTTGTTTTAGAACCCTACTTCGTAATTAACAAAGTTGAAGACATTCTCATAATATTTATTGTCGTTTCTCTTCCATTCAAACAAAAATTAAAAGCATAGGTTTACTGCCAAGAAATAACTACTATTTACTTTCTGTGATGCTGCACTTTAATTAATAAGCAGATTAAAAAATTTGAATGACTTTGAAATTCTGTCTAGCTTAAATTTCTTGTAAATATTTCCTTATTAAAGGTTAAATTACTTCTTTTATCTGTTATTTGTTCCACTGATCAGATAGCTTTGCATTTCAAACAACTTTTACATCGCTCAATTATAAAACGAATTTCAAAGCTATCTTCGATATAATTCAAATTTATTTTTTGTATATTTATAATGGTTGTTTTAATTCATAATTTCCATTGTTTAATACTCTTTCCAAATTCAATAACAATTTAAAATAACTGAAAAAATCCATAAAAAACTTTGATCGCAGAATTCTATTTTCTAATAAAAATATAATTCTATATAATTAAGGTATCCGACTACGTTAAAAATACGGGTTATCTATCACACTTTCGATTTTTTTAAATTATTTTTATTTCTTGTAGCTCAGACATTTCTCTTCCCAAAACAGTTTGTGTTTTCTAAGAAAAGGAAGGTCTGTCCTATCATCTAGGGTCACAGATTTTTTTAACTAAAATTTGTCTATAGCTTCACTCTTCACAAAATTTTCATTTTTGTAAAAATTCTCTACCGTTAATATGATGTCCCCAAAACTAATAGAGATATTTACGCAAACATTTCAGCGTGTGTTTTAAATAATATGGGCAATGAAATGAACCAAAAGTTTAATTGTGGGTGAAATACTTTTTCATTTAGAGGTGTTTTTTAGAAAAACTAAGTTGTAAATTTATGGTAAAAATGCATACATGCGCATACTTTTACCCATCACTTCTTTGCATCTCAACATTTTTCTTAGATTTTGGTTCATTTCATTCATTATTACATTCTATAACTTGCATGCAATGAAAAATAGGACTGATGCATTCGAATTATGTGTAGTGTGTTAACCGTCTTGGTTGAATTTCATTAAAATTTACTACAAATTTTCCCATTTCTCAAAATCTATTATATTTTCAAATAATTGTTTTTGTATTTATAGTGTTTTATTATTAACTGTGCATCTAAAAACCATGAATAGTTTCTAAAAAAATTCACTTTTTCAAAAACTCAAATAATACTACCTATAATACGAGGAATGGTTGCCAAGTCGAAAATCGCTCCAGAATTAATAAACTCCGGTAAACTTAGGGGTCTGGGGTTTTTCTTCACGAGGAATCGATTGGCGGCGGTTTTGAAGCGCTACGGTCGAGCAGTTCGGAGTTACAGATAGGATATTTTCAAACTTTATTAGTTCGCCATAATGGCTAATAGGTTTCAAGCGGTAACGTGCTGCCATCTATAGCCAATATGGCGAATTAATAAAGTTTGATGACCACTCGATTATTTTTAAATCACAAAATTAAGGTAAAACAAATATAAAAGAAATAAATTTATCAAAAATATTGAACTTCATCACACTTCAATCTTTACACTGCTCACTTTGTACCATTTCTTTAATTGTATAATTTTTTGTTATCAATTACATTTTATTTCCTATGACTTTTCAAACTTTACCTTTGTATAGAATAGTTCCCTTTCCAAACTCTAACTTTGTTTAGAATAGTTTACAATGGTGCACTTTAACCGGTTATCTTTTCACCAATGGTTTCACAAATTTTCTTGTGGCATGTATTGTTTTGATAAATCACAATTGAAAATTTAAATCTTCGAGTTAGCTTCGATACCTGTTTTCTCCGAGCGGAGCTCGGTCACCCGCTGGTAATAATGAATTTCAAATAATTCGTGAAATTGCAGAAACAAGTATGATCTTGGTCTATCCCACGACTACCTGCCCACTAGAGAGTGACCTTGAACACCTTGAAGGTCGCCGGGAGAGTCAGGACAGAAACAAGTATGTTAACTAACATTGTGTGTCAAATAATAAAGTCTGCCTCTAAACCTATATTCTCTCTGAATTTTATTTAGGATAGCACTTTATACAGACAAAAATATCTACTGTTGAATATAATGGCGGTTTTTGGTAACAGGTACTGAAATATTTCGAGGTTCCTTCACGGTAAACTCTATTGGTGACAAAAAACATTATTTACATCTACAGGATGGTTATAGAGATAGTACATTTATCTAAATTTAAAAAAAATGAATCTTAACCACATCTATTTACTGAAGATTAATAAGCAAATAACTCGTCGAGCAGGCAGTAGATTCTGTAGAAATGCTAAATCCTAATTAATGGTTAATATTTTGTAGATATAGTACGCAAATGTCATGCAAGTCATTCTCAGAGGTTACAGCTTTATTACAGATTATGTGAGAAACTTTTGGTGAAACTGGGGGTTTTAAATTTAAATAAAATCTTAGCGTTTTGCTAGCGTGCATCTTTAAGCGAACTACTCAAAATTGCCGATGCTTTATTTACAACAAAACAATAAGACTCTGCTTATCGTCAAAATTCACATGCGTATAAAATGAGTTACCAAAATATATTTTTTTATTTAGTCTTATAACTTAACAGCGCGATAGACATTTGTGTTTGGTCAAGTACAACAACTCCGTTTTGTTGGCCACGTAGTTTTTCGATATACCTTTATGAAAATGAAAAGGTTTGGGCGAAAACATCATTATGTTTTAAAACCCTCCGCGGGCAGGATAAAATCACTTGGCGGACCGGGTTTGGCCCGCGGGCCGTAGTTTGGACACCTCTGGGATAGATGATTATTTAAAATTAAATCTGTATGTAATTTTTAAATAAAAATATAAATATGTTAAAATTGTAGAAATATTCTTTCAGAAGAGAAACTCGATTCTGGACAGAATGTACTATCTAGCTCAGTGGTGGGGAAACTTTTTTTAAGACGGGCCATTTGTAATAACTAGACGATCGTAGCGGGCCAAAGAATAATGCTTAATCGTGAAAAAATTTATGTGTCCTATAAACATACACATATATTATTACATACACTTATTATTTTAATAGTAAAAAAGCAAAATGTAAGAAAATTATAAGCACAAAATATAAAATGAATTTAGTGTAGTTCTTGATGTGAAGTATTATCACTTTATTTATTTATTTTTTTGCATGAGAAAAATGAAATTGAGACTGTTTTATCAAAATTTCATCATAGTCCGGTTCCATTTGCGAAGCAGAAATTCTTGAAACTGATGAAAGGTGCTCATCTGTAATTCTGTTTCTTAAAGAAGTTTTTCCTAAGCTTCATTGTTGAAAAGATTTGTTCGCATATATAAGATGAGCCGAACATTGTCATTATCTTCATTGCATGAGTAATTAGATTTGGGAAATTATCTGGACTTAAATTTTTATAAAATTCTAGTAATGGTACTGTATGAAAAGTTTGTTTCAGGAGAGTATTACAGTTCAGTTCTATTAACTCGAATCACAGCGGGTCGTTGCAGATGACTAAGTCGCTAACTAACTGATCTTCTGGCGGCCTCTCTTGTATTCATACCAACCTGCAAGGATTTTTCGGGAATTGGAGTTTTGGAAAAACAGAACAATGAATCGAAAATGCGAGTATTGGAAGTTTCGAGCGAAGAGAAGTCAGCTGTTTGGGTCGGATGGATTTGTCCAGAATACTATTGTGTTTTGAATATTGCCGCAGGTAGTTTTTATGCGGGTCGTCACATTATGAAGTAAGAATGCGTTCAAACATTCTCAGAGGGCACTCTTAAACGGGCCGGATTAAACCTTTCCGCTGGCCGGACTTGGTCCGCGGGCCGTAGTTTCCCCATCACTGATCTAGTTGATAGGAGGCCGCGGTAGCCTGGTGGTAAGGTTTTGGCTTCGGAACCGGAGAGTTTCAGGTTCGAGACACGAGTCCTCTGAAGAACTGTCGTGTAAGCGTGTCTGTGCATACTAAACCAGTCAGGGTCATACGTCCTCGGCCTGGTGTTGTGTGGAAGTTTAGAGAGGGAATGACAGCTCAGATGTCATTTTTGTCATCTGACAGCTGTTCAGAATTACGAGGCCCATCTCAAAATAGCCCTTATGTTGCTTTAAAGGCAGGACGGTAATATATTCAAACCGATTTAAACTATTTAATGACTTATATTAATTAAGAGAAATATTGACTTCAAAATTATAATGTTCTTACATGATAACTTCAAATTTACAATAGCAGATTTCATTTTCTTTTTATCTTATTCTCATTAATTTAAGAAATCTGACATTGAAATTTTAAATATTCGCCTCGAGCAACGATTATTATTTTGAGGGGAAACTAAACAAATTAAATCTCTTCATTATTAACAACTTTCAATCAGAAAAGAAAAAAATCGTCCTAGGACATCAGTATTCTACGATTGATGTAAATCATTATTATTCAAAAATAATCCTTTTAGCTTTAAAGATACTAACCTCCTTCTGTTTGCCCATCATAATACTTTATCCATTTGATCCAAAAATTAGCCAAGTAATAATTTATCCATTCTAAATCCATTCAATTATCCAAGTAATAATTTATCCATTTCAAATTATCTTTACCCAACTGTATTTCTATCAAGGACAAATGAAATATTTGAAAGCATTATTGCTTAATAAGCATTATGCGTGCTAGCTGATTAGCTATGCATGCAAAGAAACAAAATTCATCAGAGAGTAAATTGCATAATCTGTCTGGGTATTAAGGAAGAAAGGCTGTGTTATTTTTCAACCTCTCAAAATGGGATGATAGGATGGGCAGAAAATCATGGATGATTTATCTAGATTTTTCTTTCTTGACTCTTTATTTCCGTCAGTTTTTAAACTCTACATCAGTGATCCTGTATCTGGCTCATGACACACCAGTGTGCCGTGGTCAAATACATTGTATTTGACATTTTACAATTTTTCATCAAGTATTTACACAATAACAATTATTTTTCATAATAATGTCTATTTTTCTAAATATACTATAGAATAATTATTATAACTAAATAATTATCAATGGTCCCCTGGTGAGAACAGTTGAAAACTGCATAGAGTGTTGTGTAAACACCAAGGTCCCCCAAATTAATCATAGATAAAGCAAAATGACCGTTATGCGCGTCGTTGAAGACTCATGCGCATGTGTTATTTGCATTTGCGCGTGGTACATCCCGTTCACTCGTATGTCATTGTTGTCACTATTTTACAACAAAAAGTTAAATAAACACGTTCCTACCACTAACGATAATTATTATTAATTATCTTACCGAATTATGAATGGTTAACGTTGTTCGTATAAAATTTTATACCCCTTTAAATATGGATAAATTTTTACGGCGTAAAGATTCATCTTCACATACAGATGATGAAGAACCCAGCACAAGTGTTACAAAAAACCTAAAGATGGTAGTAGTGAAAAGAAAGCACGACGAAGACTACATTAAATATGGATTCTCGTGGTGTGGTGACGAAACGGCACCAAGACCGCAGTGCATCACTTGCGGCGATCAGCTATCAAACGAGTCAATGGTACCCAGTAAATTAAAGCGGGATCTATATTCAAACCATCCTAGATGCGCCAACAAAGACAAACTATATGAAGTGCTTTGAACAAAATAAAAACAGAAGAAATTTATGAAATCGGCTGTAACAGTTTCTGAAAAGGTATTAGAAGCTAGCTATCATGTTGCAAAATTAATTGCATGTCAGAAGAAGCCACATACTGTTTGCGAAACACTTATTAAACCAGCATGCATGGAAATTGTCAGACTTATGCTTGGGCCCAATGAAGTTAAGGAAGTGAATAAAGTTTCGTTGTCTGCTGATACTGTTAAAAGACGTATTCACGATATGTCAAGCGATATTTTAGGAGCATTGATTAAAAAACTGCTATCGGCTGAAAAATTTGCTCTTCAGATCGATGAAACAACTGATATTAAAAATAAAGGACAGCTGATAGCTATTGTACGTTTCGTTGACAAGGATTTTATTAAAGAACATTATTTATTTTGTAAGGAGGTTCCAGAGCGAACTACGGTGAAGAAATTTTTCGAGTAACCGATGACTTCTTCTAAATATGTAACATTCAATGGAGCAACTGCATTGCTGTTTGCACGGATGGCGCTGCGGCAATGACGGGTAATAAAAAAGGTTTTTTCTCTTGTGTAAAACAAAAAAAATCTGATGGTACAATTTACACACTGCTGCATACATCGAGAAGCATTGATGGTCAAGAATTTGCCGGAAGAACTTATGAACACGATGAATGAACGCATTAAAATTATAAACTTAATTAAATCAAGAGCCATAAATTCGCGAATTTTTGGATTACTTTGTGCAGAAATGGGAGCCGAATATGAATCCTTATTATTTTATACAGAAATTCGTTGGCTATCCCGAGGCAAAGTTTTGGCTAGATTATTTGAGCTTCGTCACAAGGTGCGTGAATTTCTTTTAACACAGAATATGATCGAAATATGCCAGCACCTCGATGATGATTACTGGATATCCAAACTTGCATACATGGCTGATATATTCGAGCATTTGAATGAAATAGATAAAAAAAAAATGCCAGGTCGAAATGAGAATATTTTGACGTGCTCCAACAAATTACAAGGATTTATTAAAAAACTCGAACTTTCGCAGAAAGAGTTGAAAAAAGGCTGTTTGGAAATGTACCAAAGGACCAATCATATTACAATTGAAAACAAACAATTAATTGTGGATCTGGCCCAACAACATTTAAGTATGCTTCAGCAGAAATTTGATCAATATTTTTATCCCATTAATACGGAAAAATACGATTGGATTCAAAATCCTTTTGCAACCAATGCAATAAATTCTACGGAAGCTCTGCCTCTACAAATTCGAGAGGAATTTACAGATTAAAATAATGACATGACTTTAAAATTATACTTCTCCGAAGTTCCATTAGATGTTTTCTAGATTTACGTTAAAAAAAGAATCTCCTCACGTTTCCTACAAAGCAACCTTAACATTACTTCCATTTTCGACGTCATATTTATGTGAGCAAAGTTTTTCAACTCTTGTATTAATTAAAAGTGATAAGCGGTCATGCTTAAAAGATCTTGACTAAGAACTTCGGGTCATGGCGTCAAATATTGAGGCGGATATAAAACTTTTGTGCTCATTGAAACAAGCGCAGGTATCACATTAATAATTATTATGATTGCGTAGAAATAAATAGGTTATGGTTTTATGTATGTATACTTTTCAACTAATAAACAAACATTTATTGTAAAATTTGTGTATCAATTAATACCTATATACTTTAGCTTTTGGTTTGCCGCGGAATTCTAGTTAGAAATAAGGTGCGTCGTAGATGAGAAAAGGTTGCGGAGCACTGCTCTACATCATTGAAATTAAATCATCTATTGAGTGCCAGTGCTTTGCACTTCTACTCAGTATGAGGTGACTGTGAAACCTGATTTGGGGACCCTGAGAGAATGTTATTATACAATTTAGATTTGGTCATTGGACCGTGTGACTGGACTTATTAAATGATTTTAATGATGGTCAGATTGGTTTGAAGGTTGGCGGTACAAGGATGATAAATGAGAAAGAGCTAAATGGGGACGGTGCTAAATCGTTAAGGTGGTTTGAGAGGGAGAGACCATTTGGTGGGGGTATATGGATAATTGTGTTTGCTGTTACAGTGTGCATAGTATGTTTGTTGGGCTATTGTGGAATTGGAGTGATCTTTAATTTTAATGAAGAAGTTCCTAGATAATTTGGTGATGAAGGAATCAAGAGGTTCGAATTTAAGATCATTATGAAGTACTTCATTTCTGATGTACCATGATGAGTTGGTGATCATTCTTAGAAGTTTGTTTTGTAAAATTTGAATTTTGTTTCTATTTGTTTCGCTGCAAGACCCCAGATTTGAGCTGTATGAATTCCCTACATAATTTCATTTGGCTCTTTTTATAGGAGAAAATTCTGACAAGCAGACCGAAAAAAAAAGTTCGAACAAATAAAAAAAAATAAACACCTGCTGGCGTTATTAAATACATTAAAATACTATGACAAGCATGTTAGCTGATGATATGGTTTTCCATGTACGAAACAAAACTAATTCAAATCGCTCGTCTACCTTTTTTTTAAATTTAAATAAAGAAGGAATGGCTGATAATGTGGGAAGAAAATTAAATGACGAAAAAAAAAAAGTAAAGCAACTATCTTCATCCAAAGCTTAAATTGATTAAGGATTAAATATTAGGGTGGAGAAGTTAGTAATAAATATTAGGTAAAAAAACAAAGTGGTTAGTATCTTTGATAAGCAGCGAAATTTCAAACCCCACTATCAAATGTTAAGAGAAATATGCATAGTGAATATAATTGATGGACTCGATTTTTTAATCTACTTCTTATATTACAATAAGTGATGCATTAACTTAAAGAGAAATATGCAAAGATTTTTCCAGTTATAAATGTTGATATGTCACAGAGATTACGTCCAATCAGTAATCCAATTCGTTTCAAACATTTTGTTTGTCTAATCTTTGACATAATCCCCACAAAAAAATAAATCATTGAGACAAGACATTACGTATTTACCACCAATGTCAAAAACACGGCCATATCTGATCAGATTTGTCCAGTATTCAAGACCATTGAAAGAACGATATTACAAAATGTATGGAATGAACTGGATTGCAGATTCGTTTTATGCAGGGTAACAAGAGGGTATCGAACGTTTATAACCGGAAAAAAAAGAAAACCGGTGTATTTCTTTTTAAATTCATGTATCACTTATTGTAATATGCGCAGTAGTTTCAAAAATATGATTTTTTAAAAATCGAGTCCTTCATTTGTACCCACCAGAAGGTTTTCAATGGCCTATGTTCACTCACCCAGAAATTCTAGTCTCTCTCTTGACAACGACTATTCCATTTATCCCCCTGTCTGCACCCCGTTTATTCTGCAAGCCCGATCTGTTTCACAGAAAAAGAACTCAAGTGGGGCTATTATTCAGGTTTCAGCGAAACGCCCAGACAGGAAAAGCCTTTTAAAAGGTTTCCCTATTTGATAATTCGTGCTGAGATTGGCAGAAAACATCTTAAGTAGCTCAACAATAGTTACCCAACAATGGCAGATTTCTCCTCTTCGATTCTGATGAAGTTTCCAACAAAAGGAGGACCCTCTGTGCCCTCAAGCTCTACAGTCCGTGTGGTTCCCCGATCTTTTGTATTTACCTTGCTGGCAGTTACATCTACTTTGTCACTGCCTCTAGCTCATGATAAATTGCTTCAGTAAGAAGGAACTTTTACTAAAAAAATATAGTATACAGTATTTTATACACTATACTGTATAATACTGTACTATACACTATAGTGTACAAATATTGTACACTATACTGACAAATGCTGTAATGACGTATTTTGTTTTAAATTTACTGTCTCACCTGAGGGATTAGAAGCTTGAAATACATCGATACAGATAAGATCATAGGAATAATTATAATGAATATAATTATAGGAATAATTATGTATAATTGAGAATAATTATTACAT
>JAPMOQ010008662.1:471384-581536 GCA_026543055.1 Argiope trifasciata | reverse complement strand
AAGAATTGTAAAGATTGTTCTTTAAGAATGGTAACGAAATAAACTGATTCGTTTGATATTCGTTTAGAATCCTCAAATTTAAAGTTAGAAAACGCGATTAAAATATTTTCTTTTAAAATTGATTCAACACAAAAAACATATTTATAACATGAAAATAAAATATTTTTGAAAATTGATGTCGCCCAAAATTATTTGTACTAATATTTTCAGAAGTTACTATGAAAAACGCTAAAATTTAATTAAAATTTTAAACCTCGAGGATCGTTCTACCTATAACTTTCTCGCATAATCTATATCTATACTTATAATAAAGCTCAATGTGTGTGTGTGTGTGTGTGTTTTGGCGCTCTGCAGGTCAGACCGTTGGACCTACAGCTACCAAATTTGGTACATGTATACCTTGGAGGTTGGGAATGTGCACCTCGGAGCCCTTTTTTTTGAATTTTTAATTAGAATTAGAATTAATTAAAATTTAAGCGAAATTTTGACGTTTTTCCGCTATAACTTCCAAAAATATGATCGCACAAACATGATTTTTACATCAATTTAAAGATTAAAAAATTAGCTTTCTAATAGTATCAGTGTTTTAATCTAAAACTTAAGATTCTATTTTTAACGAATTTTTAAAGAAATATTTTAACTATGTTTTTTTTAGCAGGTGACTGGATAAAATAAAAGAAAACAATGACGGAAGTTCAAATAATAAAAAAAAAACTATCGTCGTAAATCAAGTCTAAAGAAATGATACTTTTAGCATGTGACTGGATAAAGTAAAAGAAACATAAAATGTGATATTTTCTAAAAAAATAAATGCAACGCAAAGGTTTCTATAATCGTTTGCAATGTCTATATCATTAATTCCATAAATTATCTTTAGTTAAGGTAAACCTGATTGAATTTAGACAGGATATGCATTGAAATTCCGACTTAATGGCATATTTCTATAATCGTTTGCAATATCTGTATAATTAATTCAATATTTTTTTTCCATTATAAAATATGATAGTTTCTAAAAAAATAAATTCTAAGCCAAGGTTTCTATAATCGTTTGCAACATCTAAATCATTTATTGAATTTTTTTTTTTTTTTTTTCCTTTTTCGCTTTCTTTATAAAAAAATATTTAATATTTTGGCAGCATCATGGAAAAAACATTTTTAATTTCAGGCTAATCAATGCTCGGAATTACTTCAAAGCTAATGAATATGTGACTTAATTGAAAATTTTAGAATGCATTACTCATGGCGAACCAGCTGGTCGCCAAAGGCGGCTAGTCTGTAATAAAGTTGTTACTTCTGAGAATGACCTGCAAGGAATTTGTGTGCAATAGCTACAAAATATTAACCTTTAACTTGAATTTAGTATTTCTACTGAATCTATTGTGCCTCCTGGGCGAGTTATTTGGAGATTAATCCTGTGTAAATAGATGCAGTTCAGATCAGATTTTTTTTTTTTTTAAATTAGATATGCCTGTAACTATTCCGTAGGTGTAAGGAATAAGATGATCACATTTCATCGTAATCTGTTGAACGGTACGGCAGCGCATAAGAGACATACAGACAAACATGCATTTTTATTTATATAGATTATATATTAGATAATTTTGATATACCTATAACCATTACGATTTCTGAATATCCTTAAGGCTGTTGGAATGTGTTAAGTACAGCCACCTATGTATATATTTATGTATGCTTGTTTTAATTTAGTTTTGTATAAAATTTAAGTTCGTTTTTATAAAAAATTAAATTTGTTTAGAACAAAGAAATGAATGGACAAAAAGGAAACATTTACTGTCTCATATAACATATGGTGATCTCAGGAAGTGATTAAAATACATAAAAGGTCAGTACTTAAACTATAAAACTGTCAATTCTGTACAAATATTTTATTAAATTTTTTTTTTTTTTTTTTTTTTTTTTTAACAATGGAGTATTTTGTCAAGAAGTGATCTCCATTACGATCATATTTTATTAAGACATATAAAGTTTTAATGTCTATGTTTGAGGATGGAAATATCGAAATAACTTAAATTAAAATTAAATTAGTTACTTTAAAACGCATTAGTGCTGATTTAATGCCTATTGATAAATTTTAGAAATTGCATTAAATGCTGACGATAACGATGAAACGTTTTGCAGCTATAGGAGAATATAAAGTCAAATATGATGAAGCCCTAGTTTTCGTTAATTCTCTTATAGAAAGTAAATCCCAGTCAAGCATAAATATATTAAGTAATGAAAAATCTAAAATAAAACTTCCCAAAATTGAGTTAATGAAATTTAGCTGTGAAGTTAAAGAATAGCTGTGTTTTTGGAGTCAGTTTAAACCATAAGTTCCCAACCTTTTTTGAACTGGTGCCCCCTTTCCTAGCGAATATTTCAATATCACCCACCTCCCTCACACTCCTGAGAAATAAGAGGTTTCATGATGTATGGGGAAAACAAGAATTAAATTTTAAAAAATTACTATTAGATAGAATATTGTTGGAATTGGAACGCTACTGAATTTCTTCTTTATTTAAAAAAGTGGAATAAGTTTTAACTTGCTTGTCATTAGGACAGGCAAGGGTTTTGATGATACGAAGTAAGCCAATAATAAACTATTGCTTTTTAAATAAATAAACTGACAGTTTCAGAGAAATATCAAAACGCATACTTAATTATATTAAAAAGTATTTCGATAAAAATTTAAAGATACCGTATTTCGAAATCTTTTTTAGACTGTGTATGATTAATCTTTTCCACGCCCATCCGGGCCATATCAACGCCCCCTAATTTTATCTTGGTCTTTTACCGCCCCCCTGAAAACCTCAAACGCCCACATGGGAGAGTTATTGCCCACGTTGGGAACCTATGGCTTAAACGAATTCATGAACATAAACAGATGGAATTAGAAGACACATTCCAATATTTAAGGTATCCGACTACGTTCGAAGAAACATTTTTTTAAAATTGAATTTTTTAAAAATTATTTAAAATTACGGTTTTTAGATTATTATCGATTATGATACCAAATACTATAAATACAATAAAATTGTTTAAAAATATTATATATTTTTAGAAACTAAAAAATTTGCTGCAAATTGTAAAGAAATTTAACCAAAACGGTTAACACTCTACACAAAATGGTTATGCAGCTATCCTATTTTTCCTTGTACACAAGTTATTAAATAAGAAAACGAATGAAATGAACCAAAATTTAAGAAACATTTTGAGATACAAAGAAGTAATGGGTAAAAATATACGTATACGTGCATTTTTTCCCCTAAATTCACAACTTAATTTTACTTAAAAAAACCCCATAAACGAAGAAGTATTTCATCGACAATAAAATTTTTGGTTCTTTTCATTGCCCATATTATTTAAAACACGAGTTGATATTTTTACGTAAGCACCTCTATTAATTTTGGAGGTATCATGTCAGGTATCATATTAGTTTTGAGAAAATTGAAGTGAAAGACAAATTTTATCTGAAAAATGTGTGACCCTGGATGATAGGTCAGACCTTCCTTTTCCTAGAAAAGATGAACTGTTTTGGAAAGAGGAAAGCCTGAACTACAAGAAATAATAATATTATTAAAAATTAGCCAAAGTGTTTGATAATCAGTGTTTTTAACGTAGTCGGATACCTTAATACAGTGTATGTCGCCTGGTACAACAGCGAAAGAGATCATAGATAGTTATCCTCCTACAGCGGAGAATTATTTAAAAGCGATAGAAAGCCTCAAAGCAAGATTTCGTCTTGAGGAATTGGTTTTGGAATATTATATTCGTGAACTATTAACTTTAGTTATTAAAAATGCTTCGAAATCGAAATTAAGCGTCACTCAATTATATGATAAACTCGAATCCCACCTCAGATAATTAGAGTCAATAGGAATGACTTCCGATAAATTTTCTGCGATGTTCTTCCCACTCGAAGAATCATGTATTCCAGAAGACATTTTAAGAAGACAGAAGACCAGAGTCTGAGAGAGTAGTCATTTCCAGAAGACATTTTTGGCTGAGAAATGCGATAAATGAAGAAAAATCCTTTAGTGCAAGACTGACTAAAATGACTAGACTGAAAAAAATAAAAGACTGAATCCAATAGTGCAAAAATCCTATAGTTAAGAGCTGAGGTGAAAGGAGAAGAACGAATAACTCTTGCAAAGACAGGTATGAAAAAATGCGATTCCTGCGAAAAAATTCATAAAGACAGGAAAAATATTATTATACCTACTGCAACCAACTTGTTTTCGGGAGCAAAAGAGAGTAATAGCAACAATGTAATAAAATGTATATTTTGTGGAAAAATCTTATCAAAGTAAAGATTGCACAAAATTTAAGTCAGGATGGAAAATTGAAAATTATGAAACAGAAAAATTGTTGTTTTAAGTGTTTGAAAATAAATAATCGAGTTAAAAATCTTAAAAGTATTCAATGCATGTTTTGTGGTAGGGAACATTACATTGTTTGTTGTCCAAAATTGAAACAAAAATCTAAAATTACTGTCGAGTGTAAACAAGAAAGTTGTGAAAAGAAGCAGCTCTCTTTCTTCAACAGGTACTTCAGGAAGGACTTAGCTTCAAACTTTAGTGATTACCATTCAACATGAAGCGTAGAGATATCATCTACGAGCTTTGATCGATCTGGGTCTGAATACTTCTATGTTTTAAAATCAACCGTAGAATCTTTAGGACGGAAATCAGACGCTGGTTGAAAAATAACACACGTTGTTTTTCGAGGAAAAACATCTGATATGATTCATTAATGTTATAAAATCAATGTTGAGAATCTACATATCGGTTATAGCTGCTAAATTTCTGTTTTAGATCAGCCTATAATTTGTGGATCACTACCTAGTCTACAGAAAGGACCTTCGATGTAAGAATTATCTGAAAAAGGAATTCATATCACAGATGTCGATTGTATCAAACCACAGATTTATCTTTTGATAGATTCAGATTTTGCCGAAAGTATTTATACTGGCAAAATGCAGAAATGAAGAACAGGCATTTTTGCTATGGAAACATTGATCGGATGGGTTGTGATGGGAAAATGGAGAACACTTGCAGGTGAAAATTCGATTATTACTGTAGTTACCTCCCTCTTGATACACAATCAAGAAATCAGAAATCTTTGGGAATTAGAAGTCATTGGCATTAAAGATCCTTTTGAATGGAAATATAAAAATGAAATTAATAAGGTCGTAAACGATCTTTTTTTTTCTGACGGTTTTTTTAAAGACTGACTGCTTTATATAGTGACAGAAGGCTGGCTAAACCTTCTGGACCAATCAGGATCATTATAGACGTATCTCGGCTCCTAGTGGACGAATCGGGAAAATACTCGATGTTTTGAGTACTTTCCATTTTGTCGCCGAAGTTGCCAAATTTATCGCCAAATGGTCGCCAAGTTTGTTTCCAAGCCCTGGGATCTCTGACGTCACACCCATTCACTATTCAATATAAATTACTGTAAATCTGTCTTCTTTACGATGACAGCATTAGCACGGGAAAGCAAAACCACAGGTTCGTAACAATATAATTGAAAAAGTACCACTTGAAGAATCATCCATACTTGGTTGCTACTTGCCACATAGAGGGATCTTAAGGAAAATTCAACAATTAAGGTCAGACCAGTTTTCGACGCATCAACTAGAAAAAAGGTTTTCCTTCATTCGATGATTGCCTTGAAAAAGAATCTAACATCTTAGATTTGATACCATGATTGTTAGTAAGATTTAGAGAAAAAAGAATTGGTTTTATATCTGACAAAAAAAAGGGGTTTTTTTACCGATAAACATTGTCATTGAAGATCGGAATTATTTTCGATTTCTCTGGTGGAAGGATAGTGAAAGTAAAGAAATTCAAATTTTTAGACATAGCAGAGTAGTTTTTGGAGTTACCTACAGTTCGTTTATTCTTGAAGCAGTCATTCGTTATCGTCTGGAGAACACATGTATCACAGAAAAAAAGAAAGAAATTGCAGAAAAGTTGTTGAGATCGTTTTATGTTGATAACTGTGGCACTTCATTAGACACAGAAAGTGAAACTCAGCATTTTATAGAAATTTCTACACAGCTCATGGCAAATGCGTGGAATCGCTTACTAAATAATTTTATCAAGCTTCTCTAGTAAAGCGGAATTGGATCAGGAAATAAGAAAATATTTTTATAATGATGTTACTATGTGCTAAATTAGATAAAACTTTGGAAATTAATTTGAATCATCGTGTCAGCGGATCTGGTGCAAGTTAAATTGGTTGGGGTCAAACTTCCTCCCGCTGTTGTGATGTAAAAGTTTGGAGAGGGTGGTTCTAGATTAGGTGTCGTCCTTGTCATCTGATCGTGGTTAAGAATTACGATATCCATCTCTAAATACCCTGGTGCTTATTTAAAACGGGAAGTTACGATAACTGAGCTGAACTGTAATTCATTCAACTTGGATAAACAATATCTACGTTCTTTGTCCCTTGAATTGAATGGTATTTTTCATTCAACTGTATACGTTTATCTTAATTTTTTTTAGTGAAAATGCATATTAAAATTATTAAATTACTAATCTTATCTTACTTTAATTTAATACTAAAGTTTAAAAATAAGTTAATAAATTTATTGTAATCAAAAATAATAATTTAAAATTATTTAATGCATTAAATTAATAATTTAAAAATTCTTGAATTAAAAATTTATTCATTGAGAATTTTTAAGTAAAAAAAAAAATGTTAAAATAAATCGAAATACTTTATTTTAGTAAAGTTGTTAAAATTGAAATATGTTATTTAGTAAAAAGGTGCTGTAGTGTCTTGACCGATCCAATAAGAGAGTAGAATTTCAGACAATTCGTTTATTTACAGCCATATATTTGCATAAGAACAACTTGTTCTAATCTAGGTTAAAATATTTGATATTGACACCATTTGAAAGGTGATGATATTTACACAACAGTCGAAGGTTGAAGGTTTATCGTGGAAAGAGTTCTCCATCAATCCAGAGAAGTAATACCGCAACAAGTTGTTAGTCAGCAGTCCACAATCCAAAAAGTTTCTTCTCAACTCTTTCAAAAAAAACCCGGAATTTATCCAATCTCCACCTCTCATTTCACATTGGTGCACTTGATCTCACTATCGCCCAATAGTTGTTCAGCAAAATGCCCCCTTCAGTGGTCACCAGATGTTCGTGGGAATATCCAATAATGACGTGTCCTCGAAACTGACCGTTTCAGAACACATGTTAATTATAGTCCCTTCACAATGGGAAAATTTGACATCCGAATGGTTTGACCCTCCTTTTCCTTGAAGGTGTAATAAGTTTCTCTTAAACGATGAACATGTGGTCCTTCGGCTGACAGACCAGATGCGATGACACTCGGACGATAAGAAGATCCCCCCCCCCATCTGACAATCTGGAGGCATTTAACAATGGAGGGTTTTAACAGGTGGTAGCACAACTGGCTCGAAATACCTTTTAGCATGAATGGGAAAGAAGTATATTTATGTGCTAAAACGTGTTAGCATTATTTAAATACTCTTCACTTATACGATTGAATATTTTTGCAATTAAAAACAATATTATGTAATAGAATCATAAATCGAATCATACTTTATGTTTGTTTTATTAATTTATGCACAATCTCACTTTGTAACTTACCTCAATTTGTTTTATATACATTCTTTTAAACTGTATTGGAAATCCCCTTTTTTCACATGGACGTGATGGCTAGAAAGTTCTGTTATTCTTGAATTATCACCAAACTATAACAATTTTTCAGTAGCTTCAGTTTCGTGAAACTGCTTGTACTCCTAACTTTTAAGCATTTGTGAACTTTCAACACAACCATTATATTTTGGGAAAGATGATTGTACCTTATTACCATTAATTATTTCATAAGAATTCTTTGCAGGTACTATTTTTTCTTCGTTTATTTCAAGAAGTTGAAACATGTAGAATTTAAAAGGCAACATTTCATTATCAAATTCAGATTTGATACTCTATGAACAAAGTTCTTTGAATTTTTCTGTTCGTTCGTTTTTTAAAATCAACCTAATATCCAACCATTAAATAAACTCGAAAATACGCTTCAAAACGCGACGAAAGTTCTGGACGTAGCATATCCGACAATATTGTTATAACAGCTTTTAGTTCAGTCTACAAGGGAGTGAAGGTGAAGAGGAAAGCTCCAGAATGCCGTACGAACTTGTGTTATTGTTGTTTTAATGGGATTTGTAATTGACAAACCCACTGACTAAAGAGCCACTGCGATTTAACCCGAGTTGCGAGTCTCTTGTCTTTTCAGTAGCGCCATCTAGGGCCAAGAGTAAAAATTAACTATTCACGCTTCTCAATGCTTTTTTATGGAGCGGATTTCATTCATACACTTCATTCACTCATCATAATTTAGATCTGGATCAGAGAACGATCAGCTCTGAAGCACTACATTTTTTTAATCGAAAAAACATATTTTATTTCATGCGGACACGTGCAGAAAATGACATTTTTATATGTTTAATTTGCAATAATTATTTACTTTTGAATTTGAGTTTTTGTCAATCTGATGGCAACATATTGATAAAAGATTTTTTTCTCTTTTACTCCTAACGTGGTCGTGCAGATTAAATTTTATTGTTTTGTCCGAAATATATTGTTGGAAAATATAGTTGAAATATTTCTTTAAAATTTCATAAAAATTGAATATTAAATTATATGTTATAATACTGATACCATTAGAAAGATAATTTTTTAATCTTTAATTTGATGTAAAAATCAACTTTGTGCGATAATATTTTCAGAAGTTACAGTGGAAAAACGTCGAGATTTCGTTTAATTTTTAATTTAAATTCTAACAAAACATTCGAAAAAAGGGCTCCAAGGTGCACATTTTTGATCTCCAAGTTATACATGCACCAAATTTGGTAGCTGTAGGTCTGATCTGTAGCGCGCCAACACACACACACATTCAGCTTTATTATAAGTATAAATTATTTCTCGTTTGTTCTAGAATGTTTTTATAATTTATATATCTTTCCAAATCTAGAAGATTCGAGTCATTTTGTCTTGTGGATAAAAACAGATGTAAATTTTAGTTCCTTGAATAAAGTTTCGAGTTGAAATTGGTAGACCCTTGACTTTAGTTAACGCATGGTTTATCGACGCGACAATAGAAAATGACAGTTAATACATTTTTAAAAAGAATTTTTTGAAGCTAGCATGATATAGTACACCCATTGTCTTAAAATTTAACAATACTCAATAAGTGGAGAATTTTATTCAGTGAACTGGTTGAAAGTTTTAAATTACAAGAAAGAAAACAACTTTTTTTTATTACAACGTCAAAAAATTTAACACGATTTCAATATTCGATGAAGCAACAACATTATTTTAAATTTCATTACAATAAGAACCATTGTTACAAACTCTGTCCAAAATTAATTTTTCAAAAAAAAAAATGCATTTATTTAAACAAAATTGATATCATTGAAAAATTAATTTAAAAAATTTTTAAAACGGAGCGAAAATAATAAATCTGTGATAAAAAGATTCAATGTTAGAGCATAAATATGTTAAAATTCAGTTATTATTTTTTTAATGACACTTCTAATTAAAATTTTGAGAACTACATTCTTAACAGAATAATCGGGAGGTAACTGAATGACAAATTTCATTTTCATAATTTCAATGATTTGTGCTGCATGTTACTCTGTCAATCAGGACAAATCTTTACATGTATAGATTTTATTAAGAAAAGTAGGGGGAAAAAAAGGCCGTAACAGTTATTAAACGAGAAAAAGCAAAATGTTTTATAAAAATTATAGAAGCTTAAAGTTAAAAAAATATTAAGTTAAAATATCATTATAATAGATTTTATGCAGTTGACTAATGCAATTACAGCAATGATGTGCAATTCAATATTGAACAGTAAAATTTATTCACATAGATTGATCAAGAAATCGCTCCGTAACAACATAATGACCGGGACAATGATTGAATAAATAATGGCTAAAGAGGCTTCATTGTAAGTGTTTTTAGACCAGTATTATTATTTCCAGTATCTGCAGTATTCTTATTTCCCGCTCGTCGAATCAATCTGCGCATTTTCCCTTAAAACATAAAAAACCTAGGCATTTATCAACCATAACTGAAAACAAATTCTTCATCATCTTTGAATTTTATTGAAGTTCAAACATTTTTGGGAGTCACAAGAAGAATGACACTGTCAATGTTCTGTACTTCTTCGGAATAACATTTCCAATACGCAACAACGCACATTGTTGGAGAGATATTGGGAAAAAGTCATTAAGTATTTTATTAATATGTATTTTTACTAACCAAAAAGGGGTTTTTTTGCAGTTTTTGAGAAAATTAAGCACTTTTGGCGAATCAGGAGCTGTATCAGAAGGTTGCGTGTTCAAATCACGTCCGGGTCACCAATTTGGTGGATTTGCGCCAATGTGTATGTTGAATTCCGCCAAGGATTAAACTCGCGTCTTTCCGATTTGCAGCCGAGTAACTTATCCGCTATACAAAAGTGACCAGTGATGTTTAGCGGTAGCTACTGGTTTATTCAGACGTCACCACACACTTTTAAGATGCTTGAAGAAGTGTTTTTCAAATTTAAGCACTTTTCATAATGCTATGCATCCTGAACATATTATATATATATAAATGAAATGCTTATAGTTAAGAAATTCTAATGCTTATTTTAATTATTTTTTTATTATCTGAATGTGGAAAATAATAAAATTTGCCACCAAAAAATGTTTACAAAATAAACCTACTATTCGTCAACGAATTCTGAGACGATTCCATCTCATTCAGGGGAAACGATAAGTGCATTTCCAGTACTCATCTCTGACCTTGAATTTCCCTCATTAGACACTTTTTAATAGTTCAATTTTTCTTAACATGTATATGAGTGTTGGGTTATTTCTGACAGTAATTTTATTTTAACTCAAAATTTCATATTGATATGGGTAGCCAAAAGTGGTAAAAAAAGGTTTTCTGGAAGGATATGAAGAAAATTTTACATAAAACCATTAAATATTGCAACTAAGGAGCAGAAAACGTGAAATTAAAATATTGCCAAAAAATTTAATATATAAAAAGGAAGCATTTTAATATTAAAAAAAAGATCATTATTTTGTAAAAATGTAATTGCCAAATTTTAAGAACAGAATTTAAAATATCTATTCTTCATAATTTAATGTTTTTACCTCTTCCAGCAAATAAAAATTGCTCTGAAATATTTTACTGTGCATTATACTTTTTTCCTCCGGCATTACTAATTATCTATACTGTTTACATCTCATAAAGCCGTCTTCATTGTTATATGTAAACAGCTCCTCCGTCATTCTTTTTAATACTATTTTGATGAATTAAACCCATCCTAACTCATGCATAAAAGCGTAGAGGTTTTTACAATCTATTGTCGAACAGTAGCTTGGAAAGCTTTAGAAAACAACAGAAGCAAGTAAATCAAACATGACATAAATGCATTTTATATTTTTTATTACAAAACATCCATCACAGTATGACAAGACAAACATCAAAAAATAGCACAGGTCACATCCAGGTAAGAACACAGTTAATAACGTAAGCTCCTTATACAAAAACGTTACATAACATCATTAGCTTATCAAGGTAAGCTATCACAAATGAAAACAATATCACAAAATAAAACAAATGATAACAAATGTTGTTTTTCAAATAACAATAATGAAATTTGACTTTTTCATTAAACATTCAGATTGGCAAAAAGGAGGAAAATGCATGCATATGATTCAGAACATATAACTGAATAAGGATGCAAACTAAAATCAATATATCACAGTCATATAAACACCCTGTCACTTCACAAACATCGAAGGTAATAGGATATTATTTATTACACATAAAACATGTCAAACTAACTAACTCTACAAAGTTGAAAATGATCATTTACATTTCAGAAAGACAGGAATTGTCAGTAATCATAAATTTGGCCAAATGACATACAAAAACTTTGGAAAATGTTTTCTATTTGTGTTTTATTGTGTGTGTGTTTCTTCTAAGAAAGGTACAAAGAAAATTTTAATGATAACAATTATTATTAATACTTAAAAATTAGGTATCAAATATTTAACTTTCTAAGAAGAAGAAAATTTATTTAAACATCCTCAATTGCAAACTAAAGCAATAAATATGTATGCACTATGCAAAAAAGTTGGTTGGTTTTTTATTTAAACATTCTAAACAATAGATTTGTTAACTTAATCACTTTTCAAAATATTAAAATAAAACTTAAGAATTAATAATTTGAATCTAACAATGATAATTAGATTAGTTTTTAGAATTATAATCATGAAAAAAATTATTTCATACATTTAGCTCTATACATTAATTTACTATCGATTACCTAATATGAATTCCGTGAAATATAGTATGAAGACTCAAATTAATGATTACAACTTAGAATTGTGATTTAAAGTAAAATGTATCAACTGCCACTGAAGTACCTAATTTCTTATGTTTATTGAAACCTATTTTTTCTTAGATTGATAAAGATACAAAAACAGTATTATTTCATATAAAATTAAAAATTTTCAATACTTATAAGGACATTCAAAGATTATCTAAGAAAGAATAAAGATCTTGTAATTGCATATATAACTATAACAACTCAATGCATAGAATTATTTGGAAAATTAGCAAGAAATGTTCAATTTGAGAAGCATTAAAACACTTGAAAATAAGCAACTAGAACTGAGTAAATAACGAAAAGAAATTAATATTGTCAAATTTTTATGAGCTCACAGAACAACAAAAATGCAACTGAACTTAATTACTTTTCAATATTTTTAAAAGTCATTTGAAACATTTAAACAGTTTTATTTATTAATAAGCTCAATAAAAGATTTTAAATATTTATTTGCCTAAAGTAAATAATTATTTGTAAATGCTATTATATCTTTTATAGGAGCTGAACTTATTAAAATATTGACTAGAATGTTTAACACAGATATATTTTGTATGAATATTTAGCCTTCTTATATTAAACTTTGTTAAAAACCTGTGGTTTAAAAAAAAATATTTTTTTACAATACAGAATTTATAAAGGAAATTTCTTTGTTAAAAAAAATCTCACAAAACTGAAACACTGACCAGATGTTTCACATTCATAAAACAAGCTAGCTACCTTTCAAGTAAAGAGAATACACATATTTTAATTATTTGATACAAAATCTCAGAAAGAAATAGAAGTTACGGAAATGATTTATGGTTTCTACATATATGGCAGAGTTCACTAAGAAAATTTTTACAACAACTTGTTACCACAGGCTTAATATATAATAATACAAATATATATACTAAGAGGATTTTTCTTTTTCTTTATAAAACGTGAAAACATTGATTTGATGGTGACAAATAGAGAAAGGTACGAGATTAACTAACAAGATTTATGAAGAAAACAGACTACAACTAGAAAAGATGGAAATATTACCATTTAGAAATCAATTTCTAATACAAAACAAATATAATCAACGAAAGATTGTTTTAAAAAATTTGGTGCAAGACAAGTACCAAATGGCATTAAAAACATTTTAATAAATGGATACATAGCTACCTAGATTCCTTCAAAAAGGAAATTAAAAAGTCAACTAAAAATTATTCAGAATTATTTGATGACAAATTTCCATTTTGTTCATTATCAAATTCACAAATAAGGGATTTCAAGCAAGTTAATCTCTTTTGATATTGATACACCAATCGATTACATAGTCCAAACTGGGAATTTTGCAAGTACAATTCGTACGCTTGACACAATTTCAACAAAGCAGCCTGAAAAAAAAAAAATTCGAAAATTTAATTTACTTACAAAAGTAAAATAATCAGTATAATAAAAGTTCTATAAATTAATGCTTTTACAAATATATTTGTGGGTCTATGAAAGTAAATCCAGATGTTAAAAATATTCCATAAAGAGTTTGGGCAGATGGTCTTGCTTTCATTCTTTACATGCAAAAGTTTTTTTTAAAAATACCCCCCCCATTGCAACCATTAATCTCATTAATCTTGATTATTGCTCTTAAATGTTTTTAATCAAGATTTTTTTTACCTTTAGGCCATTTTAATAATCTTATACTGATATATAAAGAATATTAAATATATATAACTATATACACAAAAGAATACTAAAAATATAAAAAATATGGCAACAATAACATAAAAATTATAAGATGCAAGATTGCCTTTAAAAAATCAATTGTTAATCGTAATTACATAAAATTGCAAGAGGAAGAAAAATGTATTACAATGATTTCATAAACTTTTCACATCCTATGAGGAGCATGGAAATTGGTTTACTTTGTGATTATTTCCTGATGATTTTTTTTTCTTCCAGTCTGCTAAATAATTTTTTAGAATTATCTCCTTTTTGACAACTATGCAAGAATTCATTTGGTATGAATTGCCTAATCTAGAAACATGATCAGATGACCAGATCATCACCTAACCCACACTTCATTTGCCAAACATCCACATCATGTTATTAGAATCAGAATATGAAATTTAATGCACATAAAGTTGGACACATGATGGATATTCAGAGGAATAGTCATATTTTAAAAACTTCAATAACAGACTTTTGATGTTAAGAAACAATTAAAACTCCTTCTAAAGTTGAAAATAAAGCTTTAATGAAATATTGCTTCAGATACAAATGCTCAATTTCTCGTTATATTTAACAGCAAGATCACGTCTTGCCTTTTTTATATACAAACAAAAGCGAGATTGTTTTGTGATTCAAAGCATCTTTTTATATTAGATTTTGATTAACGTCTGTATTTTTCTATTATTGGATATAATTCCTTTTGAACCTATTTTATTAATTATATTTGCATTAAATATTTGTGAACACTGTAGATAGAATAGATCCCATTATAAAGAAGCAAGACTTAATATTACTGTATATATGCGCACAATATTATCTATACTTTGTTGGCGCTCTACAGGCCAGACCATTTGACCTACAGCTACCACATTTGGTACATGTATACCTTGGAGGTCGGGAATGTACACCTCGGAGCCCTTTTTTCGAATTTTTAATTAGAATTTGAATTAATTAAAATTTAAGCGAAATTTCGACGTTTTTCCGCAATAACTTCCTAAAATATTATCGGACAAACAGGATTTTAACATCAATTTAAAAATAAAAAAATTAGCTTTCTAATGATATCAGTGTTTTAATGTATAACCCAAGCTTCTATTTTTAACAAATTTTTAAATATTTTAACATTGTTTTTTTTAGCACATGACTGGATAAAATAAAATAAAACAATGCCGGAAGTTCAAATTAAAAAAAAAAAAAAACTATCATCGCAAATCAAATCTAAAGTTATGCAACTTTTAGCAAGTGACTGGATAAAATTAAAATATATATATATAAATGTGATATTTTCTAAAAAAATAAATGCAAGGCAAAGGTTTCTATGATTGTTTGCAATATTTATATCGTTAATTCCATAAATCTTCTTTATTTACGGTAAACCTGATTGAATTTAGACAGGATATGCATTGAAATCCCGACTTAATGGCATATTTTTATAATCATTTGCAATATCTGTATCATTAATTCAATAATTTTTTCCTTTTTCGCTTTCTTTAAAACATATTTAACATTTTGGCAATATCACCGAAAAAACATTTTTAATATTTTGGAAGCATAATCAATAAATTATTAGAGCATTAAATTCAAAAATTTTTCTAATAAAGTTACCGACTCTTTAACAACTAAAAGCTGAATCTTTTAACTTTAACTATTTCTTAAATTTTGGCTAATGAATATGTGATTTAATTGAAAATTTTAGAAAGAATTACTCATGGCGAACCAGCTGGTCGCCAAAGGCAGCTAGTTATTTATAAGATGTTTTTACTAAGACAGCTTTCATTAGCTAATTTGAAATATTATTCATCAGAGAAGAATACATTTAGGCAGAAACATTATGCAACAGTCAGAAGTATATTTTTTGGATCCTTTACATTGTTTATTTAGATACAAACTTTGTTACAGTTCTGTAATTTTAATAACAATTTTTACTTATCTAGTTTGTTGCATTGTTATATTATTTTAATTTAATAAGAGGGTTGCTGCTCAAATATAAAAGAAGAAAATTCTTTGTATTTTCCCCTGAATGCATATTTAAGACAAAAAGAAATGGAAAAACAGCACTCATGTGCTACTTATAATGCAACATAATTTTAAGGTATGGAAAAACTAAGAAAAGGAAGCAACAATTTAACATTATTCGAAACAATAGCATATCTGATATTTTACATACAATTTTTTTATATATATATATATTTACTATCAAGAATTTAGCAAAACAAAATTTATATATTAAGGGGGGAATTTTCATGATCTTCAATTCAGGAATCTTATGGAAAAAGAACAATGGTTTCACAATTTCAAAACTGCACTGATCTATGTAGAAGAATAAGGGGGGAGGAGAGAGTAGAAAAAGTGCCAGTTTCAGAATTACACAATCGTTCATTTTATTGTTTCATTTTTTTAAGCAATGACTATGAGGTTTTTATTCTTGCAATCTGTAAAGATTAGAATTTTTTAGATAAGAAAAAATAAATAAGAAATCTAAAACATCCATGTATTTATAATCCCTGTTTTTATTAAAAAAATTCAAATTTCCCTGCATTTTCTCATATTTAAAAAAATAAAAATCCCTGTTTCCTGGTGGGAAGGCAACAGTATAATGAGCATAACTTTTATTTATTTATTTGTTGCATTCAATTTCAATTTCTTATGTGTAAAGATGAACATAATTCCAAATATGTGTATTTCAATATGTGCCGCGGTGGCCTGGTAGTAAGGTCTCGGCTTCGGAACCGGAGGGTTTCAGGTTCGAGACTCGATTCTACCGAAGAACCGTCGTGTGAGGGGGTCTCTTGCATGTTAAATCTGTCAGGCCAAACGTCCTTCCGTTTGTGTGGTGTGGAGAGGGGGGTGCCAGTTCAGGTGTCGTCCTCGTCATCTGAACATGGTTCAGAATTACGAGGTCCGTCCCAAAACAGCCCTTGTGTTGCTTTAAACGGGACTATAATATAACTAAACTAAACTTCAAACTCGTGAAGTCTACAACCGGTAAGTTTATCAAAACGATGCAAACAAGTTTTTTTAATGGTTTTTGAAGTTTTATCCATTTTTCAAAAAGCTAAACAGGAATATTATCTTTAAATGTAGAGATAAAATCCCCACAAATATAGAGATAAATCCATATAATCCACTCTTTAAAACTGCTCATGGAAAAAAATTATTCAGTTTAATGATTCATCTGCAAGCCCATTTTAAACATTTATCATACAATATAATTATATTAAAATAATTGGCTCTCTTAAGGGTCATTAAGATATGTTGCAATAAATAATTAAACAAAACTGCTTACTTCATATTCTTGGGTTCCTTCTTTAAAGGTTTTCAAATTGGCTTCTAACTCATTCATCCTTTTAATTCCTATGGTCACAGATTTCCTTATTTCTATATAAGTAGGGTATTCAAGATCAAAAAGTTCTTCATATCTGTTTCTCTGCTCCAAAGAAGAAATTTTACAAAAATTCCTAAAGGAGAAAATTTAAAATATTATTCAATAAATTATATTTCAGCACTAATCCTGTAATATAATATATCTCTTCCACAATTTTGAGAGAAACTTAGTACACACACGTTCTTTAAAAAAATGTAGAATAAATATTTCATAAAACTGTTATACAATTAATTCATTCAGATATTAATTTGAAACAATATATGATTGAAATGGGGTTTTAAAACCATGGGGCAAACTTTAACATATACAGATTTAAAAAAAAAAAAAAACCTTACAACAGAATGTCAAGCTGCAAAAGATAAGAACTGCTACAAGCAGCCTACTGAAGAGTTGGGGGGGGGGGGGCACAATTTAATTTTACAATAAAAGAGAGGGTTATACATATAAAAGAGAGTTTATATATGGAAAGAAATCGTCTTCTGTAAATATTGTGTTTCATTCTCTTTGTCAATATTTGGCAGCAAATCAACTGATCCATATCATTTAAGGCTTATTTTGCCAGTATTATTTTTTGAATATTTAGTAAAAAATTATTAATGCCTCTCAGAAGATATTTAAGTTGCACTTGATAGTGAAATTATCATAAAAAAGGAAAAACTTTAATTAACTCTAAATTAATAGTGTATAACAATATTATATCTTAATATAGAGAAGTTATAACAGTATTATTTCTTAATTTTACTACAAGAGACAAAATTTCTGGAAGCACTGATGAATAACTCTCTGGTTTACCTTATTCAAGAAATTTAAATTTTTTATTCTTTGACTAGAAATTGTCACTGTGACTAGATATTACTAATCAGAGTCTCTTGATTAGTAATACCTAAGTAGTAATAACCTCCACTTTTTAAAGAAGTAGAAATGGGGCTTTCAGCAATTTTAATTTTTAATAAATGTAACAAAAAAAATCAAGTGAAAGTATGACAATTTGAAAAGAAAAGCTGATCAAGAAGCTGCTAAGTCGGGGGCCGTATGTGAAAAATTGATTAAATATTTATAAATTGGCATTATAAGCAAAGAAAGTTCTCATCGTGGGGTTCTGGTTTTGAACTTGCAAACTGGATTCGATAAACATTTTACATAATGCAGTTGACGAGACAAGCGCCCTGGTATATGTGAATGTGAGATAACAGTTGAGTTGACTTAAGGTAAAAAGACAGCAAGAATGAAATGCAGTTTTCCAAAGTTACAGTCTTGATCTAGTTAATAATAAAGTTTTTTTTAAAGGCAGAGGAAAGAAAAGGTCCACAAAATTCATAAATTAAAATAGTTCAATTTTTTTAAAATTAAAAAATTTTATAGGTACAAATGACGTCATTATTGAATATTTACATTAAGAGATTAACAAAAAAAAAATGATTGCATGCATATATTTTAAAAAGATACAATTAATATTAAAATAAGATAAAATATTTTTATTTTTAACAGGGATTCTTATAAACAGCATTTGCGAAAAATTATTAATTACATATTAGCAGAACTTCATGTAACTTTCTTTCAAGTTACAATTATTTGAAAAAAAATCAAAAGTTTGAATATTTTACCTTTTTTTTTTTTTACATGAATGTAGTAAATTTTCTCTTGGTTATTCTTGCTTATTAACTAAATTACATGAATGCCGACTTTCGTGTTTGAATTAAAATGGTTTAAACTAAAACAAAAGAAATGCTAAACAAAACTTTAACTAAAAGAAGTACTTTAAAAAGCTAAATTACTTACAATTTAAAATTCTTAGCGCGATGTTGAGACTTTCGAAATGCTGTCAGAATTTTATGCATTTTATACAGTATAGAACGTGATGACGAAGCAGAATATGTAGCTGAAAAAGCAGAGGGTAAAGAAAGTTCTTGTGATCTCGATCCATGAGATTTTCTTACACTATCAGTGGGTACAAACTCTCCTTGTTTGGAGACCAGTTCAGTTAATTCCTTTTCAGTTGATGGATGAATGCCCTTTTCATGAATTTCTTCTGATTCAGTAACAAATAAAGACAAAGAAGTAGAGCGTGAAGATGAAGAAGCAGAAGAAAGTCCTTGTGTTCTTGATAAATGAGATTCAGATTGTCTTAAACAATCAGTAGGTACAAACTCTCCTTGTTTGGGGACTAGTTCAGTTAATTCCTTTACAGTTGATGCAAGAATACCTTTTTCACGAGTTTCTTCTGATTTAGGAATAAAAGACAAAGAAGTTGAGCGTGAAGATGAAGAAGCAAGAGAAAGATCTTGTGTTCTTGATAAACGATGTTCAGAATGTCTTAAACAATCAGTAGGTACAAACTCTCCTTGTTTGGGGACTTTTTCAGTTAATTCCTTTACAGTTGATGAAAAAATACCTTTTTCATGAGTTTCTTCTGACTTAGAATGAAATGAATCCAAATTCTGAAATTCAACTACAGAAAGGGCTGGTTTCCCCACAATTTGGGAAGTATTATCATTCTGAATCGCTTTCAGAAATGGAGCCTTTGTTTTTTGTATGAAACAAGAATCAGCTTTAATGGAAGGAAATGAATCAGAGTTATTTAAAGATACTCTATTAGCATCTAAAGTTCTGTCATCAACTGTTGAAGATGGTGCTACAGGAGGACTGGTAATTTTCTGTACCAGGCCAGAATCTTTAAGGACAGGGTTTTTGTTATTTATTACAGTGGAAGGCAAATAATTCACAACTTCTGAATTACTCTCAGTTTTGTTTTTCTTTCTCTTCCTTCTATTCTTTTTTCGCTTCTTCTTAGAAGATGGTGGAGATATAATTTGATTGTTAGACTCTTTGGATTCAGCAGTAGGATTAGAGCAATTCTTCGGTGTGGAATTCCTCATGATATGTTGTGCAACAGAAAGAAGGCCTGAAATAAACAGAATTCAGTAAACTATACATTAAACAATAGTATGTTTATAAGTAGTCTTATGATACAGTTTCAAAACCACAACGTAATCTGAAACTGTGAAATAAAGTTATAATAACAAATGCAAGTTCTTGGAGCCTTAGATAAATTAAGATATTCAGTTAACAAAAAAAAAAAAAAAAAAAAAAAAAAAACCATATAACTTATATTTTAAATAGTAAAATAAAAAAAAAAATGTTATGATGTGAAAGAGAAAGAAAAACTGAAGAATTAAATATATATACCAGGGTTTTCTTCTTCAACACTTTTTTTCTGCTTCTTTGGGATAGGCATAGAACTGGCGATGATTTCATCCACTAATGACTGTTTCTGTTAAAAAATTGAAAGATTTAATTATAATAATAGCATTTCAGATCATTAAACAAAACAATTTGCTAATTTTATTACAAATAGAAAACCAATCAACAACAAACAATTACACTTTTACAAATGAATATCATATGAATTTTGAATTAGATTTTAATTTAATAAATAAAAAGTAATCACAATAACTCTAATAATTTGGCACTTTACTTTTTATTTACTTTACTTAAATAATGCTTGTCTTTAAGAAATTACATGAACATGAAAACTGCTATGAGTTGAACAGAATGCCAAAAGATAGAGTAATATGTAAAAAATGAAACAATAGCATTTACATGATTCTATATCAACAGTTCGAAGACAGTGATAAATAAGTCAATGCCATCTTTATACAGTAGAATTCAAACATTTAATATTCTCAGCAATAAAAAGTAAATATGTTTTAATAATTTGTTTTTTAAAAAACAAATTACAGTTGTCTTCCCTTTTTTTAACATTATTAATAGTTTTGGGCAGCCTGTTATACAATGTAATCAGAATCTCAATATATTTTTTAAAAACCTAAAGTTAAAAAAATTCTTACTTTTGAAGGTAGAACAATTGGTGGATTTTTGGGTTCTGGATTTACATTAGTTTGGAACGCTTCTTGCTTCTTCCTACAATAAAAATATAAATTAAAAATAATTTAAAAAAAATATTCTACAACCAAATAATATAAGTCTAAATGATAAAATTTACATCACTTTATCAATATTAGTGCAACCTTCAACAGCAGCAGCAACAACAACAACAAAAAAAAAAAAAAAAAAAAGGGGGGGGGGGGGGAAACCTCAGTCACTTTATAATCTATAATCACATCTTCACAAAACTGGCTTCAATGGAAATGGCTTCGAGGCAGATTTTTTTTCTTTTTTTTTTTTTTTTAGATAAGCAAACTGATCAATTGAATCAATTAACCAACCCAAGATGATAAGTAATTCATCACCTATGTTAATTATTAGTTTGAAACTATGTTAATGAAATACTGTCTCAAAATATTTCCATTACAGAAATCAAGATTTTTTAAATAACACAATTCAGCAAGTCTTTTTATACACATACATCAAATTTTCCTTTGAAATTCGCAGTAGTTCTTGAGATATAGTTCTGGATTTACATTAGACAGTAGATTACATGTACAGGTCAACAATATTTCAATTACTCTAATGATCTAAGTAATTCTTTAAAAATAAAATAAAATTTTAAAATAAGAAAATATTATAGAAGTTTAAATTAATTAATAGAATGATATTCAATTTCTATGGTTACAGATTTGCATAAGCGTAATATTTAGGATAATGAAAAATATTTTATGTTAAAAAAATGTTTGCATATTCCCTCATGAATAGATCGAGCAATGGAACTGTCTTCAAATAAATTGATAACTGGATCATAGCAAATCTCTTTGGGCAACTCTGAATCTGAACTTAAAAGTACACAAAACCCAAAATGGAATGTATTATAAGTATGAAATTCTTTATGTTTTTTACATCAAAATAATAATTTGAATGAAGTTTTAAAACAAACTGTCTTGAGGAAGACAATCTTACCACCTATATCTAACAGTTAAAAAAAAGAATAGAAGGATGAAATTTTGCATAAACATAATCATCAGACTTGCACATCAGCCAAATTTAAAAACTGCAAATCTATTATTAAATGACTAGATTAATTATGACATTTAAACTGTCAATTTATCTTACTATGCCCTGATTAGATAGAGAGAAGAGATTTAGAAGCCATACTGGATTAAATACAGCAAAAGAAGAAGTTTAACTAACAGAAGCTTATTGTATAATGTATGGAAAAATTGTATTTAAAATCATGGCAACATCAAAACCTTAGGGTAAAATACAGGTACATTTGGCTTTTTTAATATGTTATTATTTACAGAATGACATTCTGTTAATAATCGGATAGATGAGGTTTAAGAAAACTATTCATTAAAACATAAGGAAAATATTGTTACGAATTTAGATTTCTTTTGATTTGTTAGCCAATGAAGAAACAATACTTTAAAAATCTAAGATATTTACAATAGAAAATTCCAGCAAATTTGTGAACTAAATATTACACACACATACACAGCAGCACTCAACAACAAATAGTAGTCCACAAGTAGTAATATCTCCAAAGCTCACAAAGTAGCCAGAAAGAATTCATTAGGTGGAATGTATCTGCATAGCTACTCTCTAAGATCTCTCCAAACACCAGCAATGCTACACTATTTCCCCGCTTTAGCTGTTTCCAATTGCCAACTCATTACTACATGATTGGCTACAACCGACAACTCAATGTTTCTTCTACAATAAATATCAAGATTCAGCATAGATTAATTCACTACACGCTTGAGCTCCATACACCACATGCGCTATATTAAACTGAAATAACTATTTGTTATTGATTCACTATGCGACTCTTAAACCTTTTGACAACTTTATCCAAAACTATCTTTTGCCCAGACAGTGGTCTTTTATAGTGCCCGGAGCCAGGCACAGAATGTTCTGGAACAATCAGGCATATATCAGTTCCTATTGGCTCTATTACCAAAATTATAGAAGATTCCAGTATTATCTATCATACTGCCAAACTCTGGGACCAGTGTTTCGGCATCATTCATCAATCATATTCCAACAGAACTTATCATAAAACGGTCTTTGAACTAACAATGCGGAGAAACAACATTACAGATTTGCTCCCTTCACTACTCATGGCATTCTGTCCATAAATTACCTGATGGCAATTTTTGAAAATCATTCGTTGAAACATAAAGAAAATATTTAGTACTGTTAAGAACTACTAAAAGAATGGCACAGCAATAGACATTTTTTCTGATATGCAGGGTTTGTTGGAATCGAAATAAATAAATACCAACATATTGAGCCAAGCACACTGTTATGATAACAATTTTTCAAAATTATATGTTTAAAATGATGCTTTTTATAAACATAAACACCATGAGGATATTTCAAAGATATTTTGGAAATATCCTTCATCTAATTAAAAATGCAATTTATAAATGTATGCTCAGCATTGAACCTGTGAGTATATAAATAATTGATACTAATTTCCTTATTTTAACAACAATATTATAAAAATAGCCTCTGTCTAATAAAAAAAAATTTAATGAGTTCCGGACATTGAGTTCACGAGTACATAAATAATTGACACTTATTTCCTTAGTTTAGAATTAGGTAATTTAGTAGATAAGAAACGGTATGGATTTCCATGAATATCTATTTCATTTACTGGCAGTTTCAAAATTTAACTTAAACACATTGAAAATCTGTCACTAATGCAATGAAATTTTATCAGAATTCATGCTAAATTAAAGTCAACTGATCTGAAATTTTTTTTAGTATTTTACAAACTGCGATATTGTAATGACAAATATAACTTATGCTTCATGAAGCATAGATTATCAATACAAACAAATTTTGTACATGGTCCCTCAAAAAATGAGTGCTGCAAATTGATAATTAGAATTTTACATATTTTGTAAAAATTTCAAAATCTAAAACAATAATATAAATTTTAAAATAAATTAAAAAAGGACAGGTAGGTTTTTTTGACAGCCTATACTACTAAACATTAAAACAAATGATAAAATTCAAAAAGGCTCTTATTGCAAAGGTTAAGATTAATAAACAATTTAATTTTTAAATTGCTATAATATCACACTTGTTGTCTTATAAAGAAATGTGAAATAGATTTTTTTTAATAATAAAATTTTACTTCAGAGCTTAAAACTCCTCAATTATGCTATTATCTCCATTATTGAACTTGTTAATATATCCAAAACTATTCATATTAAAATCTAAGTAAAAACAACATTTGTATAAAATATTGTAATATACAAATTTCTTTTATTTTCTGAAACATTTTAAAGTAAAACTAGAACGTCAATTAACAGACAATATTTATAAACCACTGATAGATAATTTTATCAAATTATAATATAATTTCAGAAAATTTTGTTTACACTTATTGAATATTAGAAAAGTCGTCTTTGAACGAATGACTTAAGCTTGCTTTTAAACAATGCTAAATCATTACTTTAAAATCAATTTTTAAAAATTCAATGAAAAAGAAATTTTTTAAAAAATGGCATAATAGTTTAAAGGTTAATAAAAAGAGCATTTTAGCTAATTTCTAATTAATTTTTGCATTTTCAAAATTTAATAATCTTTTTCATTTTTTATATATTAATGTGGCAAGTTTGCTTGAATTTGATCGAATTACTTGCGAGTATAGCTACAAACAATATTTATATAATATTAATGATTCTATCAATTAGAATCTATTTTTGGATTTAATAAAATTACAAAGTCTATGAATTGCTAATAATAGATTAAAATACAAATCAATACACAAGCCATGTTTGACTACCACAGTAAAGAGGTAAAAATCTTTTAATGTAGCTTCGGCCAAGACTATGAATGGTCTCTGAGATTTGTTAGAGCAAAAAATTAATTTTAATAACTAGCTCCTTAACAGATCTATGAGCTCTTAAATTTCTCTTTTTACAGCAATATATTGTAAAGTCAATTTTTTAATTACAAATAATTACTACCTTAACAAGACTAAGTTTTCCTCACAAAACACACATTTATCATGCTCTATCCCCAAACATGTTTCTATATTCCATGGATATAAAAATAGGATAATCATCAGGCTAATATAAAATCAAGATAATTTTTTAAATCTATTTTTGTATTAATAAATACTGATTAGACACCGTTTCTGCAGACTGAATGTTCCAAAAAGAGAAATATACTTTTTTTTCTTTCCTTTCTAAGCCATCACCTCCTTCATTCCTGTTAAATACAAAGTCTAATATTAATTCTGACCTTTTTTTAGTGCAATTTTGTATGTTTATTTTTTTAAAATAAATATATATATGATTAAGTGCTTGTTTACCCTTCGGTTTATAATCTTCTTACAAAGCAAGCAGTACACAAAAAATGCATTTAACGGAACTTCTTGAACCCCTTCGGCAAAATCAAGATTGATTTTTTTAATCTGTTCAATTCATATAGGCAGCTCATTGTTTTGAAGAATTATCTAATCTATTTTGAATAAGCTCACAGTTTCTCAAATAATCAAAAACTGAAGTATGGTAGACTAAACAGTGCCATGCTTTTCGTAGATTGATATGTATTCTATTCTTTCAGACAGTTGTAAAAGTCTCATACATGCTCTTTAGCTATAATTTGAGAAACTCTGGAGGGAAAGAAGGAAAAAAAAAACTACTCAGTACAACAAAATTAGATTGATTCATGCAGAAAAGGAAGGAAGAGTATTACATAATACTGAATGATATTTTAATTTTGGAAACTATAAGCCCAATCTATTATTCTTGCAATCTTACCACACTAGATAGTGTGGTAAATTAATTCCACAAGAGGGTGCTCTGCACTTCTTCCGGTGTCAATCAGCAGCCAGTGGGGAGAGTACAGAGAGTTCCCTAGAGCAAGAGGATAGATAGATGTCCACTGAGAAGGATTGCAACTGGAAACTGTTGAGACATGATCCTCTTAAAGGGACCGAAACTGGAATTCTTGTGTTAAAGAATTCATCTGCAAATGCACAAGGTGCCACACGTAGGTGGAAAAGAGCAACTGAACATATCTACTGTTAATCTCCATAACATTGCAATTAATTCATCAATGAAACTTCATTTGTAAAATTCATTTTTTTTAATCATTCAATAAATGAATAATCTAAACCAGTGGACTGATGCATTAAAACCCATCATACCCACAATAGTGCCATTTTTATACAAAACTTAAGCATAAAAATAACTAAGAAACATAAATTCATGCATTTCCACATTCTTTATACAATACAATTTTTTAATTTTTTTTTTTTTTGATTTTTTAGGTTTTTATCAGGTGACATGGTAGCCCAGAAGTCGGATTAATATCTATCTATTATCTTTAATAACTACCAGAAATGCTTTCCCCTCATTTAATAAAACTATTGCTTGGCTAGAAAAAAAAAAGTTGATTTTGAAAGAGAAGTTTGAGGAAAGGGTGCAAAATGCCTACCTTTGAACAATTGCTGCATCTTCTGGCGAGTAAAACCTCCAGTCGTCTTCAACTTCTTCCCACAATTTGGCTTCAAGATGAAATATCTCATTTTCCTTCGGAAATCCAACCTTATATAATACTGTAATTATTTTACTCTTCTCATGATCAGTGATACCCTCTAAAAAAAAAACATTAGTAAAATCAGTATACAAAGTACAAAGTTAAAAAAAAAAAAAGATTTTAAAAGAAAATATTTTCAAGAATACATGAAATTAATGCAACAAATTCACTCCAGGAGTTGATTGCATTAATTTGGAGTTCAGTTCAATGTCATGCAAGCTATTATTGAATATGCAAATATTTCTTTTCAGAATAGAGAAATAGATATTGACATTTTTCAATAGTTCATCCATATATAAATTAAAAATAGCTAAGCTATATCACTTTAATATGCAAATAAAAAGCTCTAAATGTTCTTGGAGTTTAGTACTAAAAATTCATTATATAATAAAAATTACAAATTAAATGCATGAAAATGTGATAAAAATACCTGCTCTGATATTTTGTATTAATGCTGATTTCAATTGAATAACAAATGGGGGAAAGGAAAAACATCAATATCACTTGCTTGAGTAAATAGAATCAAACTTTTTTGAATTTCTCTGCTTTCAAAGTTATAAAAACAGATATTGTCATACAGAAAATAAAGGAATATTTATCTCTCTGTATTTGTAAAATATAAAAAATAATTTTAAACACATAAGGTAAATCTTATAAGATTCAATATATTAGTTAAAATGCAAAATAATTATTAAATTTAAAATAGATTTATTTAATAACTTTCTTTCTTGAAATAAAAAATAAAGTTTGAAATGAGCAAAATAAGCCTGAAAATCACAGTCTTTTCATATAATTTAAACATTAACTGGAAGTTTTAAAAGACTAAGAAATTTTAAACACAAAAACATAAATTTTAAAACAAAAAAAAAATTAAAATACCAGAAATTACTTGCAAAAAATTACAAAATCAAAGATATGAATAAAACTATCATTTAAATGAGCAAAGTACAAAGTATATGCATTGTAGTATGAATTTGTTACATACAAATTTCAGAATCATGCATCTTAAACACTTAAACATTTCTTCACAACGACAATTTAATAATCTAATATAGAATCTTTAATTATTATAGCATAAAATTTCTAACTGGAATAAAACAAAGAAAAAAAAGAATGTAATATATATCAATGGTTTCTACATTCAGCATTAATAAGAAAACATTTCAATATTTTCTTGCAATAGAAACATTACTTAAATGTGAAAATATGTAAAATTAAATACATTTTGAATGCAACATACCTTTTATCAGCCTATCCCGAACATCTGACTTTTTACAAGGTTTTAATGCTAACATATGTATGATCCTTTTTCTGTTTAAAAAGAAAGAAACAAAAAATTAATTAAAAAGCAAAAGCAATTAAAATTTTATATATTACATATGTATAAATATGAATGACAATAAGATGCATCATTAGTTCCATGTTAAAAAATACATTTCAATTAAATTCTTTTTAGAAAACTGAAAAAGAAAATAATAATGGTGAAATCAATATAGCAATTCATTCCATCTCTGCTTAACAGGGTTGAGGTGTTCTGTCAATCAAAATTATTGAAATTAAATTATAAATACAGGGTATTTTTTCTAGTCAAATGTTATATCTAATATAAAGTAAAATGTATGTTTCAAATCTAATACAAAGTTAAAAACATCATCAAATCATGGGCAAAAATGAACCATAGGTAAAACCAAT
This sequence comes from Argiope trifasciata, assembly GCA_026543055.1. Lineage (NCBI taxonomy): Eukaryota > Metazoa > Arthropoda > Arachnida > Araneae > Araneidae > Argiope > Argiope trifasciata. The sequence continues at coordinate 552,874 of JAPMOQ010008662.1, read as the reverse complement.
ATAGAGAAGGATTTTCTTGTATAGTAATGTGGAATTGTAAGATAAAATGTGTAGAGAGGGAAAAAAAAGTTTTGAGGAAATAGAAAGCCAAACAAACAATATCTTTAGAACACACAATATAAAAATTTAACGATGTAGATTAATTTAAACTGAATCTTTGGAAAGAAAAATATTGAATTGTTATGAAAATTTACTTAGCTCCCATTTTCAAATTGTCGACAAATTTTGAATGATATTACAGAAGTTTCAAAGTATTTTTTTGCTATTGAAAATTACTTTTATATGACAAAGCAACTTATATTTTGAGAAAGCAGATATGCATTTTATGCACAGAGCTGTGGATTCTAATGAAGAAGAGGTGTTTTATTTTATGCTTCTAGAATAAAACCAGATCATAAAAACTTTTCATGTTTGCATTGCAAGAATCATTTATTTCAACTACACCTGAAATTGCTTACTTCACAGTATTTCTTGACTTTTGTAACAACATTTTTTATTTCCAATATCCTATAAATTATGTTTCTTTGCATGTACATAACCTATCTTTAAAGTTCTGTCCATTAATTCAAGGACACCCTGAATTAAAAAAATTGTTTATAAAACAGCAGAAACACATTTTGTTGTAGCAACAAACTGAAATGGTATTGTAGTGTTCACATTCATAACCAAAAATTAGCATAATAAAAAAGCATTCCATTTTAATATATTAAATTTTTAAAAAATATTGAAAGAATTTGAAAAATGGGTTATTTAAAATCAAAAACATAAGTTACTAAGAAAACAATTTAAAAAAAACATAAAATTTAAAACTACTTAAATATAAATTATTATAAACTTTATATGGAAATTTTAGACATTTCAGGTAGTCAAATCCAAACACTATTTTAGATTTTTATACCAGGATTAATTTATATTTTCATTAAAAGTCAAGGAAGAAAGAAGCATTGTTAAGAAGGAATAATATTTCATATGTTCTTAAACTTACCTCAATGGTTGGCTCAATACATCCGAACTCTTATTGCATATTAACTTTTTCTTTTCATTGCCATTTATTGTCACTGAATTAGGTGCTTCTGTAATAGTACTTGAGCGTTTTACTATAACTTTCTTGGCCTCTATTTTAAAAAGAAAAATAAATTATAATGATTTACTGTAATTTATATTTAAAAAAATTCCCACAACCTTAAAAACTTTGTGTCCTGTTTTAAATTCAGCATCAATAAATGCCTAACATAGAAAAATTACAAATTAGAAAGGAGGGAAAAAAGCTGATTAAACTGAATTTTAATAAAGGGAGAAAGAAAAAGGTGGTAGAGGACAGAAGAGAAAATTTTAAATATCATTTGCCAGAAAAATAAATTTACAGAGAGAAATAAAATATTACCTTACATATAGTAATAAAAAAACTATTTTAATGAAAAAAATTTTTTTTAATTATTATTCTTAATTCCTATCATTATAAATTCTTCAAGTGACTGTACTTGAACATTAAAAGTAACAATGTTTTCAGCTTCTCCTATACAGTTTTATATTTACATTTATTTCATATCTTTTCTATGTTAATCTTACACAGATTTTACAATATATTAGAAAATAATCCTGCATCCAAATTTAAATTTCCTCTCTCGCAGCTGAAATTTCTCAAACTGAAACAAGTGGCTATTTACATAAAGTCATTTAAATATCATATATCTTCAGGGAAATTGTAATTGTATAGAAAAATATAAAACTTAATTGATACAGACTAAACTTTAAACCATGACTTCGTTATTTTTCAGTTCATAAGGATTTTCTTAAATAATAAAGATAAGTTTGCAAATACTGCCATGCATTTACAATTTAACAGCATACCTTGCATTCATCAAACTAACAATAATACTAGACTACAATAATAATAATTGTTTACTCTCCAAATTACTTTTTTAAGAATATACCCCGCCTCCTTTCGACAATGCAAGATACATCCTGCAAAATGAAAATTAATGAAATTTACTCATATCATTAATGAAGTACTTAATTTAATTATTTTTATCATTTATCTAGAACTTTAATATTTTTTTTTTTAAAAAAAGGGCTTTTGCTTTATTTTCTTTAAATTTTTGCATGAAAATTGGATGCAAAGTACACTTTGACATTCTTTCAGAAAAAATAATTAGCTATTTTTAAAAATGAAAACTCTAGTTCAAATTAATACGACTAGCTTATTTAACAGAGATGTAGGTGGAGAGAGATCCAGATATTAGAAGATCTTCAGCAACAAAATAATAAAAAACACTAGAGAATAAAATTTATACATACTAGGAAGAGAATTTGGCAAGTCAACTTCTCTGCACCTAAAAATAAAGAAGAGAAAATAATTTAAAATAATGCATTGAAAAAAATTTACATAAATATCTTAAATATATAAATTTTAAAAATGTTACTTACAGATTTATTTTACGTTGATTTGATATTTTTGATCTAGTTTTTTCAAAACTATTAACACTTGGTTTAATATTAATTTTTTGTTTCTGCACAAGGGCTACAGTTTCCAATGCTCTGAAAATGAAATAATTTTATAAAATTAATGCAAAAATATTAACAACAAAAAAAAACCATGACATCCAAATAATATTTTTATAAAAAAAACAATAATTAAACTAATCCTTCATAAATTTATAATTTTTATCTAATCTATACAATATTAAGAGTTTTCTGCATGTATGTAATTTTCAAATAAATGTTTGATAATTTCATATTTTCAATGAACAAATTTTCCTTGCCATTTTAAACATCATTCCATATTTTTTTCTACCACAAATATAATAACAAAAAAAAAAAAGCAATAAGCATGGATTTCCACAATTCACAATTTTTTTTAATGGCAGTTCATGTTTTATAAGGCAATATTCATTAAAAACTAAATATTTCTACAGAGAGAGAACAGATTCACAGTGCTTTAAACAGAAAGATTTGAGCTAATTTTCTTTTATATAATTATACAAGTCAGTAAGATTTGTAATAGTTTGTATTTAGTTAATATATTAAAATATATCTAAATATATTATTCCTTGCTATTTTATATCAAAAATATTTATCACTAAATTTTATATCACATTATGAAAGAAAAAAAAGCAATAAGAATGCAGATCAGCAATTCATAATTTTTATACAAATTAGAGATGTTATTCTAAAAGGTAGTGCTTGTTTTATAAGAAAGTATTCATTAAAATCTAAATATTTCTACAGAGAAAGGATGAGTTACACAATGCTATAGACCAGAAAAATGTGGGCTAATTTCATCTATACTTATAATAAAGCTCAGTGTGTGTGTGTGTGTGTTGGCACTCTACAGGCCAGACCGTTGGACCTACAGCTACCAAATTTGGTACATGTGTACCTTGGAGGTCGGGAATGTGCACCTTGGAACCCTTTTTTCGAATTTTTAATTAGAATTTGAATTAATTAAAAATGAAGCGAAATTTCAACGTTTTTCCTCTATAACTACTGAAAATATTATTGCACAAACATGATTTTTACATCAATTTAAAGACTAAAAAATTATCTTTCTAACGGTATCAGTTTTTTTAATTTATAACATAAGCTTCTATTTTTAATGAATTTTTAAAGAAATATTTTAACCATGTTTTTATCTCGTAACTGGATAAAATAAAAGAATGCCAGAAGTTCGAATAAAAATAAAACTATCATCACAAAATAAATCTAAAGAAATGCAACTTTTAGCAATGACTGGATAAAATAAAAGAAATATAAAATGTGATATTTTCTAAAAAAATTAATGCAAAACAAAGGATTCTACGATCGTTTGCAATATCTAAATAATTAATTCAATAAATCTTCTTTACGGTAAACCTGATCGAATTTAGACAGGATATGCATTGGAATCCCGAATTAATGGCATATTTCTATTATCGTTTGCAATATCTGTATCATTATTTCAATATTTTTTTTCATTATAAAATGTGATAGTTTCTAAAAAAATAAATGCAAAGCTAAGGTTTCTATAAAATCTGCAAGAGCACGTCAAAGGGAAAAAACTAGGTTTTATCATCGTGTTGCCATCATTTTGACGGAAGTTCAAATTTTTTAAAAACTATCATCGCAAATTAAATCTAAATAAATTCAACTTTTAGCATGTGACTGGATAAAATAAAATAAATATAAAATTGGATATTTTCTTTAAAAATTCAAAGGATTCTATGATCGTTTGCAATATTTAAATCAATAATTGAATAAATTATCTTTATTTATACAGGATTGAATTTATACAGGATATGCATTCAAATTCCTTTCCAATGGCCAATTTGTAAAATATTATTAACAGGCATATATATTGTTTAATACTATTAATTTGATCTAAATGAAGAAAATAATTACATTCTATGTTGTTTGAGTCAAACAACGCATTTATGAATAATGAGTTTTAGATTTCGTCATACTTTGCTCTGTGAGCCATATTTTACAAAATATTTTTATAAATATTTAAATAAAAGTTGCTACATCAATCAGTCTTCTAAATCAATCATTAAAACTGACTGATTTATAAAATTAAAGAAAATTATTAGGAAAATGCATTCTTTTAGAACTTTTAGTCCATCATCTTAAAGAAAATATTAATTTCAGGCCAATCAATGCCCAGAGTTGCTTCAAGGCTAATGAATATGTGATTTAATTGAGAATTTTAGAACCCATTACTCATGGCAAACCAGCTGGTCACCAAAGGTGGCTAGTATTATATAAAATAAGAAAAATATATGAACAAGTAATATTTAAAATAGTTGGCTTTTATTTTAAAATAAACCCCTACAGAAAGATCAATATTTAAACAAGTTAATAAAAAAATTTTCTGAAACCACCAGAAGACAATATATTACATTGTTTTAAAATTTATATTTAAAAAAAAAAAAAAAAAAACCCTCATCGAATAAGGAATTTTATTCAATAAAAGTTTTTTCCTAAGGAATGAGTAAATATTAAATTATTTCACTTTTTTCTCACATTATATCAATACTTTACAGAAATATATTACAATTCTTAAATATGTCCATATATAAAATTTCACATTTATAACCCTTCCTAGAACTATGATTCATAAGAAAACAAAAAATATGATTATGTATTTTCCTCCCACCTGTTCTCTGTTTCCTGGACACAATAAGTTGAGTCACGGCTAGCTGTGCTACCAGTAATGCTGAAACTAAAAACTTCCTCATTTCCATCGATTGGTACTTTTATAACCTGCAATATAAAAGATTGTTTTTAATTAATAATTAAAATTTGATAAATAATTTAATATAATAGCTAATATAATAATCCAATAAATAATAATTACTCCTTAATATAAGACAAGCAGCAAATAAAATTGTCTAAATATGACTTTAATATAAAAAAAGTATAGTGACTATCTGTCATTCAAGAAAATTTAAATTAAATTATTCCTGGACTTACATTTCAAAATGAAAATAATTAGACGATCTGATCTCAAAATTCTTAAGCAGAGTTCAAAATTTTAGTTTTTAAAATATATGTTTTAAAAAAAAATTACTCATTCCAGACAGTTGTGAACGTTTTAACACAACTATATTTCTTTAAATTATAATAGTAATATTAACATAACCAGAAGCTGAAAGAAGAAAAAACACTGAAAATTTAAAACCACTTTTAGTAAATTTTCACTTTATAGTGAAAAAATTTTTTAATAAAAATAAATTCCTATAATGTATTATTTTACTTTGTGTACTATCTTATTTTACTCTTTAATAAAGAAAAGCAAATATGGCATTACTTACTCCAGAAGAATCATCAAATTTTATTGTTAACTTGGATGAAGAGCCATTCTGGAAAGAGAAAGTAAAAATTATAGTCTATAAAAATTTTCTCTCTATTAGAATTACACATAGTTTCTAAATTAAAATAATTGAAACTTTTAATTTTCCAAAAATGGTAGAATTAGTAAAAAGACAGAAGGGAAAAAATAACTAAGAAGCATGCAAACCTCCTTTGATGAAATGCAAACAGTTTAAAATTTAAAACAATTTTAAATAATGATTATCCAAAGAAGGTATCGATTTTTTACTACTACATTAGCAAATCCCTTAATTTTTTTTGCTAAAAAATTATGATTTAATATATATGCTATATTAAATATCAAATGAGCCATATTTTTAAAACACTAGCTGCGTTTCAGCGACCAACTTCTTAACTTAAATTGACTTTTCAGTTGGTAATAATAATAATAATATTTTTAAAAATCCACTTTGTTATTTGATACAACTGAAGAAGTAAAAATCCTGTTACACATTTCATGATTGGCAAAAGCACACAATTGACTGTTTTGATGCCCAAGTTTAAATTTCAGTGTAGCATATAAAAATATTAAGTATCAAATTGAATTAAACAATATTATTTACATAAACAAATAAAAATTAAACTTATTTAATGAAATCAAATGTCATTTCTGCAATTTTTTTAAATCCTAGAATGATCCATATAAAAATTTTGTTAAGTAATTGTTTTAGAAGATTTCAACATGAATTTCCATTAACAAGTTAGCAGTTACAGTCTGTCCAAGACAAGAACACTTTCAGACAATCGCCTATATTCACGGCAGGCATTATAGAAACAGGTTACTGTAGGGATTCATTTCGCAGAAGTAGAAATTCATTCAAATTTCCCATATTGGCATGTTTAGCACCAAATTGGTGATATATGGTAATTTAATTTTTGAAAAAGAATTCAAAAAATAATTCACTAAGTTGAAAATAATTTGCGAACTCGGAATATTGAAAATATCTGATAATTTTGTCATATATATGTACGAAGAATTAAACGAATCAAATAGAAAAACTGAATAATTATTTGCATGTCTAACAATTGCACAAGAAGAAACATAATTAGGCATGACAAAAAAATTAATCATTTTCATTTCATTTGTTTCAAATTCATAGAAGTTATTAATATCAAATTTACTGCAGCAAATACAAGGTAATCTGTCTCATTTAACATAACAACACAATTCTACAATAACATAATAAATGGTAATTATTTCATAATTGTTATAATTAGTTCGTTTTATTCTGTTATATGTACAATTGTTAAATATGCCTGAAACTTTTCCAAATTTATATATCTTTATTTTGATATATATTCTATTTCCCAAAACATAGATTTGTAACTTATTTTCAATACCACAAACTTTCTACAGCATAATTAATTTTGCAAAGTTTATATGTAAAAATATTCTGAAATTGAAGATAATTCAGGTGTTCATTCATGCACATGCCAGATGTTCCAGACTTTAAGGAGCCCCAGCAAAATAAATCCAATATTCCTTTACTTTATTCTATCGAAAATGGGGTAAAAGTTTGTTTTTGTATTCCAGATAACCACCAATTCATTTCCCCTGGCTTGAAAAACATAATTATTTAAAAGAATACTTTTTCTCATGAACTGCAATTTTAGATAAAACAGCAATAAATAAGTTTTTTTTTTCTCCCCAATGTATATCAGTAGTCATGAGCTTGAAGCGATAAAAGATCCAAAAATTCCTGCAATCATTTCGTCATTTTGGAATAGAAAATTGCTCACACCTTATGTCCTTCACAGTTCTATTAAAAATCTATTAATACTGCTTAAGAAAACTTATCTATCACTGTTTTATCATCAAGATCAGAACACCTGAGTAGAAGAAATCTCTTTAAATACTTTAATTCTTCTAACTCATATTAACACACATAACTTTTTAGATTCTTGGACTCTTTATCTATAAAGAAAAACTATTGAAATAACAGGAAGGCAAGGAAACAAGTCTTAACAAAAGTCCATTTTTCTTTATTTTATTGAAAAAAAGTGATGTGTTACCCATTACATATTTTCTTCATACCATTACATAGTTGAATAATATTTCTCAATAAAAATTTAATAGAATTGCTTCTAAACAATTACATATACTTATTCGATTCCAGATAAGAAATTAAATCATTCAAATCTCTAAATATCTTTATATATCATGATAGAATCACTATTTTTAATTTCAAAGTAAATCTTTCTTCTTTTAAAACAATAATACAAGTTCTCATAATTATTATTTAACATTAAGAGCAAAAGGTGGAACTGCGACTAAATCAAGAAGATGAATGAACAACAAGTTATTATTATTATTGCTTCAAATTGAGGATAAGAAAAAGAATGAGCTCCCAGACTTCCATCTGATTCCACCCATTCAAAATGCATCTTCCCTACCAAAACCTGCTTCTATAAAATCCACCATAAGAAGGCAGTGTTCTTATCGTGAACAGTCAGTACCCATCTGTTGATAGTTAAGTCTATTTTTGTGGTCATGAAAACTTTCTTTTCGAAGTTTACTCCGCCTAACTTTTTTTCTCTAAAAATGGTTGGCTTTCTTAATCATTTTTGATTCCTATACCATCCGTGATTCATTTGACCTTGATTCCTATACTATCATATACTTTTTTATTCAGTTTTTTTTCCTTTCATTTGTATATGAGTATTATTTCTTTTTCGTTATTATTCTATTTTAATTTAGTCTATGAACAATCTGAATTTAATTTATTGCTAAATGTAAATGTATTGTTAAATGTTAATTCATCTGTTTTGACTAATTAAACCCATCCTAACACATACACAAAAGCACGAAGAGTTTTTAGAATCCACCGGTAAGTAACATTAAGTTGATTTTAACTATCATAATATTATGCAGCCTAAATATTAACTAATACAGAAATAAAGATGCTCTTTTAAAAGATAATATTAAAACATATCCAAATGATCAAAGGTACAAAAACGGATAACATATTTATTAATTTTTTAAAGTGTAAAGATAAATGTATATATACAAGTTTTATAAATGAAAGTCAGAAAATTATGAAATAAACATACACCAAACATGAAATAAAAATAAACCAAATATGAAAGCATTAAAAAAATTGGAACATATCAGTAATCTTTTCAACCAGTTAGATAACTTTCACTATCAATGATATTTAAATCACACAAAAAATAATCCCAATATATTTTTTTAATACTCCAGAACTCATTCAAGATTACTATCTAAATCCAATACCAATATCTAAAATCCAAAAGAGCTGAAAATGATATTTTGATTATCTAGTTCAAACATAACTTGCTTAACCAAATGAAACATTACATTAAGGAGGTAAAATTAATAAATTAATTTCAAACTGCTTATTGAAAGAATTAAAACCCATTTTATTTAATTTTAAAATACAAAATTCAGTTAAAAATAATTATTAAAAAAATGAGCCATTGGAAAAGTTACAATGAAAGATACCACTTTTTTAATGTCAAAATAAACAATCCATTTCAAAAAAATTAGCTGTCCAATAATTTCCAAAATAAATTATAATGTGATAATTACAATAATTAAAATTGATTTAATATTAAAAAATAAAAAAAGATGAAAATTACTAAAAAATTTTCATTCAGTATATAAATTATTCAAGTTTTAAAAAATTAAATATTACCATTTTAATCCATAAATAATTTGTAACAAGGGATCTGATTTAATTACAAATAGTAACCATAACTGACAAAAAGTAGAATTCAGTAGTTATTTAAAAAGTTAAAATTAACAAATTATTTAACAAGTGAAAAAAATTAATTCATCCTTTAATTTAAGTGATTTATTATATTTTTATGTTTATTCGAAAATAAAGACAAGTATCTTTTAAGACACAATTACTATTTAAATATTATTAATGTATCATGAGCATTTAGAACATAGAAAGAAAATCTAAGATAAAAAATACATCTATACTACAAATGATGAAAGAAAGCATGAATGAACAAATTCATATATTTTTAAAAAAATAATAAAATTGTTAATATTTTAAGCACAAAGTACTTAATATTCAATTTTTAAGCAAATTTAGCATCTTATTTAAAATCTATCAAATAAAAAAGCTATAGCATATAATCCATGGTTTATCAAAAATGATACCCAGTGAAAATCTTCAATATCCAATTTTAAAATTTATACTAATCCATCATAACATCAATATCACATATTGAATGAACATTTACAGCCTGCTTTTAGGATATTTCAAAAAAATTCAATCGATTTAAACAATTTTGTTTAAGTTTATTTATTTCAACAAAGTTATTCCAGAATAACTAGTGTAAGTATCAGTAAAACAATGTTTACATCATAATGAAATATTTCTTATTAAAATACTGGTTTTTAAATACGAATATAGATTTCTAATGACTTTAAATCAAATAATAAAAAAAAATTAGCCATGTTCACAATTTTCTTAACATTACAAAAATATTCTCTAAGGAGTTTATAAGCCACTTACCTGGTTAAGAGCATATTTTTCGAGTGATCTCATGACATCATCGGACATCCTCATGAGTATAGCAGATTTACTATATTGTTTATGACTAACTAAATCAATTTTTCCAATATTATCCATTTCTAAATAATAAAATTATTTCCACGTGACTTAAATATTAGGACAGAATTCATACACACTCTCAACAATTCAAAGGGCATCGAGAAGAATGAGAGGGAATGTAACCCACGCCGGTTACCGGTTACCCGTATACGCTATCAAACAAAAGACTCTCCTACATTCTCATTGGTAGATCTTCTTTGTGGGAATAAGCTGTGAACACTGACAAGCTGTTTTATCGCCGATTTTGGCGAAATTCGAGGGAAATATTAGGACTAAGTTTTTCTTAAAATTATTTACTAACCAAAAAAAATCGTATACATTTTACTTTTAAGATTTTCCAAATTACTTTTCCATTAAAAAAAGTAACAAAAATATAGCAGTTGTAATCGAGAAAGATATTGAGATGTCTATTAAGCTTTCAAATTGAATGAATTAACGATTAAACAAGCTGCATTCCGATTTTTTCAAGTTTAATTTTTAACAATTCATAATTTCAGATAATATTTTTCAAACAAGGAAAAGTATTGATGAAGAATATTTTATTCCAACATCCAAATTAATTTTTTAAACCACAATATTTGAAATGCAACATAAAAACAACAGTAAAAAAGAAAAATTCTAAAACTTTTCATCAATATCATCAAAAGAAATATTGTATTTAGAAAATTATCTGCAGTGCTTTTTTTATGTATCATATACAAAAATTGCAAGACAAAAATGAATTTTTCTTCACATATATTTCCTTTTCATTTAGTATGTCTTACAGAATTAAACAAACTATGATTTAAAATGAGTCATAAAATAAATAGAGCCACACAGTTTCCTTTTGCATCACAAAGATCTTGAAACAAAACATTTGTTTACCTTTTCCTACTTTTTCATCATACGAAAATGGAACTATGAACTATGATAGACTGAAAATCAAAATATCGCCCCCAGTTGTAAAATGAATGTGTATTTATGAAATACGAGTTCCGGAGATCAAACCTCAAACTCTATTGAGTAAATAAATTCTATTTATGTTACATGGGTTAGTGCAGAAATAACTATTTTTTGATGGGTTTAAAATTTCAACCATACCCCAATTCCAATCGGAAGGATTCAACATAAACAGCAAAGAAAAAAAAGTATTATTTAAATTGTATTTTTGAAGAGACATTCTTCCTAAAAAACTTTTAATAATTGATTGAGCTGGTGTAAACCATTGATTTCTTATTAAAAAAATAAAAAACAACACATTTTAAATCTATTTATGCATCAAAATTTTATTTAAACTCTAAAACCTTTTTTGATAACGATATTCTATTAAGATTTCATTTTAATTCTTGGATCTATGTAACATTTAATTCTTTGAAATAGTCACAAATTAAATAAGCTGTTCAGCTAAATTAATATTATTTATAAAATGTACAAATCGGACAGTCAAAGGAGATGACTAATTATACACTAAATACAAACACTGTTAAGGTTGAATGATGACAGACCTTTTTGAAATTTAAAGAATTATTGATTCTCCGCTTTGTGGGAGTTAGTTTTGATCTTGCCTTTGGCATGGCTGCAGTTTAAAGTAGGTTGACCCTCCAAAATTTATGTCCGAGGGAATGAAGAGTCATTTTACCACTCTGCCCCTAAAATTCCCATTGGACATATATTTCTAACCATTGCCTACGGTTTAAAGAAGGGATAAGAACAAAAATTTAAAGAAAACAAAGATTAACAATTTAAACCGTAAGTACAAAGATGTTAAAAAATAGCTAAAGCTGAAATTGCTTTGAAAGAGGAAGAAGTCTTAAGATTTGACACAGATTTGTTATATTAATTATTTTCTTATAAAAACGTGATTTTTAAAAATATTTCTAAGAAATATCTGCAAACATAAATTAATAATATATTTTAATGATAAAATAGAAAAGTCTATTCAGTGTATTTGAATAGCTTGAATATTTTAGTTACGAATATCAATTAATCTGAATTGGGCATTGAAGTTACTATAAATATATATGTCGTAATAATTTCTTGTCTGATATAATTTAAACTGTAGAAAATAACAAGAGTTTACTCCTTTCCGCTCGATTATTAAAACAATTACTGCGATTTTGGTATAAATCGGTGAAATATTTATTCATTAATTGCATATTTGATACATGTTAACTCTTTCTTTTTAACAATATTAATTTCATGAATCTTTTAAAACTAGAATTTTAGTTGTTAAGTTTAATAACCAGAGCAGAGCAGAATGTTCATATGACAATAAAGAACTTGGTTATAATGTTGGATAAGTCTTGGTTAAATGTTGTGTTTTGTAATAATATCATCTAAAAATTTATAAGTGAAAGATTTTTTAACTTGTCTTAAATTTTAAGTCTTGAACTGTTTGCCATTTGTTAAATTTATTACTATAACTTACAAAATTGTCAGCTTTAAAACTGTCACCAATTAACACTTTAAAACTTTTTATTAGTTTTCCTGTGATAATTATAGTGGTAGTTTATTTCTGACATTCTATTTTATTTTTAATATTCTTGAATTAATAGCTGTTTGTTTTTATATAAATATGCAATAAATTAATCAAATTTTGATTGAAGTAATAATTTCTATATGACTAAATTGTCCCCCCCCCATTGGTCTTTATGAAATTCGTAGCTGTTTTTTTTTTGTTTCATAATTTAGTCTTTATTAGTCGCTAGCAGGAAATTTCTATTATTATTTATTACTCAATGATATCTAAATAAATAATTTTGTCTATTAAATTATTTTTAATAATTATTTTTTGCAAAAAAAATTAATAACATATTTAAAATAAGTATTATTTAAACAGTACTAGTAATTTAATTTTTAATATGCATTTTTACTAAAAATTAGGTGCAACTGTAATTTCCGGAACACCAAATAGAAGGGTGGGAGAAAAATATTTAAATAATTAATTTTTCTTCAACTAAATAATATTTCTAAGAATTATTTAAAATTTCTTTAAGTACTAATTAAAAAATCTTAGCAGAGAAAATTTTATATACATTTTTTATTATCATTATCTGCATTGTTAATGGAAAATGCCACTCAATCCTTCGGCCGAAGATGTTAACACTGTTGATATCATTTCAAAGTTTGAAAAGAATGTAAATAGTAATATTTTCTTTTAATCTATACTTATAATAAAGCTCAATGTGTGTGTGTGTGTTGGCGCTCTACAGGCCAGACCGTTGGACCTACAGCTACCAAATTTGGTACATGTATACCTTGGAGCTCCGGAATGTGCACCTCGGAGCCCTTTTTTCGAATTTTTAATTAGAATTAGAATTAATTAAAATTTAAGCGAAATTTCGACGTTTTTCCGCTATAACTTCCGAAAATATTATTGCACAAACATGATTTTTATATCTATTTAAAGATAAAAAAAATTAGCTTTCTAATGGTATCAGTTTTTTTAATTTATAATGTAAACTTCTATTTTTAATGAATTTTTAAAGAAATATTTTAATCATGTTTTTATCACGTGACTGGATAAAATAAAAGAATGCCGGAAGTTCAAATAAAAAAAATTATCATCGCAAAATAAATCTACAGAAATGCAACTTTCAGCACGTGACTGGATAAAATAAAAGAAATATAAAATGTGATATTTTCTTTGAAAAATAAATGCAAAGCAAAGGTTTCTACAATCGTTTGCAATATCTATATCATTAACTCAATAAATCTTCTTTATTTACGGTAAACTTGATTGAATTTTGACAGGATATGCATTGAAATCCCGACTTAATGGCATATTTATGTAATCGTTTGCAATATCTGTATCATTAATTTAATACTTTTTTCCCCTTTCTCGCTTTCTTTAAAAAAACATATTTAATATTTTGGCAACATCATCGAAATTTTTTTTAATATTTTGGAAGCATAACCGATGGTTCAAACTGACTAATTTATAAAATTAAAGAATATTATTAGGAAAAGGTGTACTTTTAGAACTTTCCGTCCATCATCTTAAAGAAAATATTAATTTCAGGTCAATCAATGCCCGGAATTACTTCAAGGCTAATGAATATGTGATTTAATTGAAAATTTTAGAACTCTTTACACATGGCGAACCAGCTGGTCGCCAAAGGCGGCTAGTTTAGAATAAAGCTGCCATTTTATCCTTTAATAGTAAGAAAAAAAATTATATAAAAAAGGTGCTTTTTTTTCATATGTTTGATAGATACATATAATGTGGAAATTGCTAAAAAGTGAGCGTAAAGTTAAAATTAAAAGCTGAAATAAGTTAATTCACAATACTTTCTTCTTACAAATAGAATTTGCCTAGAAAGGGGCCTCAGAATAATTTTGCGCCTGTGGCTTCATGTTAAAATCTACCACTGGAAATAATACGTAATTCAGAGAAACATAATTTACCGGATTTTGATTTTTTTTCATAATTTATCGGATTTTGATTTCAAAAGTTTTCAATATGATCTTGGTATTTGTTCTGTGACATTAAATAAAATAATTAATGAAATCAGTTTTACTAAATTTGTTCAGTTAATTAGTCGTCTATTAAAATTAACTCTTCAACTTTTTACTGAGATAACTTCGATTAATCGGAAATACAAAAAATACTATAAGATTTTGTGTAGCATAAGATTAATGTCAGCTTACAAAAGTTGAATTTTTGGAGTAAGAAATTTTTGCTAAATGTTGCCTTGACAATTTTTTTATTGGAACTAAAATATGTTTGTTCCCATTTCTTTCTTTCCAAAATGGCGGACGTTTGGCGAGTTTTTCTGTGGTTGGCACAATTTTGCTGAGCTTAACAGGACTGAAATCTAGTAAACCTAAAATTTCATTAGAAAGGAATCAAAGATGATTCATGCCTTTTTTTTATTAAAGCTCCCTAATTCAATTTTTTAAAACTTAAAAATATTTTAGAGAAATCCAAAGACATTTATTTGAGTGAATTAATTTTAATTTATCTGATAGTTGGCCACATGACTTTACAGTTTCTCAATTTATAGCTTTTTGAATTAAGATTTGGCAATGATTCAATTTATTTAGTTTCTGAATGAAATTTTCATTTTTGTTGTCTGCCCGTTGAAAATAGTTGCATTGAATAAACTTCATACCGTGCATAATACTGATGGAAGATACGGCAAGCACAACAACATCTATTGATGATAAGACGGATGACTGTGGCGATTCCCCTACTCGAGATGCGTTAGCTGAAGGTTTAATGGAACTTTTACGGCCATCTGTGGAACAGTTAGATGATCATGTTAGACTTACCTTGTAAGTATACGCCACTTTATGTTAAATAAAGTGAGGATTTATATTTTTAAGCAGTCTACATAATGTTGTACTAACATAAAGATATAATTTAATCTAAATACTAAAAACTGTAATTTCAACTAAATACTTTAAAATTTTGACGTACCTATAATTTACTTGAAAGTCGTATATTCGATTAGTTTGTGTAACTGAAGTTAATAAATATGATATATTGAAGCAGCAAAATCTGTGTAGAGCTTTAGTGAAAGGGGTAGTTAACTACAATATTTCTATTCCTTAAATGATAATGCTATTAATCTTTTCTATACTATACTGCTGGTCTTGCGCCAAAAGAATTTTTGTCTCTTGCTTATGGGATGATACAATTGGTGCAATTAATAATACATTTACCATAATCATAATTATACTAATAATAAATTATTAATAATGGACAGTTTTAGTGCACAGTCAATTTTTAAGATACTACTTCTTTCATTGAATTAATTTGTTTATTCTTGATATCATTATGCTGATAATTTTAATCTCCCACCTTATTCAATCTACTGTATGATGAAAGATTTGTGACAAAAAAAATTATTATTGCTAAAAGAAAGAGCCAATATATCAAAAGAGACAAAATATCTTTTCATTGAATTATTTGAAAAGATTATTTTAATACTTGAAATAAAGAATTTCTTATTACTTTATCAAGTTAATAATTATTAAAAGATGTTAAAAGGTTAGAAAACAACTTTAAAGTAAAGGTAACAGGTCAAATTATTAAATTAGCAAATGTCTGAAAAACTTGCATGCCACTTTGAAAAATCTCTAATGTCTGGTTGGGAAGAGTTCCTCAAACTCTAATTATTTTACAATGTTATCAGGATATTCTAATCTTATTCTATCATTTGATTTGCCAATAGTTCTATTCTGGAAATATTGATTATTAATATATATATATTTTTAAATCTCTTATTAAATTTTAGAATGCTATATTTAAGAGGGTTTTTTGTGTGTGTTTTCAAATAAATTTTCATTAATCATGACTTAAATATGATTTCAGTTTTCAGAATGACCTGCTGTTAAATATGTTTGAAGATTTTTATATTTGATTAATTAATATTTGTTTAAAAGATTTCATCTTTACTTTGTCCTCTTTTTAAAATTTATCTTTTTTAAAATTAGTTTGATCAACTTTCTAAAGCATTAAATTTAGTTAACTATGAAAGTTAACATGTTCGGAGCACTTTTTGAGAAAAACATGGTGTAGATATACTTTAACCATATTTCTGAGTTTAAGATTATTGAAAATTGGGTCGATCCTATTTTAGCCCACCTCTGACGCCAATTCAAAAACTCGCCAAATTATCAGCGATAATGATTTTAAAATGGCAACCCTGACAACATCTGAAGAGAAATGCGGCAACCCTACGGAACCTCATTGGTTGATTTAAACTCCTTTAGAAAACTATTTAATCTTATTGGTACTTTCGATTACTTTCAAATACTTTCAATTTGGCGTGATTTTGAAAAATTAGCGAGATTTTGAAAAAGTCGCCAGAGGTGGGCTAAAATAGGATTTTACCTAAAAATTAGTAATAGGATGTCCATACTTGAAATGCATTTTAAAACTTTTTAAAAATTGCATTCAATAGCATAAATTTAAGCAAATTCTTATAAAACTTTAAATGGCTACACCTAAAACTATTATTCTCATCCTAACAAAATTTATACCAAAATAAACTATATAGTTTTTTCTAGGGAATCGTATAGTTCTAATAATAAATAAAAATTTTACAACCAATCAAAGATTTATCATGAAATTTTTAGTAAATTTATGACATTATTATTCAAACAATAGACAGTAAATTAAAAACTATTTGCTTGATATAAATTTTTTTAGTTCATTCTCTAGAAAATTGTAAAAATACAAAATCTATCAAATTTCATAGTAATATGATAATTTTATTTTGAGTTATTTGATTTGAAGTGAGCAACAAATGAGTAGAAATCAGTTTTGAGAAAAATACATTTTAAGTATTCAGTAATTTGTTTTAATAATAAATTATGGGTATACATACTTAAAATTCTCCACATTAATAGGTTGTACTCTCTTTCACCTCATCTTTGAATAATTTTCCTTTTTTAATCATTTAAATTTTATTCTGGCAATTTTTGCAATTGGAAGTGAATACTGCTTAGATTCATTTTTTCTATCTCTATCAAGCCCAGCAAATGCTTTAACTTAATTTACACTAGGATACGCTCAAACAATCTTAAAGATATTTAGTTATTCTGTAAAACCTTTGTTAAAATGTATTACAGACATAAATATGCCTAATCTGAGGATTCAGAGCTCAACAAAGACATGTTTAGGTGCAAATGTCCAGAAAATGCCATTAAAACTCTTATTGGCAATTTGTATTTTTCTGTGCAAAACATTTTCCATATTTAAAACTAAATTTGTGTGTATACAAATTTTGAGCATTTTTTGGGGGGGTTATTTATCTAATTTACATTTTTTTCTAACTTAAATTGATAGTAGTTTACATCATCTGACCATAGCTTTGTAACATGAGAATTTCTATAGTAATCTATAGAAAACTTAACAGACTGAATTTATGAATACAATAATTTTATAGCATTCCTTTTATAAGTAATAAGATGACTTATGATTCAGTTTATTCAACTATTTTATATTATGATATATTTCATTTAAACAGGCATTGGATTATCTTTCTGCTCATCTACCAAATTTCCTTTGGATATTTATTATAAATGTACAGTAATGAATACTACTGTACACTTATGATGCAAATTTAACTGTTTAGATTTATCTTATTCTTATAATTGATTAAAATATTATTAAGAAAGGATTCTAAAAATTGTTTTTTTCCCCCCATCTTTTAGAATCAGCCAAAAGGAATTGCGACAGCAAATAGAAAGTTTGTCTGAAGGTATCTCTGATTATTTTTATTGTTTTATTGTAAAATTGCATCACAAAGCTATATTTGTCTGAAATCTTTTGTTCAAACACATATGTATAAAATTATTGATGTCTCATTTCATTTATTGAATGATTATTATGTTTAAAAAATTTCAGTTTATGTAAATGTCTTATGTTAAATGAAAATTTTTAAAAAGTTTAATTCTGAATCAAAAATCTATTTTTGCTTTTATAGAAATGTTCAATTTTATGTGGAAAAAAATTATTATTTTTTAATTGTTTGAACTCAGGCTTTGTTTCAACTTCTGAGTTGTGCAAACTCTTATTTTCCAATGTGAACTCTAAATCGTGCAAGACTCAAAACAGTGTATCTGCAAATTCCATTCTAAAACAGTATAAGCTCAAAGTACTTCCTATTATTCTTTTTTTTCTTTTTCTATTGAGCTTGATTGCATTCAAAGAAATTGTACAAATAACAATTGAATTTAGTCTGTTGCATCCTAAAGAATAAAATAGATTATTAAAGAACTCCATGCCTACTTCTACTTAAAATTTTATATAATTTTTAACAGATGGTGTATATTATATGTTAATTTTTCTTATCCATTATATGGTTATAAATCACTTTCTGATCTTCTATAAAGAAACAAGTCCTTCTGTATTGAATTATCTGAATTATTCATACATTATATTTGTAAATAATTTTTATTGTTTATGAAACACTAATTCCATTTGTTCATTGAATCTTAAACTGTGTTTATTATATATTAATCTATATATCAAATTATATTTCTGTAAAGTATCAATAAACTAAAAAGAAATATAATGTCTGATTATACAAGAATTAAGCATTATGTAATATTTCAGATTTTTCATTGACATGGTCAATGCAATTTTTGTTTTAAAGTATAAGAATTCTAGACTGCCTATCTGTAGTATCTATAATGTATTCTTTTTTGTTATGATTTGATTTAGCTATTCCAATGTCACTTTTTGTTGATTAATTGTAAATATTTTCTTTACTGCTTATAATTACTGTCTGGGAAAGAATTTTTAAATCAAATAAAGTTTTAAAAGGTAGGACAAGTTTCAAAATTTAGCTTTTTTATGAAAAAAATAACCTTTATTACATAAAGAATAGTTTTATATGGTGGTAACTGAATATGCTGAAAAATTTGATGCCATGGGAAGTTAATCATGTTTTAAACATTTACCAACGTAGTTAATAATTTGTTGCTAATCCCTGGTTTATAACACCTAATTGTTAAAATTAAAAAAAAAAATGTGTCTAAAGAAAATTTTTAAAACTGTTTATTGTTAGAAAAATGAAAAACTGCTAACATTATTTCTTTTTATAATATTTTTTCAAACACTTTAATACTGTTTATGATAATTAAAAAAAATATTATCAATATGCTTTAAGTTTATATTTTAAATGATAACTTGAGAAGTGATAGTGTTGCAAGTGTTGTTTGGAAAGTAATCATTTATCTCTATATGCCTTCAAATGTATTAAAACTTAACCTTGAATAATTTAAATTTTCACAAGGTATAATATTCTGTGATAGTTTAAAACACTGATTTTCGATTGATCTGTAAAAATAAAAGATAATTTATTTCTCTGTCTTTTTTTTATGAATTTTAGCTCATTAGGTATATTAATTCTTTATTTTAATTTTGAATCTTTCAGAATTAAGGCAAATCTCAGAAACATATAATTCTATGTTTGACCTGGATGTGTATGTAAAGAAACTAATGAATGCAAAGCGTCGAGTCATGTTGGTCAATAACATCTTACAAAATGCTCAAGTGAGTATTGTTTTATGCATAGATGAGAAGTTTGTTCACTGTATATAATATAGCAACTTAATGCTTAAGTCTTATTCAGCTTATTTTTAAAATTTTTTGTTAAATATAGAATTATTGTTGTTTGCAATTCAAGTTGACAATACGAAGAAAGCTGCATAATACACACATTTTACACATTTTAATACTTCTGATTCATATGTTTAAAAATTATGTATCAGTTCAAGTATATAACTAACTGTATATTTAAAAGTTATTTATATATTTGAACTATTTTTTTTGAGGGGAGGGGAGTTAAATGTCAGTAATAGAAATTCTGTATAACAAATATCCATTTTTTTTAATTTTGAAATTAATTTCATAATAAAACATGCATGATTATTAGTCTCTTTGCCTGAGCTTTATTGAGCATCAAATAATCATTTTTTAACTGGTAAGCTAAAATCAAGCTCTTCATCAGCTCTGTAGCTTTCCACAAAAATTATATGACATTCATATGCAACTTAATTTTCCCACAGACTCTTAATTGAATCCATACCACGACATCTTTTCAAAACCTGAATTGTCATCTTATGATTGCTGAGAAAATTCCACAGATTTAGAAGGTTAATAAAACACGTAATTCTAAAATGACATATGTGATTAAACTGTATCTTATTTTCTTTGCTTAGCATAACTCAATAAAATTTAATTTAGCTTTGGTTTAGATAGAATAATCTCTTCATTTGAAAGTCTCTGGAATGATTTTATAGCAAATGCTATGATGTGAACCTTTTTTCAGACTCAAATCACTGAGGATTAAATCTAGATAATGATTACCAATCCCAGATTGAACTAAATTAAGTTACCAGTGTTTACCACAATATTGTTGAAATTCTTAAAGCAAATAAGTAAATTCATTTGGACCATCAACAAGGCTTTTTCTGCCTCAATTATTCAATGATATTCATATCATGAGAAACAAATTCTATTGGTCATTGTATTGATAATCTAAAATGTTTCAAACAAGTACCATTTTTATATCAGTTATAATTATGTAGTTTTATCATTATCACATTTTTAACATAAACTCTGAAGTACCTAACTTAAATGCAGGAAATGTAAACAACGCATCAATTAAAATCATAAACTTAATTCTTAAGAAAATTTATTCAAACTTATTTTGCTTTTTCCTGTTAAATGATTACTCAGATGTAGAAAGGTAACCCTAAGATAACAGTCAAAACTTACAGTTTTTAATTTTTGAAAAGGTCATTTTAGATGACTCTTTCCTCAACACCGTTCCTACCTCGTTTTATTACGCTAAAAGAAAACAAAATAGTACAGAAACTGGATACTCAAGAATATACTTTATATATAATGTAAATCTTAGTTTTAAAATTAGTATTTTAAATATATACATACAGTTAATATTTTGTTTCACATTTCCATTGAAATCATTGAATTTAAATAATTTTTATTTGTATGATTCTTGATTTAACGCTAATTGCAGGAACGTTTGAATCGATTGCATCAGAGTATAGCTCGAGAAACAGCAAAAAGGAAGGCTCTTCTTGAAACTAGTCCTACATCTGTTCCACCAGCAATGTGAAATAGTATTTTATATTTAGATATTATACATTCTGAGAGAATATTTAATTTTGGAGCAAAAAAAAAATCTGTATATACTTGTAGAATCATGTACTTAAAGAGTAAAATCTTTGTTTGTAGAAGCACATGAACTTTTTATCTGCAGTTATTCTGTATGATTTTTTTAGGACATATAGAAAATTATTGAGCTTGTGGTTTATATAATCTGTGTTATTTTTCTTTTATTTCTTTTTTTTTTTGTTATAAGATAAAAATGAGAATTTTTGTATATTTTGTTGTGTGTTATTATTTCATAATAGTTACAAATTTATCGTTACTAAGTATTTTTATATTTTTCAGCTGTTTAATATTGCTAATGGAACATATCAGATATAACAGTATAAAATTTTTAACCTTTTTACTTCTGACCCTTCTCAACTGCCCATGCAAATTCTATACTGGAGTGGCAAACCTTTTTCAAGTGAGGGGTGCAGGGTGTAAGAAAAGCACACCCATGATAATAACTCATTTTATTTTGTAAACGCCTTGTTTGAAACAGAAACCAGTCTGCCAGGTTAGAATTTCATAGTTGATTGGGCTTGGTAAGAAACAGAAAGGGTTAAATGCTTATTAATCATGACTTTAATCTTTGCCTCATGACTTTAATGTTATGTTACAAAATTAACTATTTTGTGTTTTAATTGGTTTTCAGTCAAACCCTTCATGGTACATTATGTAATAAATATCTGTAAGATATCTATCCTTTTATACTGCACTAGCTCAAATTATAACTTTAAAACAAATAAATTATTTGTTATGTATATATTGTCACTCGGTGGAGAAAAACTGTTAACTAAGATTCTGAAAATTAAAATAATGAAATATAAATACAAATATGAAAATAAACTTATTTTAATAGTGATAATGTAAAAGTAACTATATATTTTGAATTAAGCTATATTAAATTTGTTTGTGATAGAATATTATTCACCTTCATGGTAGATATATAATTATATCATGCATGTAAATTTTTATTTAAAATATGTCATCATTCATTAATTTATGAAATAGTCTGCTTTATATGTATGTTACAAATTAAATTAGCTATATAATTTAGTGCTTTATGTAATCATTTAAAAAATTTTAGAATTTGTGTTTTACTGCAGCCGTCCATGTCCAGCTTGTGCCTGGTTACATTTACTTAAACATCGAAAAGATATCTGACAGATAATACATTTTGAAGGGTTTGTAAAAAACCATTTGTTATATTCTTATGGGACTTTGAGTTTGAAATGCATGCTTATTTATTTTGTTCAAATGTATATTTTCTCATATAGATAGATAACACTTATAAAAGCATGCTTCTTTTAAATATTTTTCTATTATTAGAATCACTATAGATTGTGTGTAGAATGATATGAAATTATATCTATTTGCAGTAAAATTTGAGATACCAAACTGATGACTTCAACAATGAAGAAAAAAATAAATATCAATATTTTGAGCTTCTTGTTCATAAGAGACATTAAAGTCTATATTTAGCAGTTTAAACTATAAATATTTTCCTTGATGAATGTTAATCAATTTTTTGAAATTTCTTAGATTTAGTAGAAACAATAATAAAGTATTAAGTTTATCATTTCAGAAATTAAACCTATGTTAATAAAATAAAATCATTTGATTTTGGAAAAGTGTAATTCAGCTTTCATGTTATGGCTAATTACTTAAATCATCTATCCATCCTAAAATGTTCCAAAATTAGTCAAAAGATTGGTGAGAAACAAAATTAGAACCTTATAATACCGTAATTATCATTAGAATGATGCATTCTTTATAAGTTGCTTATATTGTAGAACTTCATCATTTATATAACTGAATAGATATTTCAAACAAACTCTTTTACTAGAGTGTATTATATATATATATTATTGCTTTGTTAAATGCAGTTTCCTTTACATAGTTTTTATTATGATAGTTTAAGAAATGATAGTTATTCATAATCTGTTGAAATAATATGTATTATAAAAAATGTTGGAATTTAATCATGGGTTAAAATAATAAATGTGTTAAAAATAAAAGTTTTTAAGTAGTTTTCAATAATATACATTTTTAATAGGTTTCTACCAATTAACATATTTTTAACAATTGGCCACATTCTGTTGTTGGAAAATTATGAAAATGTATGTGTGAACATGAACATTTTAATATAAAATAATTTTTTTGTAACATTCATCTGAATACTCTAATTTTCAATTTTTTTTATTTCAATTGTGTATAAAATTGCTTATTTCTCCATATCAACTTGTGTTGATAACTAATTTTATTATTGTGAATGTATATAGATTTAATGTAGCGTTGCATTCTATTTTCATAAAAATATTTTTTTTGTTCTTAAATTACTTGTAAATTTGTACATAGAAGTTGTTTTTTCAATTTCATAAGGTTTAATTTTTCAGAAATTTAATTTTTAGCAAACATGTTCCTTGATTGTATGATAATTGATCTTATGTATTTAATCATTTGTAACAACTGATTGAATTACTCATATAAAGTTAAATTCTGTGAATTTTAATGAAAATGTGTTCTTTTTGCCCATAATATGTTGTTCTCTTCCAGTTGTAAAATAGAAAATATTAAAGCATCAATTTTATTTACTCCTAGCATGAATTCTTTTTTCATGATTCATGAATTTATAGATAATTTAGTTTTTATAAATAAACTTTTTTCTTTACAATGTCTTTTATCAAACTAATGTAGATAAATTTATATATTCCTTCAAAATTCAATTCATTTGAAATGACTTATTCATTAGTAAGTTAAAAGAAATAAGATAATGGTTTAATTCATTAAACCACCAAATTTTTCATCATGCATTTTCATCTTATGCTTTTTTCTTCTTTTTTTTTTTTTGTGAATAATGTGGGCTTTGCTTAAAGTGATTAATGTTATTTTTTCATAACAACAAAAACCTCTAGCCCTAATCAGTTTAATCAAATCTTCATAAAAAATATTTGTTTGATATGATCAATACATCATTTAATGCTATCAATTTTTTAAGCAAATGATTCACCTAACTTTTAAATTTGTTGATTAATGCTTGTAGAATTGCTTGCCCCAATTACAAGAAAATATTTGAAAGTCTGGTCGCCCTCCCCCCCCCTATAAATAGACGGTTGCTTTTTCTCTTTTTTTCATTCTTCTGTCTGAACTAAAGTGATATAGATCACTTTAAACTAACAGTTATACTGCCAGTTTTGACTTGAAATCTGTTGGGCAGCTATAAACTGTTATTGGCTGTAATTGAATTTTGAAAAACACTGGATTAAAAATTAAAAAACTCATTTGAGAATTAACGGTGGGAATTAATGAATACAATTAGTCTGAAATTAGTCAATGTAATGCTGCAGTTTTATTGAACATTTCATTGCTTTTGTGAAAATTTGAAAAATGGGTGATTTTTGTGAGTAAAACTAAGCAATAAACGACAACGGTTCTGTCAAGAACTATTGTATTGAAGAAACTCTTCAATGAACACTGAAAAGAAACAATCAATAGCTATTTTGAAATATGAAATCTCGCTAATGAATTTTAAAAGTTTAAAATATGTGTATTTAATTTATAAGTAAATCACTAAAAGAAAAATTGTTTAAAAGCAATATTTAAAGGTTTTTTTTTTTTTTTTACTTGTTTATGAGTATAGAGATAATATTGCAATCGTCAAAAAATTCGAATTTTTTGACAAGTTCATCACATTTCAAATCTCCCTGATTTTCAAAATAAATAAATTATTATATGTTCTGTCTATCTGGGACAAAGATAATTCCAAACCTCTCTATACTAGATGGTTGAAATTTGGTATATGTTCTTTACATTAAATTTGTAGATTTCTAAAAAGTTTTGGCATTAAAAAAGGTCCATTTGTCAGGCACTTTGAACAAAATTTAATACAAAACAAAATGAACTATAGTTAAAATTTGGTGCACAAATTTAACATCTTAAATGCAGTTGTTTGTCGACTTTGGTAACAAATCCATCTAGGAGTTTATTATCTGTCTGTATTTTCACAAGCATGTGTAGAGGATGCTTTATAAGCCAGATAACAACCTCAAGACCGAGTGGTCATTTTTGTCATGTTATCTGGTTACAATTCATAACGTTGCGAGTTCGATCAATCGCTATTTTCAATAGTAACATTGGTGACTTAGGACGATAAAAAAGCAAACCGAAACGCAATATTCGTGCAGTTGTTGTTTCGCCCTCTACCTGAATTTAAAAAAAAATAAAGGTGATAAATAATCTGCTAATAAATAATCAGCCAATAAAAAGGGGGCGATAAATAATCGGTCAATAAAAATGGACTTCATTAGATTCAACATCCAATGTATCACTACTAAAAAAGAAACAAATATCGTTCATCTCACTGGAGGGGGAATATTGTAGTTGACGCTGTATCAGTCAGATAACTTCAAGACTGAGTGATCACTTTGTCTTATGGTCATGTTATATGGCTACGAAACCTAACGATCCTCGCCTATCTCCAATATCTACACGTGTATTCACGATAGTTAAAAAATACAGTGGTTTAAACATATACAATATGGTATGTTTTTATTATTATTACGATAAAAACAATTAGTCTGAAATTAGTCAATGTAATGCTGCAGTATTATTGAACATTTCATTGCCTTTGTGAAAATTTGAAAAATGGGAGATTTTTGTGAGTAAAACTAAGCAATAAACGACAACGGCTTTGTGATGCCGGTATTAAATGCTGGCACAAATAACTTGAAGAAAAGGCATATAAATTACAGATTATTTAATAGTTATATACTGTTAACCGCATACCGGAGATCGATCCCAAAAAAAATTCGATTACGAGCGCTACAGAACAGATTTAATTAAAATGCTTGAATCCCTCACATAATCTGTATTCCTCAACTGTTATTTGCTAACACCATGAAAAATATTTGCGGTTTACCCAAAGTCTACAATTTCATATTGAGGAGGGGGTAACAATTTTAACTGAAAAATATGCGATAGTGTTTTGAGGAGATTAAGCCTCCTAGTTGATTGATATTTTTGAAATAAATTGTAGCTAGACCTGAGGTGTTTTTCCTCTGATGACACAAAAACCTTGTTGATTTGATCCAATTTAGTTATTGTTATTAATTGAAGGGTTTGCTGCAAAAAGGATGTAGCTCCATCTTGGGGAAATTTAAAGCTGCATGCATTATGTTAGAGTTTTAAATGTGGTAAAAAAAATCCTTGTTCATTTGGTGACAAAAAAAAAATGTAACCCCAATCTTAATTCTCGGGTTGAGAGAGATTTTAAGTCTGAATTACATTTTTATAAATTGCTGAAAGATATTTATACAATCAAGATCGGGTGACCAATCAAAAACCGACTTGAAATGCAATTTGGAAATAATTGTTCTAAATTCATATTTTTTGTAATTTGTAATGAACATTGTTTGTTTGAACACTGAATCCTAAAATATCATTAAAAAAGAATTCTTTAAAATTTACAGAAACAGCAAATAATGCACTTAACTATCTAAAAATTTATACAGTACTGGAAATTAATTTCTTAAAAAATATTGTATATGAAAGAGAAAATAATTTGATGTGAGTATTAATGACTCATTTTCCTTTCTAACCATTTCATTTTTGGCAAATCTGAGGTGTGAAAATTCAATAAAAATATAACTGTAATTCATGATGGTTATGATTTATATTTCTACATACGATATTAAAATATAAAATTTATTAATGTTAAAATAATTTCTGCAGAATGTTTATTTTGTTAATATAAAAGAAAAGAAGAAAAACACACACACAAATATGATAAAATATACATTTATTTATTTAATAAAAACAACACTTAAGTACTTTGAAAATGGAAAATGAAATATCTTCAGAGACATGAAACTTTGTTTAATAAGAATTCAACAATTTATTAATATTATTGCATATGTATTTTTAAGTAGATGTATTGTACATATATAAGAAAATCATAGAAATATAGCTTTCTGAATATTATGAAATTACTATAACATAACAAAGTAAATGTTGACAGATAGATATTTGTATAATATATTAGGTTGTTCGGAAAGTAATTTCGTTTTTTCCTGACAAAAGGATTTAATTGCATTTTTCGCACCCAATTTCATACTTAAACTGCAAAATCATTTTATGTTTTAAGAGCTGATATAGCAAGGCTTGAGTGTGAAAAAGTGCAGCTGATTCTTCTCAGTAGTTTTTGGATGGTGCCCTTTTAAAGATGGAGAGCAATAAACAGCATTTTCGTCATTTTTTTCTTTTTTGCTATAAAAGGTAAAAATGCTGTTCAAGCCAGAAATAAATTAGCCAATATGTGTGGAGAAGATGTGTTAACAGTACATCAGTACCAGAACTGATTTGCAAAATTTTTCCTTCAAATGAGGAGGCCAAAAACCACCTCGATCAGTTTTTTTTACAGCAAAGACCAAAACTTTTATGAGCGTGTAATCATGTTACTACCAAAAGGTATTAGACCAGAATGGCAAAAGGTATTAGACCAGAATGACAATTTTATAATTTAATAAATACTTTATTCATTAAACGAAAATTTCTTTTCATTTTGAAATACGAAATGACTTTCCGAACGACCCAATATAAAAGAAAATGTTTAATTTTTTAGAAATCTCATCAAGTTAAATTCTTATATGTATATATAAAACATATTTTTCAAAATCTATTAAAAAGGCTGGTATACAACTAGAATGTTTCAGAAATGAGTCTTGTGATTTTAAATTATCAGTACAAAATGTACAAAACTAAAGCAAATGTTCCTATATTTTGTATTCTGTAAAATGTCCTCAGTTAAGTTTCTTTGTGAATACAAACTATTTTTCAACTAGGTGGTGCATTTCAAAATTGTATAATATAAAAAAAATAATATAAAAAGGATTAATTTCTAACAAGACAGATCTATTTAAAGTTTTGGCACTTTTTTAAAATCCTACCATGATCCGAACAAATTAATTTATTGTCATGCATGTCAAATCTAAACTTAAAAACTTTGACCATCCCTGTAAAAAGTTTGAACATTATATTAAAATATCTCTAGGTACAAATCTATATTTACATATAACACATATATGTACACTATATATAATGTTTTCCTAATGCTGAAATGGACATGGCTTAAAGGCCAGATATATATGTGCGATTAAAATCTGCATTAATACAACTCAAGTCATGAAAAGTAAATAATTGCATAAACTATGGAAAACACCCAAATTAGCTCACACAGAAAATTTTACAAATAGTGAAATAAATGTTCTTAACTTTCATGTAATTTATTATTTAAACATTAAATTTACAAATGGGATAATTTACAGAATTTTTGTCACATGACAGGTGATAAGTTTATCTGTCTTTCAAGTTAATGTTACGCTATAAATAAAAATTCAGATAGTACAAGTAATTTATAAAATATCAAAATGATATAATATTCTAAAAAAACAAATTATCCATATATCAGTTCTAAAATAAATAGTACAAAAAAAATGACTGCTACAATTTAAAAAAAAAAATGCATGTTCTTCAAGTATGGTGGATAATATTAAAATGATCTCATAGGCAGTGATTTGTTGAAATTCAACAATGAGCATCCGGTTATGCCATTATAATGTCAATAATGGCACATGATATTCCAACGGAAGAATTTAACTGTAATTAAAATTCAACAAAATGGTGATAGTGATGATGCACGTGTTCGTGAAGGTGATGGTGTTCGTGTCTTTCCACAAGCTGCTTGTGGGGAGAGTTTGGAACAATGCTATTTCTCACAAAATGTTTCGCTGTCTCGGCCTTCGGATTGGAGTGTTCGCGTGCAATCCAGTTCGCTACTTCTTGCATTGCCCGCTGACGCTCCCGATCTCGATGCCTGTGGCGATAGTGATGTCCTGGCGATGAAGGTAGATGATTAGAAAATTTTTGGCTTTCGAGTATGGAAGCCCAGTTCTGATTGTTTTTTGGCTTCAGTTTCGGAGAGTAAAAGCCACCAGAGTTCATCACATTGCTCTCGTAAAGATCGTAGGACTTCGACCGCCTGTGATGGGGCTTCTCCCAATCAAACTTGGCCTCGGGCACTAGATCATTTAAATCATAATCAAAGTTCAGGATATCATCTTGTGGATCAAGATTTACTTTTGTCCGATACATATGAGGACTACCACCACCCTCATTGTTGCCATTCAGTTTAGCATGAAAGTTCACAGATTTTTTCAAGGGTGACGAGCCTGAGCAGTCTCTTGTTCGATGGGGTTTGGAACATACATGTGTTCTGTCCATGAGACGGTAAGGGCACAGGTACTTCGGATCCATACGAGCATTGCCATGGTGGTGATTTTCATCAAGGGATTGATCCGCGTGTGGGCTTTCACTATGATGGTTGTTAGGTTGGGAAAGGTTGTTCCTTTTTGGGCTCTCCACACCCGCCAGATCTAAGTAGTGGTTCCGTCGGTCTCTGCACTCAGGGACATGGTCACGGCTACTGGGATGTTTGTGAGACTGAAGGAAATCTTCATCGAAGTTCAGACCATTGTCATCTAATTGATGCCTGATGAGGAAAAAAGTATTCAAGTTTTAAAATATATATATTTAAAATACAGTACTGAAAAAAAAATTTTTTTTAAATCAGCTATTGCAAATTGTTAACATTATTTTTTTTAAAGTCATATGGTATCAATACAACAGAAAATCCTGTTCTCACATGACTCAAATTTCAAAATCATCACCATTTAGAAAAGCGATGGTTTTTGACCATCTCAAAATTAATCGAGTTCTAAAATTTATTTCTCGAGGTCAGAATTTTTTTTTTCGTAAAAAAACTAATCTAAACCCGTCCTAAACAATCACATGATTACGCATGCGTCGATATTTAGAAAAGGATGATTCCCTTCTCCATCTCAAAATCGTTCAATCTCCAAAACTTTATCTCGACGATACTGCCTTTTATTGGCCAGACAGGAAAATTGTGTACTACAAAGCGATTCCTCTTACATGGCCAAGTTGTAACTTTTGTTAGAGAAAGATCGCCAAAAATGACAAGCTTTTGTTCATTTCATCATTTTCTAATAACCCCAAAAGAGAAAAATTGATTCCGAAAAAGCAATAAATCGTCAATTTTCTACGTTCGCAATTTGAGGCTTCAAAAACCCAAACCAAAATAACACTTTCATATGATAATATGATTAATAGAGTTTAGATATCGTAATTCATGGAATAATATAGTTACTAAACAGTATAAAATAAAATTTCTTATAGCATTTTTCCAACCTCAAATATGAATATAGTTGCAAGATCAGAAATTATTTACTAGATCATGTTCAATACAGTATAATTATTATTCATTATTTGGAAAAAACATTATGAACTATTATTAGATAATTCAAAATTATCTAATTATAAATAATTCTTCACCAAAATGAAACATTTAAGTAATTTTCAAAATAAAATAAAATAAGCACTCATTATTTTTACCCCCAACTGTTATTTCTTTTCAAGTTCAATAAGATTATAAACCCATTTAGATTTTATTTTAAAATGTTGTAATCCCTTAATTTTGGAAATTTTTTTAAAATGAAGAATTAATAACAATAATGGACAGCAATCAATTTTACATTGTACAAAATACAAAGAACTATATTTGGATTATGGCTTCAGAAAATGAATTACATTAGAATCCTAATTGGATCAGCAGTTTAATTTAAATAATCCAAAAATCTTTTTTCTGAGGAATTAAAATAAATCTTCCTATTTATCTCATCTTAAAAATATAAAAAAAATTAATGAGATTCTTTACATATATAGTTCACAGAGTGTCTATAAAGGTTTGCATATTTCAATTTGTTGGCATTTGTTCCCTTTTTTTCAAACTGCTGATCTAATCAATACACTTGGTACTTATAATAACCTTATTAATCAATACACTTGGTACTTATAATTACCTTATTATTCAATACACTTGGTACTTATAATTAATTACCTTATTAATCAATACACTTGGTACTTATAATTACAACATTGGTACTTATAATTACCTATTATCACTAGCATGCATGCGAATTTGAAGCCTATCCTTTAGATGAATTTTCTGTTCTTGTTTATGGGGACGGTAGGGGCGTAATTTTGGAGATGGCATTGCTCTCAAATTGGCTGGAGACTTTTGGACGACATGAGGCGATCTTGTCAAAGAGGGACTTGAATATTTGGGCGGCTTTTCCGAAAGAGATGATGGCAAGTATGTGGACGTTGTGTTTGCACTTTGAGCACTACAACAATCATTGAGTTTATTTTGAGCACTACAACAGTCGTTTAGTTTGGACGGTGGTGATAAATTGGGAGCTTCGGCAGTTGGCCAGTCTATGGTGCCTATGAAAGGTTCTTTCGTGTCAAGATCTTTGCTGCTGTCTGGTGAGATGGCTAATTTGACCTTGATTGTGCGACTTCCTGATGGAGGTAGTTTCAAGGTTTTGTTTAGAGCTTCACAGATGGAACGAACAACAATTTTCTCAACATCCTAAAAAACAAAAGTCAATTTTACTATTATGTTATTAAATATAGTAGATTTAAATTTATATATATATATATATATATATATATATATATATATATATATATATATATATATATATATATATATATATATATATATATATATATATATTAGTTCAAGAAACATTATCTGACACAAAGAACAGTAAAATGGAAAGTTTATTATAAAATGGAATAATATCACCACTTGTAATCTGCAAGACCTTTCTAAGAATGAGCCCTTAAAATCAAGGGTATTTATTTTATATTGAAAAGTATATTTACTCGATTAGAATTTTTTTTAAACAAATCAGCCTTTGTTCTCTTCGATCTTGCTATTTATATAGAATCATATATGGATGACATTAATATGAAAAGAAACATAAAGAATAATGCCATGTGAAGAGAAACATGATGAATGATGAAGGGAAAGAAAAGGACGATATCAATACAATGATTACACATTTAAGTGAAACTGACTAAAGTGATTAAAAATTTAAATGCTTAATTTTTTTTCTCAACTATTTTAAAACTATGATATGATTTTCAAATTAAAAATGACACAATTTGAAAAATGCATTATAAGAATAAATTTTAATAAGGTCAATGAAACTAATATGAACATGTCTTTTTTTAAAAATTCTTCTTACAGAAATGTCATGTTTATCAATAGAGCAAGACATATTGTGGTTTTGAACAAAAAATGGTTTAAAGTTGTTTTTTTTTCAAACATACAGAAAACAGAGTATTAGGAGTTTGTATTTTTAGATAATAAAGTGATTGAAAAAATTGCATGAATGGCAATAAATCCAACAAATTGTATTTCTCATAAATTAAACACAATTAATTGACTGTTACAAATACAAACTGTTCAGTATAAATAAATGAATAAATAAACTGTCACATGTACTAATAATCAAAATTTGTCTTTTGGTTTCCCCCAAAAAGTCACATTTTCTCCCAATTATTAAGCATTTAGGGGAAAAAAACCATAATAAAATATTTCTTTTTTCATTAGATATTCAATAAAAAGTAAAACAAAAAAATTGAAATTTCATTAAATATTTAAAAAATGCATGTTCAGAAAATATAAATGTTTTATAAATTTATAATTAGGACAGAAATTAATAGTCAATAAAGGAAGAGCTCCAGTATGGAATTCAGTTTTTGAAGAAGAAAAGAAAGAACATAGAAAATTTGACATAATATCTTGTTTTTTCATTTAAAATAATATTTAAAAATATATATATAATTTAAGAGTTTCAATTTTTAAGAGTTAAAAGTAATTTTCAATAGAGCTTCAAATTAACTTGTATTTTTTGATTTCATTTTTATTTTAAGGAATATTAATAATTTATATAGAAATCAAATGGGTAAAAAACAATTTATATATTTAATCTTTTTCCAATTCATGTATAAAGATTCAATTTATTTGCTAATCACCACGTGATCATTTAAAATTACCTGCTTGTTTGACCGGTCACATGTATCGAAATCATACAGTGTAAAAGAAAATTCCTGTTTTTCTTGACCGTCTACAGATACACTACATGTCACCTCCTAAAAACAAAAGAGGAAACATCTATAACTCTTCAGATAAAATATGCTTTTTAAAATTCAACATTAAGGTAACTGATATTATTAATTAATTAATTAATTTAATTAATATAGTTAACGTACATTCACAAATGGGAGGCAGGTCCTAATATTTCAGAATTTTGCAATCTAACTTTAACTCTTTAATTTGTAGAAATATTTTTTTACATTGAAAACATACGAAGTTAACTTTTTTTTTTATCAACAGTTTACTAGGCACAATTTTAATTTGAGTATGCTTATTCTTTTGAAATGATTAAATATTATTAGAGAGATATAATGATAGAATTTATATAGAGCAAAAAAGAATAAAAATTGGAAGAAAAACTCTTATGGAAGAAGAAGTGTACTCAACTTGTGTATTAATTATTAAAATACTCTTTATGTTGATTTCTGATCATTCATTTTTGTGATTTTTGACTGCAAAATAACACTGACTTCTTATGGAAGAAGTGTATTCAACTTGTGTATTAATTATTAAAATACTCTTTATGTTGATTTCTGATAATTCATTTTTGTGATTTGTGATCGCAAAATAACACTGAGTTCTTAGATTTTAAACAGTCGTCAACAAATAACAAAGAACTAATAATTTTAAAAAAGGAATTTTTATAAATAATTTATAATTAATTTAAGAAAGAAATCAATGAAACTACATTAAAAACAACATGCAACTGCAATAACATCGATGTAATAAATAAGAAATAGAATGATGGCAGTAGACATACCATGTTATCTTGCTTTTCACTTGTTTCTTCTTCAGCCTTTTCTGGAACTTCCTTATTCACAAGTAAAATATCATTTTTCTCAGTATCTTGGGGTAATTTAACTGCGAAAGAGAATAATTTTAATTATTTAAAAATTGAATAATATCACCTAAAACACGCACTGAGTATTTTGCATGAAGGAAAAATTACCTATCTTATTATTGCTACAAAAAACAACATAAATATAATGACAGTTATATAAAGGAAACACAAATTACTATTTTTTATAGGTCATGTAATATTCATTTAAATGATCAAAAAGAAATATTTGACAATAACCCTGTCTTAAGTAATGACTAGAAAACATAAATATTAGTACCCTCATCAAGATTTTTAAAGTCAAATTTTATATTATGTGAATAAAAATTTAATATTTTGCTCGAAATATCATTGCTTTTACTACCCCCCCCCCCAAACACACAGGAAAATGGAAGATGCAATTATAAGTTTCGACAGTTAATTTTTAAAATATTATCTATGATTAGTGGTGAATTTCCAACCAGGCAACTGTCTAATGTTATGGACTGATTTAGAAAAAAAAACTATAATTAATTTGTGATTAAATATACATAAATTTGAAAACGAAAAAAAATCAAAAAGATGAATTTATGAGTTATACAGTATAAGAATAATATCAACAACTTTTTTCTAGTGTAATTACTTAGGTACCAGTCTATTTCATTCCGTACCACATTCATATACCTTAGCATATGGTTAAACAATACTGTAAACTAAAGTGAACACAATTTAACTATGAGTCATAGTAATTACATAAACCATACGTATTTTTAAGAAGTAACTGGAATTAAAATTAATTTAAAATAAACTATAAATATGTTAATTGAGTTAGAGTAGTTTGAAATGTACTTGTAAAATTGATCAAAACCAGATTGATCAAATTCATAATTGATACTACTTCGGACTGCAAAATACTCGAATTCACCTCTGCCTTTGAGATATTACTGTTTTAGGTTAATGCCCTGGCACTATAAATCGTTAGTAATAACTTATAGCAATTGATTGACAATCATTCAATTAAACGAGTTCCTTGAGATAGGAAGAGTACCTTTTTTTTTCAGTTAAAAGCAAGTTTAATTTGAAATTTCCGAAAAAAGCGTTTTAAAGTGGTGGTTTTTTGTTTTGTTTTTTAAATTTAACATCAATTATACCAAATCCTTAAGTTTCAAATAACAACCAGAAAAAATATATCATAGCCATGTCAACTAGCATCCATTTTGTATAAGATATTCAAGGTAAAATTGCACCAATTTTGCCTTTTTTTTTAATGTTGTCATTCATCACTAATGTTATATTTATAGACGCCCAAAAATGTGTTTGCAGTTATTATCCGTTTCAGTATTCTGAGACGATCTGTTTTCGATGATTCTCTCTCACTAAAGGGAAGGGGGACGCAGAAATATGCGCGCATTTCTATAATTAACATTATTGCTATATGTAAACTTTTCATCTTTCCTCTCACCCCTATTTGGACGAATTAAACCCATTCAAACGAATGCGCAAACACGCAGAGTTTTGGAATCCGTTGGGCAAAATAATATTTATTAGTTTCGGTAAATAACAAAAAATGAAAACGAAAAAATTATTTTGTGACATGCGATTGACTATTAGCACTAACAGGTACCATATTCCATTCAGATTTATTATAATTATTATTCATATGACAGGTCGAAACTGACGAATCATAAGAATTTCATTTTATAGATTTCTGGTTCATTTTTGTGAAACTTTAAAAAACAGTGTGGATAATTTTTACGTAAGACTGTATTTATACCAAACCTTTGCGCCAAATTACTTATAATGAAAATAATAAGCTATAGTTTGAAATAAATTGATTATTAATCAGAAGGCAGTTCCCAAATACATAACCAATGCGAAAGAAAGAGAAATACAATGGGGTCAATTCATGTGACGTAAAAGTCACGTGTCATGTACTTATGAGCATGACATTTAAATCTTCATCCGCAAAGCTTTAGTAGATGAGTCTGTCAATAACGATCTCCGCCAAGTAGGAAGTGGATTTTTTGTTTACATTTGGAGTTATAACTTTGAGTAATTTTCTTTCCTCTTATTATGCATTAAAGGATGAAATAAGGGGTGTTGAAAGTTAAAAAGTGTGATGCTGGATACTTTAATGTGAAATTAAAGAGTAATTGCCGTATTAAATGGTTTTTTTTTTTTTTAGTTTCTTTTCAACAATTCTGAATTGCATTGCTAGCATTGGAATAGAAGTTTGTAAGCCTGCTTTGAAGTCGATGATATGATACGATCATTTTGAAGAATTTATTAAATATGTGCCCATTCACTAACTTTAGGAAACAAAAGAAATCCTATTCCAGTAATTTTTTAATGTAATTTTTGTCAGTGTAATCAGCTGACCAATTTTGGAGAATTTTTAAATGTTTTTACTTTTTATAACTACTAAGCCAATAATCTTATATATTGCCGAATGTAAATTACTAGCAAACAAATACTAGATCAGGGAAGGCGAACCATTATGGGTCAGCGTGCCATTATTTCTAAAGAAATGTTTAATGAGGTATAGAAGTGCCGTCAAATAATTCTGACTCGTAATTTTGGGGAAATGATAAAACTAAATACCAACAAATCGTCTTTATGAACTACGAAAAAATACATTTTTCTCTGTATAGTAATAAATGTTTTAGTTGTACATGTAATTCAAATTAAAGTAATATTAATGTGACTTCTGTTATTGCAGATTATATTATAAATGACATATTAGAATTGCAAGATGGTACTTTAGCAGAATGCATATTGAATTGGGGTCATCTACCAAACGATTTCTTCTTTAATGTTAATCATTTCTGAAAATAATGACTCACAAACACAGGTAGATTAAAATACCGTTAAAATAATACGAGCCAGCTTTATTTTATTTTCAAGTCGGCTTTCACAGTATGGTGCTTCCATTATCTATCGTCTGCTAATGTAGTTTTATTTTGGAGCCGGCTTTCACTGTATAGTTTTTAATTATTTATCGTCCACAATTGTAGTTTTTCTCAAAGAAATCACAGTGTTAAACAATTAAATGTGTCTGGAAACGAATTCCATGTTTCCAAAATTTCGTTACTGGCATTTTTACTTATATTGATTGTTCACCTTTCCGTTTCAATCAATTCCAGTTTTATTATTTTTTTCCCTAGTTCCAATAAATTTTTGGATTCATATTCAACTAGACTGAAAATCAATCAAATTCTTCAATTTCCAACCAATCGAATTGGGACATTTGCAGTTTATGCAATTGAACTGGCCCGCGTGTCACCTGTTAAGAATCCCTGTACTAAATGAATTAAAAACCTCAAACAATGGTGCAACTAATCCGAACAATTTACAAAATAAGCATAACAAGTTTTTAAAAACAACAACATTAATGATGTTCGTTGCAGAAAATAAGAAAAACTATTCAAGAAATGAAAAGCACCCCCCCCCCTTTTTCTTTTAAAGTATTAAAGAAACCGAAACTGAATTATCCAGTCTTGAGTTCATCTATTACGAAATGTTTGCACTTTTTATAATGAGCGAAGTTTCGAGGGATTTAATAGGTCAGTGGGTCAAAAATGTGCTGCCCAGCAGGCACCCATGAGGTATCCCGAAATATGACAAGGACAATCCTCTGCAAGAAGAGAATTCCATACTTCCCCCCTCCTCAAAATTCAGCAAGTTTCTTAAAATGGGATCGTCTGTTTTATCGACGTCAAATCAGACCCAGGAGAGCTTTTACTCCGGAATGTCACGTGATTAACGCTTCCCGCCACTGAATTCCAAAACCAGGGAAAGAACAAAGCAACGTCAGTTTTCGGAAATCCACCATCTGATGTCGGTTTCCACGGAAGGGAATATTTTTAAAGAATATCTAAGCGTTCTATTCACCTACTAAGGCGCCTGTTATTATTTTATTTTTTATTATCATATGAGACATGATGTTGTTTTCGCTTGAGGGTTTTTGAGCTTCAAAATATCAAGACAACAAATTGTTGAAGCCTCAAAATGCGTAGGCAATAAATTAGCGATTTATCCTTTTTTATTTTCAAGTCGGCTTTTACAGTATAATCCTTCCATTATTTATCGTCTGCTAATGTAGTTTTATTTTGGAGTCGGCTTTCACTGAATAGGTTTTTAATTATTTATCGTCTACTATTGTAGTTTTTCTCTAAGAAATCTGAGTGTTATTTTCTTTTAAAAATTATGCTATTGACTGTTTTTAAAAATAAACCCAAAAAGTTAAAATATTGTTTGCTTAATCGATAAAGATTGTTAGTTCAGGGACAATTTCAACTAATTAAAATAAGGTTATTAGAAAATAATGCAGAAGATTTAGCGATTTATCATCAACTAAAGTTACAACTTGATTTCCAAATTATACATTCTCCCAATTCTTACGAATTCTCTTAGTAAATTTAAGTCGTTAACTATTAAATCGTTTTGAAACAATCACGGGAATATAAGATTACACATGCGTCGATACTTAGAAAAAGGATGGATTTTTTTTTTCATCTCAAAAACGGTAATAGTAATAATTCTTTCATTCTAATAATTGAATGGTAATAATTCTGCAAGTGTGGTCTCATGTTGTCAAAATCAGTCATTAAACATAATAAGTACAAAAATATCAAAACAGTTCACGATAGTTCAAAGTGTGAATTCACAATATCAATAATAATAATAATATTTATATTAGTAAAATTATTATAAAAAACAAATTTGATGGAAAATATTTTATAAAAGCGTTTTTGTAAATGAATTTAACATAATTCACTTTAATTATTTCCTACTTTCTAATTCCTGGTCATTCATTCATAAACTCACTCATAGGAGGCGCCACGGAGCATGAATTAAAAAAAAAAATTCATCTGATAATTAAGTTCCAAAATTGCTTAAATAACATATGATTATCGAGAATACAACACTTCAAACTGTAAAAGGAAGTATCAGGAGATAAATAAAAATGGAATACAAACTCTAGCACAAAACAAAAAAATGAAAAAAAAAAAAAGCGATTAAAAAGAACTATAGTTTATTCGTTTATGTGAACTGCTGTGCAAGTTCATGCAATAACATAAAAAATAATAATAATAAAAGTTTTGCTATGAACCGTTAAACATATCGTTGAAATTTAAATTAATATATATTATATTCTCATGAAAGTGAAAGAACAGTTCTTAGTTTTTTTTTAAACTCTCATTAAAACGAGCAAAATTTGTTTCATTCTCTGACTCATTTCTCGATAAATAAGAAATGCACTCACTTTAGTATTTAAAAATTGCCACATTTAACTGCATTAAAATATAGAAGAAATATATCATAAAAATGACGATACAAAAATTAATTTCATTTTATTTATTTAACTAATCTCAGCAAAATTATTCAAAATTAAGAAAAGAACTAATAATGATTTTCTTTTACTGAATTTCAAAACTTGGTCGAAACTATATTTTAATTTTCTAATGTCAAAAAAAAAATGTAACCCATTAAGCTGAACTTATAAAATACACATTAAAATAAGAGCATTCTTATCGAAATTCCAGAGTGAAACGGTTTAACTTAGCAATCACCTATCTGCACCTCAAGCGGGCTAATCAAAAGAATCCACATGATAAACGGTATGGAAGAATCCGAAGAGCCCCTCCCATACGCCCACGTCCTACTCTCAGCATGACCACCCGCCGAACATGAATGATACAAATATCGAGCATTTCCGGTCTGTTTGTGAAGGTAAAGGCACACGAACACAACACGGTCCCTTTCTTCCTTACACCGCCCTGTGGAACCGCAATATGTTTTCCAAGAAGAACCCTAACCTGTAATACTTCCCAGAAAAATGCAAGATCCGAAAAAAGATG
This sequence comes from Argiope trifasciata, assembly GCA_026543055.1. NCBI lineage: Eukaryota > Metazoa > Arthropoda > Arachnida > Araneae > Araneidae > Argiope > Argiope trifasciata. The sequence goes on along the minus strand of JAPMOQ010008662.1, from coordinate 512,058 downwards.
GGGAGAGTTGGAAATGTCATTCATCCCGGCCCGCATCCCCGTCTTCCGTCCCCCACCCTGACAGAAAGAAAAATATTCTCTTTACAGGAGTCTTCTGGCCAGAAAACAGCCCGAATGCTCAGCAGAAGGGTCAAGAATGATTTGTGGCAGAAACGTTCTGTTTACGGCTCCCATGCACATAAAAACGAAGAGAACTAATTTTTATGGACAAAAAAACATTTATCTCGATAGATTAAATACGCAAGTTCTGTTTGTGAGAGGCAAAAAGAATGTTTTCTGAAATCGGAATGACAATAAGGTTTCTTGTTTATCGTAAAATCTAAAGGTACGGAACCAAAGTGCTTCGAATCGACAACTGTCGTAAACAAAACTGTAAAAGTTCTTTTTTTTTTTTTTAAAGCTGCAGAACAGATGTGATGAAAATAAAATTAATTAATTCTCTTTGTTCCATCAATGCAATACAGAAACAAAGCAATTTTTAATAATAATAATAATAAATGATAGGGCAATATTCATATGATGGAGTTATTAAACACAATAAATAAAATAACATTAAAAACGTGATCTGGGACACATATGGATTCATATTTCCTTAACTGCGGTGACTAAGATTATTAAGAAGAGAGATTGGACGATTTAAATAAAATCAATCAATTTTTTTTGTTTAATATATGTTTAATCAATAAAAACGAGTTTAGTTTCGTCAATTGTTTGAATGAAGTGACGAAATTACACAGCAGTGATTAATCATGTTTCAAAAAAAAATATGAACTATAAAGCCTTTGGCGGCAAAAAATAACAAACTGAAATTAAAAGAGTTGCAATCAATTGAAAGAATGCAAAATAATAAAGAGCTCACAAATTGGATAATTATTTTAAATAGCGACCGAGACTTGTAGATAATTATTCAACATGAAAGATATCAATTTGTAAATTTCATTGTAAAAACTAAATCTCTGTTTCAAACAATATGAATATTCACATTTGATAGGAAATTAGAGTCAAATATTATATTTTGATGAATATTTGAAAAATACAATATACTGAACCCAGTAGTTTAAAATTTCTAAAATAATTTGAAATCACATTTGCAATTATTAAAAAAAATTATTTTGAATTTGCTACCTAAAGAATCTAATAAAACTTCCATATCGTAACTGAAACAAGTATTCAATGTATAATAATGAATTCGATTTTTTTTCATATATTTTTCTAGCATTTGTCAAATTTATAATGAAACAGTAGAAGAGGAATCATTTCATCATCAAGCAAATAAAAATTTAAAGCTGACTTTATATCATAAGAACAAGTTTTAAAATGAAATAAAACAAATAGTAACATGCAAAAAAAATCGCTTGCTTCACATGATATTGAATCAATTCTTTAAAAAAAAACTGATATAAAAAAGGGGATTGTTTTCCCCCTTCCGATTCCACTCTTAAAAAAGCCAAAAATTTAGCTTAAATCAATTTTCCATAAAGAAAAACTAAAAAGTATATTTATAAGACCGTAGACAATATCAATATATTTTTACGAAACTAAATATATTTTAAGGATTAATGATATTTTTACCTTTAAAAAATAAGCAGACGTTTACGCACAAATGTCATCCTACGTTATTATTGACAAGGGAGAGGTGGGGAGTAATTTTTTTTTAAGAGGCCAGAGGCTAGTGTCAGATCAGAAGGAGTCGGTCTCCTTTAAGCTTCGGAAACAGGTCCACATAATTCGACGGCAGGCGTCTGCTTTAAATCACAGCGCGCTTTTGTGGCAAGAAAGCTTCATAAAAGTCTTCCTTTCCCCCTCACGCACGTACATTCACGTCCCTTCCCCCCCTCACTCTGCTTCTTTTTGCTTGAAGCAAGGAAGGATCATCAACACTTCTAAGAGAAGTTCCGCGCCTGGAGGTGATATTCCTTTGCTGCTTTTTTCCCCTTCTTTTCCCCCCTTCTTCCTTCATCAACAGAAGAAGCGGCATCTTCACGTTTCGTCCGAAAGCATAACATTGAAAGTACTTGTCGAAACACACGCACTCAGAAAGAGAATTTTAAAAGCCAAATTATTTAAAATACATTCACTTTCAAATGTGAATGCAATATTTAAATAAGAAAATTGATAAAAATTTGCAAACGATTAATATTCCCACTTTCGAAACTGAGACATGAAAAATAAATAACATTTATGTTAAAACATTGCAATCAATTAATATTTTTATATTAGGGAAAAATAAATATCATTTATATTAAAATATAGCAAACGGTAATAAAAACCACAGTAAAAAATCTAACATTTTATTAAAATTTTTAGTTGTTATCGAATATTTTGGATATTTTTGAAATATCTTGTAAAATCTAAAAGGTTTTCAATGAAAACAGAGGCGGCTAAGCATGAGTTTAGTATCCCATCAGTATTTCAAAAAATCATAAAAATGCAATTTTCATCAAGAAATTATTTTGCATATCAAAAGGCCATAGCATTTCATTTTTTAAAACGGTTAAATTTGTTTACAAATTTCGTTTTCAACAGTTGAAGTTAGGTTTTTAACATTATTTTATCATTAACGTTAAAAAATAAGCAATGCACATTTTTCATTCCAAAATAGCATAAAAAAATTCCGAAGAATTTGGCAATTTCAAAAGATTCATTGCTTTTTTAAATAATTCGACTTCTATATTTTCAGCAAAAGTATTTAACTAAATACAATTCCATATTAATAACAACAACAAAAATTCTGAATAAAAACAGACGCTTCAGCGTAACAGAATATTTATAGCAAAAAGAACACTGTTCTGGAATTCCAATCAGAGAAAAATTTTACTTTATTTTAATCCAGGTGCAAATAAATGATGGCAGGTGTTTACTATTTCAATAAGAGAAAGTTAATTGATAGTTTGTAGTCTCAAAAATAAATAAGTAGTTTCAATTCGCAAAGCAGGTGCTCAAGGAGAGATATCGCTTCGATTAAAACAGATAGGTCAATACACCTGCACTTTTTAACAATGAGTGTGTCGTCTTGGAGATTTTCGCTTCAGTGTGATTGTCGTAAGTCTCTATCTTTCAAGTTAAAGAGATACTTTTGTAAATACCGGACTATTCAACTCGACGGATTCTTTTTCCTTGTTACCTATAAAGCAATCAACTAAATCTTGATTCTTTATCAATAATCCAAAAAAAGCTTTGATGAATTCAAGGAACACGATATTCTTTAGTTTATGAATAGCTATTCGGTTAATATATCGGTATAATACTTCCGTGTTTTACTTTATTTATCATTAGAATTTTTGACATTGTTCCTTATTCTTTACTCTTTTATAAATTTGCACATTTAAAGATAATGTTTGAATGCATCGACTTTAACTAATAATTCAGAAATGGAAGTATTGTAAAAATATGGAGCAACCGTGTCATTTCGAGTGATGTCATTATGAAATAAGAAAAGCGATTGCGCATGCTCTCCTATCAGCTTTTCTTTTGGTAAAACACACAATAGATTCAAAAACTAAATTGGAGAACCGCATTTTACAAGTCGCATAAGTTGCTTCGCTATATTTTTGCAAGTTTTGTATTAAAAATGTGGAAATATTTAAGGTAATAAATTAGTAATGTATACTTAATGTATAATAATGGTATACTAAATGTCTTATGATTGATTAAATGGCACGAGGAAAATCATAAGCATGTTTTCAAATACAAAGAAAATGTCAAACTCGTGGGAAGATTTAAATAGTGGCAATCGAGATTATGAAAATATGTCGAAGATTTTAATTCATAATAACATTTAAATGACTTTATAATGAATATACAGGACAAAATGATTTAGTTTTACAAAACATAACAATCAGCATTATCACATAAACATCATACATTCTAATTATTATGATATGCAAATGTATATTATCACTTTAAATGGGGTTGGGGGAGAATGGTATCCAGGGCCGGACTAACGAAGGGACATATGGAACAGGTACCTCGGGGACCCACGAGAAGGGGGCCTAAATCGAAAAATATCATAGACAAGTTCTGTGAATGGTTCTTCACTACAGGAGTAGTGAAGCAGAGGCAACAAAGTTTTTTTCCTGGCCCTCAATTAGGTTAAGTCGGGCCCTGATGGCATTTGATACCATTAGAGCACAAGCAAAAAGAAACAGATTTGATGTATTGGTCAACAGATAAATATAATTGAGCATGCCATTTAATATTAAACAGCTTATTGAATTATGATATATTATCATGAACAATAAATATAAGCAAATCAATGAATATGAAATTTTAAATGGTAGGACGCACTTAACGTGTATGAGAAGAGTATTTTAGCCTTAACGGTCTTATTTTATTGCCAAAAAAAAATGTCTGTAGTTGCTCTTGTAATGCTAACCATAATTGACGTTAGAGAGAGTGAGAGCCCTTTGATGACTTGTGGCGCAATGACTCAGTTCAGATCTAGTTATGGCATGATTGCATGCTTTGATCCATGGTCTTCTTAAAATTATTCTAAATTTTTGTATGTAAATTGCTTGTGTGTAACGTTACCTGTAAATAAACAACTGTTACACTAATTCGGACTTTTTATTGAATACCTTAACGACCCCACGCGTTTGAAATTCTGCGCGTAAAAAGAAATTATCAATAACTAAATGACGCTCTAAGTTTTATGAATTTTAATTTATTGATATACTTTGAAATCTAAAAACTCTCAAAATATACAAGAGCGTCACAATGTCTAATCATAAATGTTTAGAGTGGTCAATGATGGATTTAGACATTTTGTGGGCCTGGAAAGTGCACGTTATGAGGTTCTCCCGGTTTTGATAAATTTAGTTTTACATTTCTAAGCATTTTTAACTCACTTAGCATGTTTATTATTTATTTTAAAATTATTTTTTGTTTCAATAATTTAGTAAAATGGTTTGCGTTTATTATTTTCTTACGACTTATGACAGCGCTCCACCTACATTTAGAAAAGCTCACGTCCATCAATTTTATGTTACAAGAGTCCCAGAATTTATAAAGAAACAAATATGAATTTAGTCAATAATATTTGACTGAATATTAGTATGTTCTTTTTGTGGTGGTGGTGCTGGGTCAAACGCCACTTGGTCATGCCAAGCCCGAATGAGTGGAGCTCTTTCGAATTACGGCAGAAGTGGGCAACTTTCGGTGTTAACAAGCACCGTTAAGGTGAAAGTACGACTTTGCTCGAACGCACACGACACAACCCTTTTTTAGGGGGCGGTCGAAAGCATTCATACACTCATTTATCCATCTGCAAGTCTGAATTTAGATCAAAATCAGAGACTGACTCATCCCTGATTCAGTACCCCCAGAGGTATAATTCGTGATGGGAACTCGGTGGACTTTGCAGTCACGACCTATTTAACGCGCCCCAACTGCCATTAGCCAACACGGCGGGCTTTGGCCGAGATGAGGACAGAACTCATTACCTTTCGGTTACGAGACTAACGCTCTACCCAATCAGGCTCCCGCGGCCCGTTCTTTTTATTTAATAATAGTTAGAATTTGTTACTTTTTATAAATTTATTTGGCACTGAAACCAATAACAATTTTTAAATAGATTAGCCAGATACCATCAACAACCAAGTGCAAGCAGACAGTTGCCTAATCTGCTTAGTTAGACCTTCAGACTGTGAAAAAGTGAATTTTCTTATCACGCCTATCTCGATTGTTATTAAAAATCCTGGTTATAATATTAGTTATAACACAATAATAATTATTAGAACAAATTCTAATAATAATTATTATTAGAGTTGGTATTTCCCCAAATTTATTTAGTACTGATGGCAAAAACAATTTTTAAATCGAGGTCCCTACATCCCATCATCAGCCAAACGCACGTGGGCAATTGCCTAATTTGCCTGGTTGCCACTGAGATTGGTGAAGAAGTTAACTTTTTTATCAAGCCAATGTAGATTATTATTATTCCACAGTGAGCATCTTGTTAACAAGCCTTAATTTGTCAGCTACACAGTTTTTCTCTCGTCACATATCAATTTGCATTATAAAGGTGTAAACAAGTCAAAATAAAAACTAAATATATCACAATATAATTATGTTCAAGGAAAAAAAAATAATAAAAAATAAAAAGCATGGAGAATTCAAATCTAAAAAGTAATTTATTGTTTTTACCTTGAAGGGGTATTTGCTCTTCGGTTTTATTTTTAACGCAAGAACCATCGTCGCAGAGAGAGAATGATAATTCCTGTAAGGAAAAAAAGATGCGATTTAACAAAAGCAGAAATTATTGCATACAAAAAATGATTATTCAAATGATTATGTTGCTCTTTAAATAGAAAAACTCGTAGCTGATTGCTATTGTTAAGTATAGTATTGTTAGAAATTATAAACAAGGAAATGAATTAATACAGTTCTTTATATATAAAATCTTTAATATTTATATATAAGAATTATTATAAGCCCACATCATTTCATTACATTAATACACTACATACTGAATACACATCATTTCATTAAATGAAATTATTATTATAAATCTGGAATCTTAAAACTTTCAATAAAATCGAGAAGAGGAATAAAAAAGAAATTGCAGGAATTAAAATTGATGAATAATTTTTAATTTCAGTTAATCTTGGTTGAAAACTTTTAAGTATTTATTTAGACATATATTCTGTCAAAAATTATTATGAATAGCATGTAAACGAGTAATACTTAATTAGAATTAACAATTTTTAGAGTATAAATTTTCAGGCTTTCATATTTGTACAAGAACCAAAATTGCAAGAAATACAGGATAAACTTTATGTATTAACTGAAAAAATGTATATACTTTTTTTTCCTTATTGGGAAAAAAATTGCCAAAATATAGCAAGAAATCCTTTCCCTCCTCTAACTTCTAGTAAAAAATGAAACTTGGAAAAAAAAAATCACACTTTTTATTAATACTATCAATTGATTCTCACGTGAGATACCAATTTAATTTTGGATTTCCTGTTCAAGAAATCTGTCATGTGTCAGTAATGTTATTTGATATTCCACTGAATTTCTTCGACAAACATTTCCTTATCCATATAATGAACATTTAGTCAAGATTCTTATCAATCAGATACAAACTAAGCAGTACAAATATTTGTGGATGTAACTTTACCAACAGATTTTATATTTATTAATTTGTAAAGTTTTAAATTCCAACACTCAAATAAATTAATAAATACAAAGAAATAAATGAAAATTTTCGAGATTTACAAAAAGGGCGAAGAAAATTCTTTTAACTTTTTGTGCGTGTGTATTTCGTGTATCTCGGAAATGGCTCTAACGATTTAGATCAAATTTTGTATTTAGATAAGGTTTTGCCTTTTAAGTTTATCTACATAGGTGTCTCTCCTGAAAAAACCCGATACACACACAAACAAACAAAAAACACATTTTTTTATAACATGATTAGAGCGTTTTTCTATCTCAAGTTGATGATGTCATACAGCACCAACTCCTAAGTATTTTTGGGACTTGCATTATTACCATTGGATGATAACTTATTGGTTCCTAAAACTTTTCCGAGATGGCGCTGTATAACATTTTCTGAATATGAATACGGCTCACATCTAATAGCAACAATGCAATTATTGTGCAGTCAACTTGCCATCCAAGGAACATTACCGAATTTGAGCATGACCTTTGTAATCAAATCAATGTTTAATATGATTTTCTTTGGTTGGACTAAGGATCTTATAAGGCTTACTTATAATGTGTTGTGTTATTTATAATGTACCAATTTTGTATTTTGGGATTATCATATCTATCATTTTCACCAAACTCAATATTACCGCCAAAAGGTAGTTTCTGCTCCAATAACCGTACTGCTTTTCATTATCATGGCGCCACAGAATTGGCGCATTTTCGCGATCGTTGACAGGTCGTGTACCTGCATACCAAATTACCTGTTTATTTGTAGCCAACCTGTGCACTTTACAATACCTAAGAAACCTTTGAGAAAAACATTTAATTTTAATTTAAATAACCCAAGGCCCATCTGAAGAAAATATCTAAATATTTTCTCGGGAAAAAGAAAAGAAGGGTGAAAAAAAAACTGTTTAGCGAAACTTGATTTCCCAAGAACTGGAATTAAAATCAACAAAAATATAAATTGGTTACATTTAATTAAATTTTTCAAGCAAAAAGAAGGAAAAAATGTATTTTTGAAATAACCATCAACGTAAATTATCGTATTTATTACGGTAATTTCAATCCCCCACCTTTAAAAAAATAGGTGGCTTTTCCCCGGGCGCATCTAATGTTGTAAACCAGTCGGCCTCGAAGGAACCAAACGTAACACATACAGTAAAAAAAAAAATCAAACGACATAGGAGGGGAGGGACAAAATAATAAAGAAAGGGGGGATAAGAGAAAATTGAAAAGACGATGGGGAGGAAAGAAGAGAAATAATAATAATAATAATAACAACCATAAGAAAGAGAGGAGAGAGAACTTACAACCTGTGACTGATTGCATATTCAAGTCAAGGGGGTCTGCGTTTTGGCCGGGCGGCAAACATCAAAGGCGATGCAAGTAACAAAGGGAAAAAAGAAGACTGGTGCAAAATCTGGTAATTGCACGTGAAGCGTGAAAGATTAGAGAGATGGCAAAGGAGGGAGGGGGGAAGGGAGGGTCGAGAAATGAACATGAAAATAATAATGATGAATAAAATAAGAGCTGGATATATATATATATTCTTTTTCATACTTTGCTGGTTTATTTACTTCGGGCGGTAATAACACGGCGGGGTTTGTTATTAAAGATACGGCAGTCATCTTTTTTCCGACACGCATTTCCAGTGGAAGAATACGGATTATTTCCAATGGAAGAATACGGATAAATGAGAAAGAAAAAAAAGGCGAATCGCTCACGACTGGGATTGGACTCGCAATTGGAATATTGATGATGATGACACACACATCAACCGGCGCGAGGTTCATTAGCGCACTGGAAGTGTTGTTAAAAACTTATTTATGCGGCTTCTTTCAATAATGGAACATGGAAATCTTGGCGCAGAACACGGAGGTCGTGCAAGTAGGCAACTCTCGTTTGTTTTAAAAACGAGTGCTGCGATTGGACTAGGAATGAAATGAATGGCTGATTCGCTATCTAACCTATTAAATCTATTCATCTGCAAAAACATACAATGATAATAAGAATGTTTTTTTAAATAGTTAATGAGGACTATTTAAAGAACGATCTTGGAAACAAATAAAATTTTTAAAAAAAAACCCTAGAAGGTTGAGTTGCAGCCATACGAAGGTTCTTTGGACATTTTTTTTTTTTGATGTAAAGACTTCCATCATTCTTTTCTTTTCTTTTTGCAATAAAATGTTTACCACGATCACGAAAGCAAAACATGGATTAATTATATTTAAACCACGAATATGTCTCCCCCCCCCCCCTCCTTTGCCACGCTTTGAAAAAATCAGGCACAAGAAGGCCCTCAGTCAATTTCCGCGATACGAAACTTTTTCCCCACAAACCCATTATTGGTTGACAATCCTTCTTTTAAAAAGTCATGAGTTATACTCCAATAATTTTTTATTCCGTTTTGTTTACAGCACAATTACGTCTTACACAAAAATTGACAACAAGATAACTAGCAAACTACATAAATAAACATTTGCCAAAAATATAATAGTTTACCATGAATAGCTAACTTTAGCTTTCCTTTGTTTATGATTACTTTGAAAAAGAAATTAAAGATAAAAAAAAAGGGAATAAACGCAAATATAAAGAATTAGTATATAATTTTATGCTTATTTAGTAATTATTAGCTTTTAGATCAGTTATTAATATAAAAGCATAATTCGCATTACATAACATAGACCTTTCGGGTTAGGCGGGAAATAGAGAAACTACAACTCATTGAGACTACAAATCCTAACATGATGAATTAAAGTTTAGCGATGATGAAAAGACCTATTAATTATCTGTGTACATAAAATGAAGTAAAGGGATTGAAATACAATGTAAAAATGATAATAAACGTTCTTAGAAAAGAATCTCTACTTCATATTTTATTGTGGATCAAAAATAATATTAACTATGAAAAACTGGCAGACAAATATGCATACAAGGTAATTTAATCACTCCTTTATTTTTATATGTATTAATTTTATAATATTCTATAAAGCAGGGTTTTAAGTCATAATAGCAAGATTCAAATCTCACTTCCCTCAATAAAAAATAAAAAATAAAAAAAAAAAAGATTATATAGCAGAATGATTTTAATTCCAAATTTGTGAAAATGAAATTTCCAATTGATTTCTTACTATAGAAAAAAAAAAATGAAAGCAAAACATTGGTTATAATCTAAAAGTATATTTATGTTATTAATTATAAATTAAATAAATCTCATTTTTATATAATCTATTAGATCGGGACTTCTCTAGTTCATCGAGAAAAACTTAAAAAGTCAAAATAAATAAAATATAATGATAATAACAAATTCATGAATATAACAGTTTCAAAGAAACTATAGTGAAAACATCCAAAAATGAAATTTAACTTTAAAAACATTGAGGAAGAATTTATTAAGAAGAAATTTTAAAAAAATAAAAAAGAAAGGGTAGAGAAAAAATCCTAGTTTTCCAAAATTTGCTATAGAAAAAAAAATTTATTTTATAAAACTAAATCACATGTTTATCAATTCGAAGTTCATCTTCGAATTTTTATATATATTTTTAAAATGCCTGATCTGCATAGTTATATAAATAACATTAACAGGTACCTTTAAAGGCAAAAAAAAGAGAAAAAAGTGCATTAAATTAATTAGCGATTTTCACGAAATTCGTATGTTTTCAGCACAAATACATCAATCTTATCAGGTCACATTTTCTGACAAGGAAGCCTAAAATCTCTGTGATCGATGGTTACTTTAACAGAACATTTCAAAACAAACAGAAATAAAAGAGGTCAAACAATGAACTGTAGAATTGTTCTACTGTAGATCGCATGGATGATCGTCAGCACGTTAAAATACTGATATTTGAAAAAGAAGGGGAAAAAAAAAGCGTCATCTACTTGTGCTCTGAACCGTTCATTTTTTCCCATCGAAATTCATTCTATAGTTGACAGAAAAGGGGTAAAAAAAACGAACCAATTATTTTTATCTTTTTATTTTTAAAGTACAGTATAACGAAAGGAGGAAAAAGATGCTGAAATTTAATCATTTTAAAGGAAGGACAAGTTTTATTAGGACACTAATATTTCTATGATAATAATACAGGATTATTTTTTGAAAAAAGACAAGTTTTTAATGTAAAAATATTATTTTGAAATTATTAAGAAAAAGACATTTTCCGTAAACTGTATTTATTCCGTATACTGTTGTTTTTAATTTTAATTTTTACTTTACACTTTTAATAAATAATATAAACTAGAAACGTCATATTTGAAATAAGCACTTTAGTACAAAAAAGTTTTCAGATAAATTGTAAAAATATATAATTAATAGTGTAGAAAGAACGAAATTTTTTATAGCTTTATTATGAAGACAGGAAAATAGTAGACGTGTTTCAAGATTAATTGTTTAACTATTTTCTAAGTTCCACATTATAATACACAAAACAAACACGAACATGAAAATACATGACACTCACTCGGAAAACAATCTAATAATGACTCCCCAAAAAAAATCAAAAGAAATATGCATAGATGTAATAAAGTAACGCCCAGGTTGTATCAAGAGAGAAAGCAGAAGAGTTATTTAACGCTACAATAAATTCAAGATTCTTTGAAAATGAAATTTAAAAAAAGATCATCCACGGAGGTAAAGATTTATTATAATAATAAAAATAATTTATTCAAATAATATTTATTAAAATCTTATTTTCAGCTCACTGTGAATTTTATTCTATCATTTATAACCCAAAGTATTTGAACAAAAGCTTCACAAGTGTGAAAAAAAAAATTATATTTTGTAATTGACAGTCAAAATTATGGTGTCACTTTTATTACTTTTGACAAGACAGACTTTAAAATTGTCAGTTATAATCATTTTTTTCTATACAAATGTAATTTCTTATAACATAAAAAATTATAATTTATTATACGCCAATAATTTTATTTTCTTAAATTTAAAAGTTGTATGGATTGATACTATTTTCTATTTTATATTAAAATAACAAATTCCTATTTGGTGCAGAATTAATTTTATGATTCCTTTAGAATTTTTGGAAAGAAAAATGTACTAAAGAATAAACTCCAAAACTTGCCATTTCATATGTGTTGACTACTTATTTATTATTATATGACTAATACTACTTATTTAATTAGATTCAAACACATACACAAAAATCTGTTCGATAAAAGAAATTTACAGGCTCAACTGTGTATTTGTTTCGTTCCTAATTCTTGACCCCCCCCCATCCAACCAACCAAAAAATACCTGTACAATCAGGAAAGAATATTTGTCCAAAAAGTGTATTATAAATTTTTTAAAATGCAATTATCATAAGTTATAAACTTTTAAAAGAAACTAGCCAACATTCGTGTAACAAACGGAGAAAAAAACCACACTCCACAAAATCGAGACAAAACAATAAGCATTATATATACAATATCAACTAAAAAGAAGAAAAAAAGGGGCTGGAAATGATGAGGTGATATAAATCAGGACCAGGCTCGAACGTTCTAGCAACTATCAAAATATCAGTTACCGACAGGTAAATTATTTATCACCGGTTCAAAAGATTATAAATGCACTCTTTTTAGCTTCAGCAGAAGTCTTCAAACAATAAATAAATAAAAATAATAGATTGTCTACTATAATCTATTATAATATACAATTTCAAGTAGAGCGTGTGTCGTAAGTTAAAAGATATCGAATTGTTCTCGTCCCATAGACACACAAACACAAAACAATACGTGCCCTATCATTGACAATGCAGACGCAAAGCAATCATCCCGATAAAAACTTGTCTAGTGTCATCATAGAAGAAAATCACTCATGTTTGTTCCTAATCTTTTTCGATTCGATGTAAACACATTCTGAATAAGGTTTTAAATTCGAAACAATGCGATGTTATCGGCACGATGAGGAAACTGGAAAGATGGGTAATTTCTTTGTTGGCTGTCGGCTTCGTCCGATCAAAAAGCTTCGTAATTAGTGAAGTGTGCAGCTTACGATCTGCGGCGGGTACAAAGGGATTCTTTCTTTCTTCTTTTACTTAAGAAGCCCACAGATGTGTGACACATCAAAGACACTCTGTTTCCTCTTTCAAAATAGCTTCTTGATGATAACCAATGGAACATATCCAATGCTCAACGCGCGAACGGAACAACTTCATCATAAAACTTAACTGCGGCAGTGTGATTCTTTTTCGTTCGTAGATGGCTGGAAAGAAAAGATTCGTTTAAGACATTCGATAGAAAGAACTATAAGAACGTTCTGATGGCTGAAAAGAAAAGATTCGTTTGAGACATTCGATAGAAAGAACTATAAGAACGTTCTGATGGCTGAAAAGAAAAGATTCGTTTGAGACATTTGATAGAAAGAACTATAAGAACGTTCTGATGAACTTAATAATAAATTAGGATTCGTAATTCAACTGAAAACGAAATTGCGTGAAATGACAATTAAGAAAAACATGTCGATAGCTAACGCATCATACCAAATGTACAAAGTGCAAATCAAACAATTTTAATATAAAAGTACGCTGTGGTTCTATGATTCTTTCTTTCGCAGACATTTTAAAAGAAAATGTAAATAAGAAATTAATAGTTAAAAGAAATTTCAAATAAAGTATATTAATTCAAATATTAATTTTTAAAAATTAGAATTTTTGAGCCTCTTGAATTAAGAATGGTACGAAATCACATTCTAAACTATATGCATTGTAATTATATATGAAAGATAATAAAAAAAATATTCAAAATGTAATTCTGAATTTTGACGGAACACAACACCAAATGGTACTCTTTTATATTCTGCGAAAATACTATAAATACCTTTAAAATGTGTGCTGTACGTCAATAACATTGTGGCGTTTCATTAAAAGTGTCCCCTGCCAATATACTATAATAAGTATAGAATAGAAAAATCATAAATATTTGGAAACTATTCGATGTTTAGTTACAACTCCGTAATGTTAAAAATAATTTAAAATAGTCTTCAAAGCAGTGAGATACAAAAACACTGATCTGGGTCTTGTGGAATTCAAAATTAACATTGCGATTTAGAAAGAGCTGAGAAACTATATCATATGCGATTCGGAATTTTAAAAAGGTTAAAAGAACATAAAAGGAAACAGGCCTGGTTCACATTTTTAAGTAGAGAAATTATTCAAATACTCAATTGTATATTGATTACAAAAAAAAAAAAAAAAAAAAAAAAACCCGAATGCGGAAATTAGTATGAAACAGCGAATAAATTTAATTTAAAACTGTTATTTGATAAATTAAAAGAATTTAAAATAAGTTTCCTCGATTGATTTTATTCTCAGCACAGAAGATATAACTGAGGTAAATGGCACCATGACACTAGTGTGAAATTTTTATCAGGATTTTTCTCTCTTCTTTTTATTAGTCACACAAAACGTAGAAGTTTTACCCAAAAAGCTCAAACAACAACAGCTTTTTTTTATCTTTTTGTTTATATTCGCTATGACTTGTACTAGTTTTATCAAAAATGGTTTGTAAAGAAGCTTGTTTTCATTTTCCTTCTTGGATTTTCGCATTAAATTTTGTTTAGAAAAATCTTTTAGCAGCAGCATTTTAATCATCAGATTGAGGCAATAGCACAATTATATTTAAGAGTAAAATTGCAATTTAAAATTAAATATAAGCTATTCTTTCACATAATAATAAATTTACTCATCATTTACTTCTCAAGAAATTTTACATATCCAAACAATTTTTAAACACTATTTTTACGTAGTCAAACGATTTTTAAATACTATTTCTCCATAGTCAAATGATTTTTAAATGCTACTTTTTACAAATCCAAACGATTTTTAAATACCATTTTTATCAATCCAAACGATTTTTAAATACCATTTTTATCAATCCAAATGATTTTTACATATCCAAGGGGAGAAATATTTGGCAATTACTTCTATTCTAAAAATAATAATAGCAATTTTACACTGAACAAAATAATTCCAAAAATAGCAATCAGTTTCAAAAATAGCAAGCTGAAAAAGGAGAACATCAAATAAAAGCGGAGCGTAACTAAATTCCATAGAAATCTGGTCAAAGTGGACCTACGCCTACTAGATTGCACATCTGTTGTTACACTCAGCGACGATCCTTCTATTCATCCGAATTTTACGCGTTCCTTCAGGGAAAAAGAAGGGTGTGGGACATCTTTTTCGTTCTTTTCGAATATGTTTCTTGTTCCGAATGGATAAGGAAATGTGCATTTAACGATTTTTCTTTTTCTGCCTTTCCTAGAAGGAAAAGGCTTTTGCAAGGCGGACAACATGGACAAACACTTGACAAGCTGGACCACACAAGAAGGCTTTCTTTTCGCGTGTCAAATAGCTCGCGATATTTTCCCCTCTTCCTATTTTGGTTTCTCTCGCCATCTTTTAACTTTTTGCTCTGCGCTAGTCCTTAGTTTTTCTTTTTCAATAGCAAAACCGTATATAATATCCGATAATAATAATAAAATAAAAAACTTTTTTTTTGGATGATCTCGAAAACATCTGCACAAAAAGTTTTTTTTTGTTTTGTTTGTGTGAAATATTTATGATTTAGTTTTTTCCTCACTTTTATGAATTTTATAGAATAGAAAATATAATCGAAAATATAACAAAACAACTTCAGCAGTCACCTGGCATGTATCGTTAAAAATTTTTTTCTATTATATTTATAAAAAAACGAGTATCATTATGGTAGTGAGTAGGTTAAAAAGTCAATTATTTTGCGAAATTATTATTATTATTTTCAGGAATGATTTGATTTAGGAATTTTCTTAAATTCTAATCTCTGGTAGAATTTTTTTACTGAAAACTTCACGAATTTAAATCTAATGTTTTTTTTTTTGTTGTTTTTTTTATCGAATTCGGTATGCTAATTTCTCAATATATTCTGCAGTTCCAGAACAAACGAATAAATATCTATTAATATAGAAATGTTTTACAGTTGTTTTAGTGCTTCACAATGTGAAAAGAATTGCTCATTCCATGCTATTTATCATCCGAACACCAATATTTAAAGAATAGATAGAAATAAGCGCGTTTTTTAATTCAAGAATTAGAAAAGATATTTATTAAGCTATCTGCAGCATTTCAAGCTGATCATTTGATAAATCTCAAAACTAGAAGATTTTTGCTTTATTCCTGTTTCACAGTCTAAACGCAGTTTTTTCAAAAAACTTTTGGCACTTAACTGGTACATTTTATTTTCATAGATGTCTTTTCAATTTTTTTATATAAATATTCAAAATATTTTTACTAAAATTCATTCAAACTTAGTCACATGCTTTAATTAAAATATGATAAACACTTGCCTCAATTATAATGGTATTGCATTCAAGGCCAAGGAAGATTTAAATTCTTATAACAACAATAGTTTCATACCAATTAACTATTTGTATTTAGCATTTTCTTTTGTTTTTAATATAATTGTAATGTTTTCTTTAAGAGTAATACTAAGACATTAATAAGAAAGCAAGAAATACTTTTGAGGGTATCATAACGCCTGAAATAAAGATAAGTTGGATGAAAGTCGCCATGTTGCTAACAGATAGACCAACAGTTAATAATACGACGAACCGTCTATTTGCAGTGTCGAATTTCTGTGTGGTCCAACTGTCATCGGTGGTGGTGGGCTGGAAAATACCGACAGTCAAACCTCCTATACAAGAAAGAGGTGTTGAGTTTGTATGTTTCTAGGAGGTATCATAAGAATCTGTCAAAAGTCACATAGGAAGAGAACTTTCTTCAAATAGAGTTAGGCGATAATTAATACAGGGTGATCAGCGAATAAGTCCTGATTTCAGAATTTAATATCTCTGCAACAAAGATCGATAGAATTATGTGGTAAACTGTACATTTATTAACAAAACTGTAAAAATGCAGTACAAAAGTTTAGAAAATTTAGTTACGAAAAAGATTAACAGATGACACTCTAATCACAATGCTCATAGACGCTTTCAGTGCGACGTCAAAAATGAAAAATGACTCCCGATCTGACTCCTTGTGACTTCTTTCTGTGGGGAGCATTGAAAGACACTGTCTATGGAAACAATCCCGCCACTCTAGATGAGCTTGAATTGTTGATTGGCGTTGCATGTGATTCCATTTCCGTTGAGACATTGCAAGACGTGATGTCAAATTTCATTGTTCGATTACGCCACCTCATTATTTCGAACAGTGAACATTTTGATTGCAAAGACCTCATCACTTTATTGTTTTTTTTAAGACTCCTTTCAGAGAAGGAGTTTTCAGAGCAAAACGCCATCTGTTAATGATTTTTGTAACTAAATTTTCTAACTTTTGTACACTATTTTTACAGTTTTGCTATTAAACGTACAGTTTACCGCATAATTCTATCGATCTTTGTTGTAGAGATATTTAATTTTGAAATCAGGGCTTATTCGCTGATCACCCTGTAGCATTATGTAAAAATCGATGACACGATGCATAACTTTAATATGTGTGGTAATTTTATCTTAATAATCTAACCATCTGTTTAATCATGTTACTTGAACAACATCGCAAGTTAAGATCACTGAATGCTGAATTGAATTAATTTCACGATGCTAAGAAAAAAAAAGTCACATATGCTGAGCCAGAATTTAAAGTAGACATTTGTTTCATACCAAAGCAAAATTAAGAGAATCCTAAAATTTCGATATTATCCAGTTATATTAATTTTATGTTTCCGTTCAATTTACTAAGACTATGGGTTCGAAATTAATCAAATAAATATCGATTAAAACCAAGACATTATTTTAATATTCCCGATTAATTACCTTTTACAAGATTTATATTATATTGTTCAAAAACTTTTTTAAAAATGCGTTACTTTATATTTTACAACATATGTACAATTCTCCAATTAAATAATATTTTTAATCAAGAGTTCGTTCAAAATTGGCTTAAATTTGAATTTATTTTTATTTATTTATTTTTGTATGAGAAATATTGAACTAAACTTTTGTAAGAACCTCGGAATCAAGTGTATTGTTAGATTACAAGAATTTATATATAAAACTGCTTATACAATGGCAAGGAGTAATACAAACAAATACGAAATGGTAAAAGAAGGCCTTTGATGATACATTGCCTGAAGGTCCTTAGAGGCCGTACGTCGACTTTGCTTCTAATGTAACTGAAATCACTAGAACTAACTTCTAAAGTAACTAACCACTAGAAAACGGATAGTCCAGCTTTGTATGAAATCTATACATAGTATAAAATGAGGTCTCCAAAAAGAGTCTGTTTATTTGAACCACAAAAACTCGAGAAATAGTAAACGGATATTGAAATTATTTGTAAAATTTTGTAGAGCATTAATTGGAGAAGGTTTTCGTACATTAAAGTCATGTCAAAATAAAAAAAAAGGAGTTTTATATTTGCGATTTTAATTACATCGGTGCATGCGTGAAAACCTCAAACGGCGCATGAGCAAGAGCTGTGGTATATGTTTATGACTGATTTTAAATATCGATTCAAATCTCATTATGCCCAAAAGATGGAAATCCAACTTTGGCCGGTACACATTAAATGCTAAAAAGTTTCGTTCTGCAAAAAATTGTTTTGTAGCTATTTTCGATAATTTCTAAATATATTTTATGTTTGTTTTATGTTGCGTAACATACCCATATCATATCGGGTGGAGGCTAGACTTAAGTTTAAGGCTAATTTTTCTTCTTGGATGC
Organism: Argiope trifasciata; assembly: GCA_026543055.1. Classification (NCBI taxonomy): domain Eukaryota; kingdom Metazoa; phylum Arthropoda; class Arachnida; order Araneae; family Araneidae; genus Argiope; species Argiope trifasciata. The sequence goes on along the minus strand of JAPMOQ010008662.1, from coordinate 493,217 downwards.
TATGCCACGGGCAACGCCATGCGGGTACTGCTAGTATAATATATTTGAATAAAGTGATGCAAAAATGGATAATGTAGTTAAAAGTCATTCTCCACCTAAATTCCTGTTCAAAATAATCCTTTTTTATAGATCACACAATAAATGAAAAAAAAAAAAAGCACTGGTAAACTAAATATTATTTTCCATTATAGTATAATTTCAACAGACTTCAAAAATAGATATTGATGCGATTCGCTTTTTTAAAAAAGAGTATTACAGTAATTTATTTAGCTTTATATTTATTTTATCGATGCGCCTTTTAGCATCAGTTTTTGAAAAAGGTTATTTGTAATAAATGCTTTTGATAACGAAACATCCGTTCAAACAAAGCAATTTTGAAGCATATTCTTAGCAAAATGAACTTAAACCGAAATAATTGAGCTGAACCGTAAAGAAAGAAGAATTTTTTGTATTAGAAGAAAATTTAGAATTTCGAAACAAGGTGAAATCGTCAGAGGACTGAAATATTTTTATTGGGCGCATTATTTAAATCATCAGCCATCTCAGATTTTGATTGCTTGGAAAAAAAAATATGCCAGATTTTTTCTGATTTATAGTAAAAAGTTTGACTCCGTTTAATTCTTGAAATAAACCTTTGAAGAATTATTTTTTCCAATTTTTATAAGACAGAGAATACAGTTATCCTTCTATAACAAATATTGACAGCTTATTATTATCAATCTTTTGGAATTATTCGCTTGAATTTTGTGTAATCATGCTATCATAAGAGCCGATGATAAAAGTCTAGATGTCCTTGCCATTGACTCTATCTCTGCGTCAAGTCTGTTTCATATTTACCGTCAAGGATGATTCAAGTAGGAAGCGCAAGGAAAATTACAAGCCATGTCATCAATGAATGACGTCATGATTGATCATGAAGTCATGATAAATTTTATCATGATTTCAGATATAGTTATATATAATTAAGCAACTCTTATGAAATATGATTGTATCGTATATAGTACCAATTACTGGCTTACGATAAAACCGTATTCCATATGTGTTGCTTAACTATAAGGAATTATAGCTGTAGTCATGATAGAATTGATCATGATGGAATTATAGATGTAGTCATGATAAAATTGATTATGGCGTCATGATCAATTCTATCATGACTACTGATACAGTTTCATAGAATCAAGCAACACATACGGAATATGGTTTTATTATATATAATATTAACTATTGGCTTACAAATATATATTTTTTAATGTACTAGGCTTATTGTTCAGAATGTTTTAGTTGGGAATGATGATTCATGACGTATTTCAACTTGCAGTGTCAACTTTTGCAAACTTCTGAAATAGTGTCCCAAGTTGAAGTTATCCAAGTTTCAAACTTTAATATATATTTAAAAAATCACGCAGTGTAGAAAAATGGTTTCTGCAAAGCGAATCTAAGGCACATTTTTTTCCTTTTCAACCAAAAAGTTTTTTTCACAAAAAACAGCTGCAATCGTATTACAAGGCTCACCTCATAATAACTACTCAGCACAGATATCCAACAAGACAAGGAAAGGAAAGAAAGCCCCGACTTGGAAGCCGGCGCCTTCAGAACTTTCCGCTTGTCTGACCCTAGACATCATTAGGTGCAGGGGCACGCAAGGGGGAGTCCTGTACCCACTTCTGCCCCACCCCCCTCGCACGGCAGAGGGAGGAAAGGGAGCCGTACCCACCCTAGAATGCCTCACGGTATGCTACAACACTGCCCGAAATTAGCTCTCTCGCCAGAACTGAAAGTGTCCCAGTACGTTTTCATTTCTAGGAATTGGTGTATTTTTTTGGTGTTGTTGTTGAGAGGATATTTTTTTCCAGCACGGCACTTGCGCTTCCTCCCTCCCCTCCCTTTTCCTTCTTTCTTTGCGAAGCTTCAAACTTTGTCTTCTTTTCGAGTACATATGTGTGTGTGACTCGGTTCCTGTTTTTTTTTCTTTTCTTTGTGTGTGTGGTTGGCAATTTGGAACCGATTTGAGCCGTAGAGTGATGGAGTTTTGAAATAGGAACTAAGTAACAAGTTTGATTGTTTATTGTTCGGGAAGGCTGTTGGGGGGTGGTCTAATGCAGAGAGGCGACGACGGAAAACACATTTGATCAAAAAGATAAAAGACAAATCAAGAGTTTGAACTTAAAGAGATCACATGAAAATAAAGAGGAATTAAATTTCCAGAGAATAATATTTATTTACTCTGATTATTAAAATAAGAACAATTTTTTACTATAATTTTTAAGTTGCTAAGTTAAATAAAATCAAATTAGATTGATTAGCATTGATTAATTTTGAGTTGGTTACTAAGTTATTTAATTGTTAAATTAATTTTATAATTTAGTTGTTAAGAAATAAATAAAATTACAAGAAAAAGAACTTTTCTCTCCAAACCTTTCTCTATTTTTATGCCTTGTTCATTAGTCCTATGCAAAAGTCGAATATATTTCTATAAATTACCATGTCTGAACAGCATTTAGTTTTAAATTTTGAATAATAGCATTAACGAACAGAATTTAAATAAAAGTAAGATATATCCTGTAAAGTTTATTCAAAATGGAAGACGCTTATTTTCATTAAATCTTAAAAATATAGTATTACATCAAACATTGTGATCTAATCTATCACTGCATTCTGCGCATAGTAACGTAATTGTCTTTGATTGAATACAAACGAAATTAGAGTAATTCATGTGTCACTTTAGTCTAAAAGAATGATATAGGCATTTTTGAATTAACTTTTTCTCCATTATTTCTCAACAATATATCAGTATTTATCGCCTAATAGCTAAAGATAAAATAATTAAATTTATTTTCAGAGTACTTTGATTAGTTACCGAAATAAACTGTACAAAAAATAATAAAGTAATAAACTGCTGAGGTCTAAGCTTCTGTCTCAAACATCACAGCATTATAACCTTTTACAATTGATTCGTCAATTTTTTAAATATATAGCAGTTTCTTACAAAAAAATATATAAATTTAACATAACGCGCATATTTATAAATGTAGTAATTAAAATAAAAAATAATATAAATAAATGTATTTTTCTCTAATCTAAATAATTTTTATTAAAATTTAAATTACTTTTTAATTAATAATTTTGAAAAGCCTCTCCTTAGTCCAAACTTTACAATCCAAAAAGTAATTACGACTCATATATTAAACTCCAAATCTAGCGGTCAGCTATGTAGCGTGGTTTGAACGATTTTCTCTACCAACATTATATCAAAAATATGTAACAACATCATACTTAAAAAAATAATAATAATGAAATTCTCTTTATATTGACTACATGTAAAAATCTCAAAATAAGCAATAGCCTTTATCGATTAGTTACTCTGAGCATAGCCAGTTAAATACATCTCAAAATACCACTTATACCAATTATTTTAGAGGCGTCACAAAACTTGAATTCCACACATATTTTCAGAAAGAATATATTGAGTGAAAAACAAATATTTAAGTAACAGTAATGACAAATGCATAGATATTATAAAGCAAATATCTCTTTACAAAGAATTGCAAAAGTACATAAGAAATACATTGGGTTTTTCTGCAGAAAAAGTACTTTGAAAAACAAACCATTCTTTCAAATTTCGTTTTAGTTTTCAGTCCGAAAAACGGATACGATAATTAAAATTTTAATTAGTAATTTCTCAATAAAAGAGACAGTCGAAGAAATATTTTAAAAGTAATAATTCCCCTAAAATTTGAAAAACCATTAAATTCTATAATTAAATAGAATTATTTATGATTTAAGACAAAATCAACTTTCGACAGCTTCAAACAAAATCGTTTCATTGAAAAAACAAAATCCTTATTTGAATTCTAAAGTCAGATAATAAAAGGGAATTCTGCACATCACAATATTTCTCTAAAAGATCTTGTTGCATCAAAAATTATGATATATTCCTTTTAAAAACTTATTTTTTGAAAAAATATATAAATTTTTACAAATACAGCTTTATTAACAGATGGTACCACATGAATTAGCTAGCGCTCAGATTTCAAAATGTAAACAAATATCGCCACAACCACTGGTTGTTTATTTACAGTCTTTAGAAACAGAGGATTTAAATATTTTTTTTTTAATACAGAGCATTAAAAGTGATTAATATTTAGTATAACTACTGTTGTTTTTTCCTCCTAATGGCTACGAAGTATAAAAACTGAGGGAGATTAAATGACAATAGTCATTAGAAAGATAATCTCAGAATTATATACATGTGATATTATTTTACTTTTTCATTTACCAATTGAAACAAAGATGGTAAAAATAGAATAAATAATAAAAAATGTTTTTCCGCTTCAGTCTAGATTTATTTTAATTTTGTGAATCCCATTTCAATCGTCTGTTTTTGTTTTCATCCATTTATTTCTTTTTTTGCAATCTAAGCATACTTTGCCATATCAGAATAAAAAATTTCTAAAAGAACAGAAAGAATCGAATAACAAAGTTCTTATATCCTTCATTTTCATTCTCCCTACTCCAATAATAAAGGAGGGAAACGGAGGAAAATTAGTAGGATAGCCGGCGAGAATTAGAGACTGGAGAATATATTAAACGTCCTAGGTCCGAAATTAAAGTTTAACCTGTGGCGCCCACTAGTGGAGTTCACAATCGTTTGCGCTTTTCTTTTTATTATTTTATTCTTTCCACATGAAAGACGTCGGTATTGCAACTAATTACAAAGCACGGAGATCAAGGCTTGCCGCCTAGCATGTTCCCTACGCGCTTCACTATACCTTTTCTTTTCTTTTTTTACTACTATTACTGCACTTTCTTTTTTTCGTTCTGCGCTTATTACTATCGTTTCTTACCTTTTTTTTTTTATTGTTATTATTCGCTATTTTTCTCTAGAGTTGATCGGGCGAAAACCTGTTCCACGTAAGGTTGTTTTTCCCCATTTGTGAGCGTATGATCTACCCTGCAGTGTTAGATGAACTTTTTTTTCTTTCTCTCCTCCCTCCCCCTTCTCTTCTTTATCTCTAACTGCCTACAATATTATTTTATGAAGGACTGATTTATTTCTAGTTTTTAAATATGTAGTGGCAAGGGAAAATTCAAGCATCCATTTAAAAAAGTAAGATAAGTAAAATTTAAAATTAGCGGTCAAATATATGTCAGTCGTTTTGCATCATATTTCTTTTGTATCGTTACACTTAATATGATATTTTATATTTTATATATTTATCATTTTATATCTTTTATACATCTTATTCTTTTATAATACTTCATTTATCTAAACTTTACAACACTATATTCACATTTTACGGAATTTTATTATAATCTCATTGATACGGACATTCGTAAAAGTTCAAATGACCGAAACTATGAAATAAAAACATGTTTGACATCATATTTTTGAATATTAAAAATGTTTAAAATAAATAATAAAATAAAAATTAGCCTTTCAATCGTTGATATATTTTATTTAAAAAGTAGAATTTTTCGTTAGTATTTTTTAAAAAATCTATAGTAAAGCAAGAACCCTATTAAAATTGAATAATAATTAAAAATTTAATAACGAACGAAAAAAAATCAAATGAAATGAATTCAGACTATAGAGAAAAAAAATTGTTGTTGAAATGAATATCGTAAAAATATTGTTCGTCAATTATTAAAAAATAAATAAATAAACCTTACTTCTTTTTAAAAAAATTTATCTGATATCGATTATTGTAAAATTAAATCGATAATTTTACATTAATCGATACTAGAGAGCAAAATAACAATATATATATATATATATATATATATACTGTTCGAATCCGAAATACTAAATTCCACGACGGCCTTTTAAATTTTGAGTTTAAATTTTAGTCTTGTTCGAATCCGAAATAGTTTTTGTTTGAGTTTCCGTAATTAGTTTCGTTTTCTTTTATATTGCTAATTTATATATATATATATATATATATATATCGCTTGATCAAGTTATCTACGATATTGATGAATATTGCCATTTGTGCTTTATTCACTGTCTGCGCGATTTCGATCATTTAATTGTTGCCATCAATTATTCAAAACTTCCTAACGAAACAGGATTATGTTCTCAGATGATCAAAAAAAAAAAAAAAAAAAAACTCAATTAATAAATTGATATGTATATTTTTTACAATAAACCTTTTATTTAACTAAGTTCAAAATAAAATTAGTGAACAATTCCAGCGTCATTGATATGATGTAATAAAACACAATCAAACGTTCCATACTAATTCAAAAAATAAGCGCAGCAAAGTGATTTCATAATGGTAAATAAAGAACGATCATGTCATCCGAATTCAGATTTCTTCGAGTTCAAATCCTGTTGGGGAACATGCATAACGTCGACCTTTCGCGAAACAACAGAAGATCCGAATTCCCCGAGTCTATATTTATAGCTCTTCTTTTGAAAAGCTTTTCGTCCTTGGCGACATTTTTCTTTTTTTAACTGTTAAGTATGCCTTCTTTTTTATAATATTCCAACCGCTTTAAAAGTGAGAAATTAAATCCCTCCAAATTCTTGAAAATGGTCTAAAAAATGTCAGAGAGTGGAACATCGTTTCCTGTTTCGGCGTCGAATAAAGATCATCGTAAATAAGTAGTTGCTTCAAAGTATACGTATGCTTGGATGCACCGATGGTTTCATGACTCATCAAGGTTCCGACCTTTTTTTCGCTCTTTCCTCCCTCCCTCCCACCCCTTCTCCCCTCCCCTTTTCTATAATGCAACAGGTAACGATTGGTTTCGAAATAATACAGAACTGAGAAATTCAATGTATCAATTACCAAAGGGTATACAATAAAAACATTTTTTAACAAGAATGTAGATTCTAGAGTGATAGTAATCTTTAACCCAGTGATTCTCAACCATACTTAACAACAGGTCAGGAACTAATTTCGTTTTCTAATAATCGAGATTTAATTTTAAAATATTCGGAAGAATCCATTAATTCATTTTGGATTAATATTAGATGAGATTATCCAATAATAGCCAAAATAAGCTTTAAATATATTATTACAATATACACACAAATTAGTATGAATTCAGATTTTCAATGTTAACCAACTTAAAAACGGGGGAGGGGATCGAGACTGTTGGAAGTTGAAGACGATATGAGAGTAGCAATATCGTTTTTATTACCAAATAGAAATGAAATTATCAAAAAACATCTAGCACAAATTTCTCATTAAAAAGTATTCTCATCATTACCTTGTGACTTATCCCTTAATAAACGTACTATTGCTTTTGTAGTACATATTATATTATTTTATTTTACATTCAAAATTATTATCATAAACTATTTTACAGAAATAACTTTTCAGCTTAGCTTTTTCTTTCCCCCACCGAATTTTGAAATCGTTAAAAAGTGTGCCAAGGCAAAAAAAAAAAAAAAAAGGAGTGGGTTGAGAATTACTGCTTTAACAAATCCACAGTTTTGGAATTCGTAAACCAAAGAAACTTTATTGAATATGACATAATAAAGTAAAATATATGTTTTCATCAAGTTATATAACTTATTAATACTGCTTAATTTTTTAAAATGCACACATTATACCGAATTTACTGAATTACTATTTACTGAAATTACAATTTACTGAAAAGATGGCAAAACAGCTGAAAAAAAAAAAAAAAAACGGGAGAACTAACTTCTCATTGGCCTAATCTAAAAAAATATATAAACAAAAAAAAAATGTCTTTAAATCATTTTATAAAATTGTTGTGATAAGCAGAAAATAGCACAGAAAATAAATATAGCAGAAAAAAAAAAGAAAAGCAGAAAAGAAAAAGCTTGAATATCAATCAACAATAATGTGTTAATTTAAAAAATTATCAAAAATAAGGAATATTTTTTATGAAATAATGCTTCAAAAAATTACGTTAAAACGTTCTACAAAACTTGATACAGACTTACGTTGTCAAAATACATTTAATAATCTTATAATAATTTTTTTCTTTTGTTTTTAATATTTTAGCTGAAAGCAATTTGTTCGTGTTCAAACACAATTAATAATGCGTGTCAAAGTGTTGCTCATCATATTTGCCTAGTTTAATTATAAATATGGAACGAAAAATTATTTTATTTACGAAGCTGAGCAAATGAAAGAACACATAATTAGGTGTTCGGCACTACGAACTTCTTTATTTTCTCAGTGAATCTTTACGAATATATATATATATATATATATATATATGAAACGAATCCCCCCCCACAAAAAATCCTGTTTTTTTCCCCTCTCTGCAGTTATCTTCGGCTTTCGTTTGTCGTCTGCAGTGCAAATTATATGCAAGGGTCGAGGCCGGCTTTCCTAATCGTCGATTCATGTCAATTGCACAACGTATATATACTAATGTTAACATTTTATTCAAATCACAACAAAAAACATTTTATTTAAGTTGTTTTAAAAGATTTTTTGAAGCAAATTTTCTTTTCAAAATTAAATGCAGCTTTCTTTCTAATAATGAATTTAAGCTTTTATAAATTACATTCCAAAACAAAACAAAAAAAAACTCGTTCAATTTTTAATTGTAATTTTTTTATGCTGAACATATGAACTTGAATTTAATACTTTAAAAAATATTGCATCAATTTATGAAATTTTAAGAATTTACGATTACTCTCAAAGAATAAAAATATTGTGAGGCCTCATAAACAAAGCAAATATGCAAACCAATCATGAAATATAATATTGATTACACATAAACCAAAAATTAATCAAATGATAAATTTATCCTATTACAATTTTTAAGGAGTAATAAATTTATTCTATTAAAATCTTTAGTAACTATCCATATTTTTTATTTAATTTTATTTATTAATATGCATGAATCAGATAAAAGTGTAATTTTTCCAAAAGTTCAAACTGTTAGAACCAGTTTATGATGTAATCTTTACATCATATACAATAGATAATGCCGATAAATGTTTTATAAATAAATCTTTTACCATAAAAATATAAAATAATAAATTTATGAAAACGAAATTAACATATTCAACCCATTATTATAAATAAATATTAATTAATTAAATCCATGGTGAAATTCAGTTGTTAAGAATTTGTTAAAATTTACTACAAATGCAATGTCTTGGATTTAAAGCAAACAGAAAGTGTTAAACAGATAAATATCGACTAACTGTAATTAAAAAATACATACGTATGAAAAGGAAATTTAATTTTTTAAAACAGTCGCTTCAATAAAACTCGATATTTTTTTAATACATATATTACACACTTTTTTATTCAAGAACTTACGGACAGATGTCAATGTCAATTTTGAAAGCAAAGAATGGCTTATATAAGTAACAGCGAGGGGGGGGGGGTCCATTTACAATAGGCAAATTTTATAATTCAAAGAAATAATAATACATATAAAAAAAACTCCTCGTCACAAACGTTCCTTTCTTCGTAGTTAAAAATAATTTATAAATATAAAAAAACCTGGTTATATCATCAGCTTTAAGTCAGACATCTATCTATTAAGATTATTTTAGATACATACGCATAACTAACGGATTTGCTGTATTGTTACTACAGCAGAAAATTTCAAAAATTGCGATAGATTTGAGAATAATAAAGCATAAACGTACAAACAAACAAAATCTTCCCAAGTAAAGCCATCAACGGGTATATTTGATATGTTCAAACAGGAACTTTTAATACAGTATGTAAGAACAAAAAAATGTAAACAACAAAAAGGAATATTTAAACAATTTTTTTTTTTATTCCATCGATTCATCTAAGGATTGATTATCTATATTGGATCTTGTTTCAATTAATCAAGATAATCGAAACTCTGTAACAAGATTCTGAACTATTTATAAAAACGGAGTTGAATTGTTTGAAATAAAAAACTAAGGAATCTCTTTTTTTTCCCTAGATAGTAAGAGCCAAGGATATAAAATAACAACTGCATATAGAAACAGTAAGAATTTTATAATACACTTTTGATTTCAGGCAAAATAATGTTTAAAATTATCAATGGAGATAATCATTCTCACCGTTCTTAGTAATAATAATAATTATTATTAAATTGAAAAATCTACTGAATATCAGCTTTTGAATTTAAAAGCTTACAAGAAATAAACAGCAAAATCTTATTCTAATATTTACTTCCTTGATTCACAGAAAAATTCATCTTGAAAAATAAATTTATGCAGAAAAAAATATATTTATATTTAAAAACATGCAAAAACTATTCATTTTTAAAAAATATTTTTCAAGGAATTTTTCCGTGGATATAGAATATTTAAAAAACTATGGAAAGCTCATTCGCAATTAATGGAATGGAATGTACTGCACCCCCTCCCCTTCACGCACACACATAAATGTGAATGCTTGCTTTGAAATGTTTCATGCCAAAAAGTTCACCCCCTGCCAGAATTTTATTCATTAACTTATTAGCATCACGCGAAAACTGTATTTATATTCAAAAAGAAAACGAATAAAAAAAATACGTTCATTACGTTCCACTCCTGGCAGTAAATAATAACAGCACACCATCAAAAACTTCCTTATAAGCCTATAGCGAAAAAACGCAACAAAAAAAAAACACTGCCCACTAAAGCACAGCAACTGAATTCATTCAACTTGAAAAACCGCTTCAGGAAAAAAAAAAAAGAGAAACGAAAAAAGAATAAATAAATAACGAGAGGAAAAAAAAAAGCAGGGAAAAAAAAAGAAAGATAACGCCGGTTTATCATCCATTCACGTTCCCTTTGATGTGCACCGGCTTGGTTCGGGCGATAACCATGAAAGATTTCTGCGCTCTTTGTGAAAATGCCGACCGACACTGGACGATTATTATTGTTCATTCAGACGAATTCGACTCAGATATCACTCAAGATGGCGTCTGTTCAGATCACATGCGCTTTTTTGTTTTTATGCTTCTTCTCTGAATAATTCGAATATGTACAAAGGAATGTTAAGTTGTAAAATGCTAATGCTCTGTTTCATTTTTACAAAACAAACTAAGAAAGGAAAATAACAACAGCAAGATTTGAAGATAATGTAACATACAGACGAAAATATTCATTCAAATTAAACAGTCAATCTTTTCGAAACAAAAATTACTATATCATTTTACATAACAAATTTAATATTTAGGATATATCAGATTTTGAAAAACCAATTGTACACAAAATAATAATAAAAAGTCTTCTAATCAAGAAGAATCGAATACCAAGATTCAAAAATCTATTTTAATCTTTTGCTGTTAAAAAGAACAAAAAATTGCATTTAACTTTTTGGTTAAAAAGAATTACAAATTCTTATGTACGAGAAATGCAATCAATGTTTTCCGAAATTCAATATAAGTAATATATTGATTTCAATACACATAATTTAATATTTTTGTGTATTGTATATTGACTGATTAGTTATTAGATTTCAAACAAAAATTACTAATTTTTTTTGTTTATTTTATTACAAGGAATAAATTTACAAATTCTTGCTTTCCATCAAGTTAATATAAAAAAGAGTTTGACCTGCTTTTCAAATCATTATAGGAATACAAACAAAAACAGCTTACATGTTACTTTCAGGTTGTTGCTATGGCAACGATTCTCTATAGTCATACATGAAAAGTAGTCTTGTTTACATAAAAGTATCTATGTTCAATCAAAAATGAAAACATTTTTGACAATAAAAACACAAATTTACACTTTTAAATAACACAAAGCGTCGAAGAAGTTAATTTTAAAAGGATTTTTTTTAAATAATTCATTAATGATTAAGGTAGATTTAAATATATATATATATGTAATTTACTTTCCAACTTTTTATTTAGAATGTGGTTACGTACCTTTTCATTTTCTTCATCAATTAATTTTGAACATTGAAAAAACTTTTTCAGTTTGTTCAAAATATTCTTCCTACGTTCTTTCATTTCAATCCAAATCTACAAATTTGATTAAGAAAATTATCAAAATGGGTGCATGCAAAAAATATTTCGGCAACAACATTTTAAATTCGAACAACATAATTCTGTTGACAAATGAAGAACACAAGACACCATAAATTCCACCATTGATGGGTCGATCACAACACGACTAGAAGACAATCAATAATCCCAAGAAGTGCTTGGATATAAATTCATCCAAGGAACGTTCCATGTTATTGTTACCGAAATCGAAACTAAAGAAAACAAAGGACTTACCAGTGGACATTCGGACATGGTACGTCCCGCTTTAGCCAATGCAGACGGTAACTTCAGAGTAAATTTAGGTATTTTGCCCAGAATGCTCGACATTTTGTAACCCAAGCCTCCCCCACATGACGTGGAAAGGCGATGTCGGTCCCACCAGGCCGTATTTTGTTCGAAAGGAACCGTCCGTCACTGAACAACAGGACTCACTTCTGCGGATGCATAAAAACAAAAGGCGGAAGATGTTTTGTGTCAGTTATCCAAAAGAGCTTGAAGTGATGGTCGCCGTCTGACTTCGATATACACGCTCCGTGCGCTGGGCGGTGAATGAATGGGCTCGAGTTTTTCAAGAACAGCTCGTTTACGGAGATGGTAACTCTCCAGGTTTGCGACAAGGGTTGCCGTGTTTTGGCGATGAACATTTCCTCGCCAAATGGAGTGGCGCGTTTTTTGAGTAGAAAAGGTCGGGAAAAAATATAAATAACAGACTAATAATTATTCTTTTATTTATTTTTTAATGTTTTAGAAGTTAATGAACATTTTTGTAAAATCTGTTCAAGATATTTTAATTTTTAAATTCAGAGTTTATGGTAGAAAAAAATATATGCAACATTATTAGTTTTTTGTTGTTGTTTTAATTTTCATAATTGGCAAACTGTATTATTTTTTCTATTTTGCTTTTATTTTCTTCCCTTGTATGCAAAGTTTTATCAAAATGTCTTTATTTCTCCTTTCTGCCTCTATTTTAAGAAATTTGTTCCAAATATTTTGAAGGGCAGGCCATCGATTCCGTAGAAATGCTTTTAAATATAGTTCATCTTGAAAATATGTATTTACAATAGTTGAAGGAAAGATTGAAGGAAGGAGACGGATAAAAATATCATGCCATTTTCAAATAACAGAATTTCACCCCGAATTTGTGGGTGGGGGGGATGTGTGTTAAAGTTAGTGATAATATTCAAATGTTTAAATAATTCTATTTAAAAAAAAAAGACAATTTTATGATGCAAAATAGATTATCAAAGCGGAACTTGATGCACGTTTAATTTTTTTAAACCTTTAAGCCGGTTTTGCAAGCAAGGGTTAAATAATTTTTTCCAGGATAGTTAGTTGATGAACAATTGTATCAACTAAGTTTTAACTTACAATCCTATGGCATTCCTTCTAATGCGTTTTGCTATAAATGGACTTTCATTAATTAGGAAATATATTCTACTCGCTGGTACCCAGCGCGTTATTGCCGCAAGAGAAATAATTTTGGAAATACGTTTTGAAATTTAAAATAACTATCTTGTTCAATTAGAATGATAGAAAGTATAATATATATTTTCGTGCCGGAAATGAATACATTCATTCAAATTGAGTGATATATAAAGTATTAATTCTATTGTTTTAACTAATAATATAATTTTAATTCTATTGTTTCTAATAATATTAATTCTATTTGTTTTAACTTTATTATCCAAGACTTTAGGGTTGGCAATATTTTTTTGTCTTTCCATCTTCAACAGAAACAAATAAGTGCAGGTATTCAAAGTTTCAACGCAATCGGATGAGCGGTACGGCAGATCATAAGGGTCATAAAGACAAGCATTCATTTTTATTCATATAAATAACATAATTTTACAATGATTATAATCATCAAATTCAAGAAACAACTATTCAAAGTTTCCTTGCAATTGGATGAGCGGGACTGCAGTTTAAGTTACCATTTAATTCCGTCAAATATTTTTGAAAGCAAATAAACAAATTTCTGTTTAACGTATAAGCAATTTACAAGACGATTGAGGCCGCGGTAGCCTGGTTGGTAGAGCGTCAGTCTCGTAACCGAAAGGTCACGGGTTCTGACCTCGTCTTGGCCAAAGACCGCCGTGTTGGCTAATGGCAGTTGGGGCACGTTAAATATGTCGAGACTGCAAAGTCCTCCAAGTTCCCATAACAAAACGATACCTCTGGGGGTACTGAATCAGGGATGAGTCGGTCTCTGATTTGGATCTGAATTCCGACTTGCTGATGGATGAATGAGTATATGAATAAATTCGACCATCCCCTAAAAAAGGATTGTGTCGTGTGTGTGAGCTAGAAGTCAGACTTCTGCCCTCTGGGTGCTCAGGGGTCTTTACCCTCAGAAGCTACCGCACCCCCTTTCCGTGAAAAAGACGGACACGACAACAACAAGACGATTGATTAGAAAGGTGTTGTTACAATATTGATATAATTAGAAGAAGAATAAATCGGAGATTTAAGTCTTTAATATAGCAATGCAATGTTATGGGACTAATCTTCAGCAGAAAAGGTTCATTTATACACAAATAGAATGTAAATATAACTTAAAGTTACACGGTTTTAATGTTTGACGTTTGGCAGAATCAAAGATAATGAAGTTATATCTAAACGATCTTATTGAAATCAAGAATAACCAATATTCCCAGTGAAATGGTTGGTTGCCAGAGGTGATTAGTAGGAATAAAGAAAATGATCACTTATACTACATCTGTCAAGGAACTTGAGTAAAACGAAAAAATGCGCAATTAAAATTTTAACAAACAACTTTGCTTATTACTAACTAGACGCCTTTGGCGACCAGCTGGTTCACCAAAAGTAATGGGGTCTAAAATTTTCAATTAAATACTTATGTGCCGTGCTCTCTTTATAATTTCTCTGCCAGATATACTTAAACTTCGAAAGTCAAGTAACACTGATTTACTAAATTAATGATATAGATGTTGCAAACGATCATAGAAACCTTTGTCTTGCATTTCTTTTTTAGAAAACATAACATTTAATATTTATTTAATTTCATTCAATCACATGGTGAATGTAAAATTTTTTTTTTCGATTTAATTTGCAGTCATAGTTAATTTATTTTTTAATTTGAACTTCTGTCAGTATGATTTCAACAGAGCTAATAAAAGCTATTTTTTTCCCTTTGCTCGTTCATTATTTATTTTAGAAAATGTCACATATTATATTTCTCTTATTTTATCCAGTCACGTGCTAAAAATTGCATTTCTTTAGATTTAATTTGCAATGATTGTTTTTTTTTTTAGTTTGAACTTCCGTCAATAGGAGGGCAACACACTGATAAAACCTAATTTTTCTCCCTTGACGTGCTCGTGCAGATTAAATTTTATTGTTTTGTCCGAAATATATTGTTGAAAAACATGGTTAAAATATTTCTTTAAAAATTCGTTAAAAATAAAAGCTTAAGTTACACATTAAAACATCGATACCATTAGAAAACTAATTTTTTTATCTTTAAATTGATGTAAAAATCATGTTTGTGCGATAATATTTTCAGAAGTTATAGCGGAAAAACGTCGAAATTTCGCTTAAATTTTAATTAATTTAAATTCTAATTAAAAATTCGGGAAAAGGGCTCCGAGGTGCACATTCCCGACTTCCAAGGTATACATGTACCAAATTTGGTAGTTGTAGGTCCAACGGTCTGGTCTATAGAGCGCCAACACACACACACACACACACATACATTGAGCTTTATTATAAGTATAGATGTAAATTTATTTATGCAATTCATGTAACAGTAATAATTTTGAAGTTAATATTTCCTAGCAAATGAAGTGTAGAAAGCAGTCGTCAAAAAACGATGAATCTGCATGTTTGTTCTGTCTGTTTGATGAATCTGCATGTTTGTTCTGTCTGTTTGATGAATCTGCATGTTTTAGACTTCTTAGAGTTTTAAAACTACATTTTGGGGAAATTTCTGTCTCTGTCAGTGTCAAAACGCTTTAAGTTAAATTGATGAAATTTGGTTTATAAAAACCAAATTTGTAGATTTATAAAAAATTTTGACCAAAATTCATTCAGAGGAGGTCTGTCTGTCCGTCTGTTTGAATATAAGTTAGCAAGATAACTACAAAACGAAGAGAGCTAGAGAGAAAAGAATTCAACAAAAAGATCTAATATCTTTTTGTATAGACTCCTATCGGATTTTGAGTGAAATCCAACGACGGGATGACTGTCTGTCGGTGCGTATTTTCAGAAGCATGTGATAGTTCAAAAATTCCTTAGTCTTAAATATATCGAATTTTGTACCTGATTTTCTGATTTTGAGTGTAGCTTTATTCCAATTTTTTGGTTCTATCGGTTGGGAAGAATGCATTTGAAACATAAAAATCCAATTTTTGGATATTTTGGACCGCATGCCAAGGATTAATCGCCAAAACACTGCCCAAGGATTACACGAGAGATTCAGTAAAAATGTTAAATTCATACCAAATGTTAATAATTTGTAAATATTGTCCTTTAATGCTATGCAAGGAATTTACTGAGATAACATCTTTATTCGAGAGTATGCGGGATTAGATTTCTATATAATTACAGAATTTTGCTTTTTTAGTAATAAAAAAAGATGTATCATAAAATTAAACATCATTCATATCTTGAATACTAATTATATACATTTTATTTTATATCGTACCAGCAGTACCCGTACGGCGTTGCCCGTGGTACAGCTCCCAAGAAGCAAAGTTATTTTTTTAAACTTAAATCTAGCCTCCATTCGATACGACATGGGCACACAGCATCAAACAAACATAAAAATAGATTTAGAAATTATCAAAAATAGCTACAAACTAATTTTTCATTTAATGTGTTCCGGTAAGATTGGTAAGATCCTTTTTCGGACATAATGAGATTTGAATCGCTTTTTTAAATTAGACGTACATAAAAAAAATGTATCGCATATGCATACCACCACTCTTGCTATTTACACATAGCATAATGATTAAAATCGCAATTATAAAACTCCCTTTTTTAAATTTTGATATGATTTTAATGTACAGTAAAAGCTCCTTATTCCCGCTTCCTTCATTTGCGTTTTCACTATTCGCTGATTTAAAAAATGCCACCCAATTCCTATATTCGAGGCTAGAAATGTCTTTATTCGCTGATCTAATAAGTACACAAGCCACACACATTAAAGTCATGGTGGAAAAAACGGTGGCTTGCTCAGACTGGGGAAAATGACGAAGGATCTGTGCAAGTTCAAACTTTGGCTGCTAACATAGCTGAAGTCGCGAATGGAATAGGACGAGAGGGTTTCGAACAGATAGAATCAAGTAACATTCAGGAATTCCTTGAATTGAAAGATGAAGATCTGACTGAAACTGACTTGGAGCAAAAGTTAAATTCAAAGCCCATTGAAGAAGAAGCTTCAACAAGCACTGGAAACGTGACATTTCATTTGAAAAATCTGAGTGAAGGATTAAGAATGGCAAATGAGCTTTGCAATTTCTTTATGATCCGTCTATGGAACGAAGTCTTATTTTTAAGAGGCAAATTGCTTATGCGACTGCTGCCTATCAGCGTGAATTGAAGGAGCTTTTAAAAACTGCCAAGGAAGAGAAAATTACAAAACTCTTTAAACCATTGCCTAAGCCTTAAGATAATTAATCAAAATGTTAAAAAATAAATTGATTATATATATATATATCATTTTGTCAACTAGGAACGTATCCCCTATAATCCCATTTAAATTACCATTCCGTATTCTAGGTTTCTGTATTCGCGGCATATTTATGGATCATATACCCCGCGAATATAGAGCTTTTAATGTACTAAAATCTTCCTCAATTAATGCTCTACAAAATGGTATAAATATTTCCAATATCCGTTAACTATTTCTGAAGTTTTTTTTGGTGCAAATAAACAAATGCTTTCAGCAGACTTCATTTTATACTATGTGTAGAAGACGTGCGCATGAAGATATGTATTAAATAAGAATATCTTTAATCGTCATCAATTGCTATAGGTATTAAGTATAGCATCATGACTCGAAATAAAGATTAATAAATGTTTGGCAAATAAGTTCGTTACATTTTCTAAGATAAATGGAATTCGTTCTTCTCCATTATCGTTTGAATAAACAGCAAACGATTTTCAAAATGAAAAAAAAGAAAGAAAAAAAAACACCTATTTAATTCTTTATGACTTTTCAGTTAATATCTATCTTCCGAGACTGCAGAAATCATTACATCACGTATGGGAAAATAAGGTGGCCGGTGTTAAGGCTGTTGCTCTTTAAAGAAAAGCGGATATGAGCGTAACAGGATACGAATCGCCACTCACATTTCTGGTATAATAGGTGTTTTAGAACAATCCACATTTATAAGGAAAAAAGAAACTTGCGAAGGCCGCTCAAGAAAAAGCGGAAGCTGTAATGCTTATGAAAGGAAATGGAAAAAAAAAGGGAGTTTTAGCAAAAGGTCAGCCGGGGAAAAGAGACTCCTTTTTATAATAATAACCTAACTGAAAGCGGAGGTTATGTCATTAATATATTCAGCATGGTAAAACCACTTTTCGAAAGATAAACTTTTTATGAGTTAGATGTGTTAGGCTTAGTTTAAATCACAAAAGATCTAAATAATTTAGATGTTGCTGTTATAAAAAACCAAATATGAAGCGATTGATTTTTTTTTTGTAATGTGAGATTTTTTTTCATAAAACGCCATATTGTTCAAACGCCACATTTTCAAAAGATTTCTTTAACTCAAGTATACAGAATCCATACATAATATAAAATGAAGTCTACTGAAAGCGTCTGTTTATTTGAACCACAAAAGCTTCAGAAATAGGCAACGGATATTGGGAAATATTTGCACCATTTTATAGAACATTTATTGGGGAACGTTTTAGTACATTAAAGTCATATCAAAATAAAAAAGGGAGTTTTATAATTGCGATTTTAATTATTCCCCGCAAGGGCGAAAACCTCAAACTACGCATGCGCAAATTGCAAGAGTTGTGGTATGCATATGCGATATTTCTTTGTTTATGTCTAATTTTAAACTGCGATCCAAATCTCATTATGTCTAAAAGAAAGAAATCCAACCTTGGTCGGAACACATTAAATGCCAAAAAGCTTTGCTCTAAAAAAAATTGTTTCATAGCTCTTTTTGATAAGTTTTAAATATGTTTTATGTTTGTTTGATGCTGCCTACTATGCCCATGTCATATCGGGTGGAGGCTCGACTTAAGTTTAAAGCTATGTTTTCTTCTTGGTTGCTATATCATGGGCAACATCTTGCGGAAACTGCTAAACAATTTATTGTTTACAAACTACGCTGAAATGTCACATAAATCTGATGCTTCTAGATTTCAAACCAAAATTCATACGACTGAGCAACAGCGATATGGGTAAAATTTTTTACTTTCTCCTATAAGTATTATAAAGAAAGTTGAATAATCATTAAAAAACTCGAACTGAAGATTTTCAAGTCTCCCCTCTCCCCGTTCTAGACATCCTTGAATTTGAAAAACACATTTTTAGACTGTTTGTGACAAGGATAGTAAACAAATGCTTTAAGTTAGGCGGTTGAAACTCAGTTTACCGTTTTTACATCAAATTTTTAGATTCCGATAAAATTTTGATCAAAATCAAAACAGAGGAAGCCTATCTGCCCAGCTTTTCGAATATAAGCTAAAACAATAATTAAAAAATGAAGAGAACAAGATCTATAAAATTCGGTACATAGATTTAACATCTACAGTGTTGATACCTCTTAGATTTTGAGCTAAATATGACTATGAGTTGGCTGTTTATCATTCACTACTTTCAAAAATATGTGAAGTTATAATTCCTAAACGTGATGACTTAAATATATCAATTCTAAGATGGGATTTTGTGATTTCACGTGAAGGTTTGTATCAAATCCTGTAGTTGTTTCTAATGGCGTCCTTGACAAGCCCGCTGACTAATGGGCCATTCCGATTAATCTGAATTGTGTGGCTCTTGGTTTTTCAGAAGAACTATCTAGAGCTAAGAGCTACCAAATTAATACCTCACCATTAATTTGCAAGTACCTTTGGGAGAGCCAAAATTCTAACTAAAAAACTGATAAACATTTTGTTTGACCGCTTGCTTGTTAATTTCGCCAACGAATTTCGCCAATTTTTCACCATTAATTAATTAGATTCCAATAAAATACAAATTCGGTTCACATTTGAAAGCATCATTCAATGCTTAATCATGTATTGCATCATTCAAATTCACATTGAAGGCACTATTCAAATTTTTTTCGAATTTGGCCTTTATAAAAATATGCTGTGCGTGGGAAGTTTCACGCTGGGTAGTCAGTCAACATTTACAATGCGCGGTGTGGTCTTTGATTTTGTAAAAGTAAATAATTGCATTAGCCATGCTCAGTATCAATTGAACCGACTGGACATAAGTTATCCGAAGAAAAGGGTGCTAACTGTCGGTCCCCTTTGAAAAACAGGCAACATCTATACCATGCAGGTGCTAGAACGATCGCATGTTTTGAACTTTTCACCCCCTACCATGTAGGGAGAGTTTGAGAAAGGGGTGGTTGAAGCGGCAAGGGCTTTGTAACATGCATCCATGCACTTCGAACCCCTTACGTAGACACCTCTTTTTTCTAGTTGATATTTAGGAAGTAGAAAGGGTCGTCTGGACCAGGAAAAGGAATGGCAGTTACGAATTCGACCCTTCAAAGATAAATACCATCTGTCTTTCCAATGCGAAGATAAACTAAGTGACTCATGTACTAGAGGATCAATCACGCATTTAGTGGTCCAGAATCTAAAAACTTTTGCAATATTCAATGATGGAAAACGTGTCAGGTTTCGAGACCAAACGCGGAGATTATATCTGTGCCAAATAATCCTCGAATCACGATCTAAAACTCATTATTTTTTGGATTGAAAACATTTTTTGGTTTGAAAGAATTTTCGAAACATTTTTAAACAGCAGTTGGCAAAAATGTGGCTCTTTCTTATTAGCATTCATTTCAGTCTCATGTCCGTAACTCCCTATCATACGAATTAAGTTTACTTACTAATTAGGTAGCACATCTTATCTGGGCCATTTATTGTTATTTTAATTCTAATAATAATATAAGTTTTGAGGTATTTTCCAAGTGATTTTAGTATTTTAATTACTTAATATTTACATTTAATTTCAAACTTTAAATTCAGCAATTTCGAGTCAGATAAATCATTCTATGCAAAGGGGTGTTCATTGCAAAATGTAAGTTTTTGAGAGTCACGTGATTATTGATTTCAAATAAATTTCCAATGTCTTAATTAATTTGTATAATATATTATATTTAATTCAAAATAGTTTATCGTTTCACACGTCTATTAATGAAATTTTTCCCAGTTATAAATATCCGATTTTTGTTTAGTTTCATATGTCCATAGATAGATTTAATAAGCATTATTTAAAAAATTGAAACTCATAAAAATAAAAATCATGAAAAAAAAATTCGTAGAAAAAAAAAAAATTCGAGATTCTGATCAGCTTTTAAAAAGTCCTATTTCTTTTATTTCAGAAATTTTCAATTTTAATTTCAATTTCAATTTCAAATCATCAGTATTGTCTTGGCTCTGTCAATAATCTCCCTCAAAAGTTGTCTCAGTAGTAAAGTAATTATAATTCAAAGTAACTAAATTAAGTTTCGACAATCACAATAATTTTTCTTTGCTACCTGAAGGAAATGATTATTTGGATGTAAAGTATGTAAAAGTGATAGTAGTTTCAAAAATAATTTTTATTATAAGAGTGATACTCAGAGTGCGTTATTTTGACACTAAAATGTACTTTTTTTAATAAATAAAATGTGAAATCAATCTGGAAATGAGTGTATTTAATGGGAAACACACACACACACACACACACACACACACACACACACACACACACA